>LPNX010843082.1:44626-75456 GCA_001517045.1 Pseudotsuga menziesii | reverse complement strand
GAGGCTTTTTAGTGAGATTTTCAGGGAAATATGGTAGGCAAATGGACAAATGAGCCATGTAGTGGGGTAGATGAGGTAGTTAACCATTTTTGGGTGTTAACACTGCCGCCCCACGAACGCCACCAGATGTCTGAAGTCTCTTATTCTCAGAGCATTCCAGTGGTGGATCTCCAAGGCCTCGATGGCCATAACAGAACAGGGGTAGTCCAAGAAATCAAACGTGCATGTGAAGAGGATGGGTTTTTCCAGGTACCCACTTCAATGGCTCTTTATTATCAACAATTCTCCATCCTTATTACTCTTCTTCTATGTTTTCTGGCTTATCCTCTTGTTACATTAATAAAATAAATGGAGTGAGGGAAAAAATCAAATTGTTGAGGGAGTTAATTTTTATCAATATTTATTCAGTAGTTTGAAATTGTGAAAATAAATTTAAATTTTCAGTTAATTTATAAAACATTATAAGATATTTTTTCATAATTATGTAGTTTCTATATTTTAATTTATAATTTGGTGTGGAAAAGTAAAGGCTATTTTTCTAAATTGATTATTAAAAATAAAAATTTTACCTTAAATTGTAAGAAACAAATAAACTCTCAATACTTATATTATGGATTTCTTTCCAAATTTTAAATAAACAGTTATAAAATGTGATAAACATACTTGAGTTATGATAATCTTGACCCTTCACATTTAACATGTCACCTAGTTGTGGCTCTTTTTCATAATAAGGGATCATGCAATGTTGCATGTTATAGATTACTGCACCTGAAATAGCTTCTGCAATTGCTGTAAAATGTTAGTTTTATACTGGAATTAAAGTAAAATAGCTACTGTAATTGCTGTAAATAGGTTCTCTAATAGTTGGTTTTATACTGGAATTAAGGTAGTTGCTGGTTACAATAGCTGTAAATATATAGGTTCTGTAATAGTTGGTTATATACTGGAATTAATATAATGATTGAGTTTTAATTTCAATATTTGAGTTACTGTATATTTATTTTCTTGGCCTCAACATGTTGATACGGTCGGGTACAGATAGTGAACCATGGCGTGCCAGAGACGGTCATGAAAAGCATGATGGAAATCGCCAAATAATTCTTTGAGATGCCCATGGAAGATCGAGCATGTCTCTACTCGGAGAACCCTAGGCAGCTGGTTCGCCTTTCTACAAGCACCAATGTTAGCAAAGAAAAAGTCCATGATTGGAAGGACTATCTCAGGCATCCTTGTCATCCTTTAGAGGAAGTCATCGGTTCTTGGCCTGAAAAGCCTGCAGCCTACAGGTTGGTAGGCAACAAACTTTTAGATACAAATCGTCAGACATGTCCTGTAACTTATTTTTCTGATGCTTTATTTTTTGAACAGAGAGATTGCTGGCAAGTACTCTACAGAGATGAGAAAACTATGTTTAAGGCTGTTGGCAGCCGTTTCAGAAGCTCTAGAGCTGGACTCTGATTACTTGGATAGAATTTTTGGAAAACACGACCAATTGATGGCTATAAATTATTATCCTCCATGCCCAAATCCAGATCTTACCCTTGGTATACCAGGCCATTCAGACGGAGGGGGCATCACTGTTTTAATGCAAGGCGATGTGAGTGGTCTGCAAGTACTGAAAAGTGGAAAGTGGGTTGCTGTAGAACCCGTAGCTAATGCATTTGTTGTCAATTTGGGAGATCAATTGCAGGTTAGTAAACCCTTGGCGGATTATTTTCATTCCTTGTAAACCTTGCAGATTGTTTTAATTATAATTATTGTGTTTCTCGTTGGATTTGAATATAACAAATAAAAAGGTTGTGAGCAATGGGAGATTGAGGAGTGTTGAGCATCGGGCTGTAACAAACGCGTCCACTGCACGTATATCAATTCCTACATTTTACAGTCCTTCAGTGGATGCCTTTATTGCTCCTGCACCATCCATGGTTGATGAAGAGCATCCGGCTCAATACAGAGGACATACGTTTGATGAATTCCTCGGAGTTTTCTGGAGTCAGGGATTGATAAAGAAGACTGTGTTGGATCATTTCAAGATCCAGAATGGTCCATGAATTTCGTTCATCCAGTCTCCAGGTTGTAGATTATCTTTTACTTTCTAATCTTATCTTATCAGTTCCAACTTCAGGCCATTTAGATAATCTTATCTTGTCTCATTACATGTCATTGTTAGAGTTTAGTTTTATTTCTTCTTATGATATTAATTATGGAAAGGCATGTTATTGTTAGATTTTAGTATTATTTTCCTTTTTATGATATCAATTATGGAATTGCATGTTATTATTAGATTTTAGCATTATTTTTTTTATAACATTAAATGTGGAATTGGATGTCATTGTTAAATTTTCGAAGAGATTGCTGAATGAAATACATGTTGAAACTTTTTCTTAGTTCGAGAAATGAATTATGTTTAATTTTTATTTTTTTTGAGGTGTTGCAATTTTTTTTTGACTTTGCTACATAATTTGGAGGGATGCTTATCATATGTATGTTAGTTATTTTTACATGGTACTTTTACTTAAGTGTTTTATATGCAGTAGCAGCTTGTTTTGAAAATGATGGTAGTCTTGTATGTTGAGTGAATAAATTTAAGTATGGTTTGAAAAGGATATGATATGAGAAGATTGAAAAAGGCATAAAGTAATATAAAGGAGCCCGCAAGAAGGTGCTACCCAATGATGATGCAACGGGAGCGCGCTAGCGAGAAAAACAGGAACGCACACGCACGCTTAGAAGCACGCACACATTCCTGCTTCGGCAATAGCAAACCTCCATGTCGGATTGCCAATGTGGATAATAGGAGCGTGCACACGCCCCTAATGTGTGCATGCATATCTGGACACGCATGTGTGTTTAAAGCATACGCATACAGGGATGCACACGCATCCCTATGTTTTAAAAAAACAAGCAAACAATGAATAGTTTTATTCACCCACAAAGAACCCGCGAGCACACAAGATACAGGAAAACAACATCTAAGGAGGCCAAAACGACACCCACGGAGCCCAAAAGAAGTGTCCAAGCAGCCTAAAACAACACCCACTGTCGTTGGAGTAAGGTAGATGGAGCAGTATTTGCATTTTGTTGTATTTTTTTTGTTTTTTAATGTTTTTCATTGTTTTTCAATTAAAATATAAAATTAAAAAAATTGCAAATGAATTGAAATGGAAAAAAGTTGATATTGCAGATACAAATTACCTAAACATAATGACATATAGCAATGAACCATCCCAACAAAGGAGTGACACAAACCAATTAGAGGACCCATTAAACCATGAATTAAATGAAGAAAACCCTAAAGATGGATTTGGTGAACCACCAGAAAACCCCGAAGATGAATTACATGGGGATTTAAACCAGTTAAGGATATTGAGTGATGAACTGAAGAACACCAGGGAACCTTCTCGGTTTTCCCTGGGCACATCACTACAAAACATAATAGAGTCTATCAACATTGCCCACAGTGAGATAACCAATTTGAGCCAATATTGGGCTTGAATGAGAGAACATTATGCCATGGGATATCCAAAGAAGATATAAAAAACCTGAATATCACAAAAGCCCAAATGTGGAGAAAAATTACAGATCCGAGAACAATACAGCCTCCAGATGTGAGGAAGAGGCGAGTTTGCATGGACTGGCGTAATTACCAGCCATGGAGAGAAAACTTGAGGAAGAGATGGTTCACGGTTTTTGACAAGCCTCCATGCAACAATGTCGAGGTCCCACAATATTTTCTCAGGAAACTGTGGGCTGAGTTTGTGTTAGGGTTCCATGTGAACTACTTCGACATCATCGAGTTTCAGGGTGTCAGTTTTGGCTCGGCCCAAGATCAACCTCACGTCCATTGAAACCCACTCAGAGGACCTCCTGCACCTAGGCGAGAGGCAAACCCGCTTCCTCAACCCCCTGGGTTAGGTAGCCGGCTAGATGAGATCCATGAGTCCATTAGACGTGCCACACGACACCTTCTTAGGAATACCACATTTGTGGCTATGTCCTCATAGAGCGAGCAAGACCATCTCAAGAGACACACTTCTGCACAGTCTATTGGTGGTGGGCGAAGGAGAGAAGCTACAGGTGGTAGCCAGGATGATCCATCCAGCTCGATGGGACTAGTGCCACATCATTTTTCTCGCTATGGGCATCCATGCCATGTTCCCACGTAGGATCATGCCACATAGAGCTACTTACACTAGGTTAGTTATTGTTTTATTTAATGTTCAAGTATTGATTATACGTTATGTAATCTGATAATTTCTGGTAGATTTAACTTAGAATCAGATGTTGATGACTTGATGTGTTTTAATGTACACCTATTCAGTGCTAAGTCTCCAACACCCAAGTTGGAGGATGTTGGTTCCTTCAACCTAGATGGAGCCATGGCAACTGTAAAGGACATTGTGACACCATACACATAGGTAGTTTTCTTTCAGTAATTAAATGTAATGTTACTAGTTAATCTTGTCATCCAATGTAGTTAATATTTAGTAATTGAATCTAAATATTTTGTGTTTGCACAACTGTTCGTAGGAGTGAGTGACTAGCCAGCCCCGTCGAGGATCAACGAATCCCCTCGTGAGTAGGTATCGTGTAATAAAGTATAAATTAGTTTTGAAGGATTAGATTTTTATGGTTATATTTTTTATGTACTAGTATACGATGCCATGAATATGTATGCTGGTGTGAGTACATAGGAACATTGGTGTCACTATCTCTCCATCGACTGCCTTTTTCCACCATAAATTCTAGGTGTATCCCCTAGCATACATGTCCCTTTCCCTGCATCCCTCCGCACCCCGTTCCATCCATCCCTTGCCTCCCATCCACCACCACACTTCCATCCAGCTCCCCCATATTCGTCACAACCTTTGCTCACTCACCCTCGCCCCACCTATCCACCCCCTCCCTTGCAATTTTCCATGTTTCCACCCTCCCCCCTCCAACCACGATACACAATCCATCCACATTCACCCATCCCTCCACCCCATCCTGTTAGATTTTTATCATTCAAGCTAACATTATGACCCGAGGATCTTATCTGAGAGAATAACATGCACAACAATAAAACACAAGAGACAAGAGACACAAAGAATTTTCCTTGGGGAAACCATTAAGGAGAAAACTCCACAACTTCCTCAGAGATAGAATCAACACCAAAAGTAAAACCAAAAAACATAAAGATGATCTCCATACAATAGTAGTCTCTCTCTTGTCCCAACAACTTCTCTCTCACTCATGCACCCTAGTGAGTGAGTGTGTGTGTGATAAATAGAGAGGCTCACTCTCTATTTATATTATTTTATTCACTTAATGTCCACTTTAACATGTCGGCCCCACTTAACAATTACTTACTAGAGCTGAAATCTCTAGGAGAGTCTAATAACCCTAGTGCCCCACAACTGTGGGGACTTTAGCCCTTGATCAATAGGAGGGTTACCCACAATGACTTTACATGACTTGTTTACATTATTGAATCTCCCGATAGGAACATAGGGGCATGAAATGACTCAAATACATTACAGATACTTCCCAAAATAAACATCGAGGTACAATACATAAGATATACAAGTGAATACATTTCGAAGTTGCAAATACATCAACACTCCCTCTTAACTAGGAAGGTATTCTCTCGACAGAATTTATCAGCACAAGTCTTCTTCTCTGTATCATCTGGATCATCATTGAGTTCTCGTCATCTTCATCTGGATATGGATCATCACTCGATCCGGATCATCATCACTGGATCTGGATTATCACTGGATCTGGATCATCATCACTGGATCTGGATCATCACTGCTGGATCATCATCACTGGATCTAGATCATCACTCGATCTGGATCATTACTGCTGTATCATCATCATTGGATCTAAATCATCACTTAATCTAGATCATCACTATTGGATCATTATCATTGGATCTAGATCATCACTTGATCTGGATCATCACTGTTGGATTTGGATCATCACTCGATTTGGATCATCTCAAAGACATCATCACTGGATCTGAATCATCACTCGATCTAGATAATGACTGGGTCATCATCATAGGTGCTATCTCATGATTCTTCTCGTCACAGGAAGTTCTATAGAGCCATCCCTTTTTCATGTTGCTTGTAGGCCTGGCCTCCTTGTAGGTATTCTTCGGTGCTTATATATGACCCTAAGTCAGAATGGCCAGCACTCACATATGAACATGACAGGAACACATCCAACACCATGTCAGAAAGGCACATCACTTACATTCACCAGCATGATAGGACACAACTAATATCATCTGTGAAAATCCACAGCACTCACATATACCAGCATGATAGGACACAACTACTATCATCTGTGGAAAGGCACTGCACTTACATCTGACCTTAACTCGTCAGAAAGACACAGCACTGTTACGGAGAGAAATTCCTATGGATTGGGGTACCACAACAGACAGCTAGACTCCATAAATCATTCTTTCCCAATATGCAATAGAAATAAAAACATCTAACACTAAAGGATTGAACCTCGTACCTTATTCCGGATGGTTGAAGTAGATCCCCATTGAGCTTTCCAATCTTCATCTTGAATTGTTATAGCACGTCCTCAACAACAAGTAAACAATACAAGCATACTATATTTCATGGTGTTACATCTATTCTAGCATATATAATCAATAATGTAAAAGCATTTGACATATTCCAATGGATACAATATTCATTCAAATACACATTACTAGACAGGAAAAGATATTTCTATTAATATGAATCCGAGATTACAAGTGACAACCTCTGACGGCACGTCTGCGAACTGGAGAAACTGAATCCCCCACTTGGGCCTCCACCACCTCAATCCTCCATCACTTCGATAGCAAGCTCACTAGCAAAAGGCAAGCTTGGGAAGAACACAACATTTCTCCAAGGGACAAAGGGATGCAGACTCAAGCATAAGTTTTGGCAACAATGGACTATAGTTTCATTACTCTCAATTCTCGCTTCTCTCCCCCCCTTTAATGTACCAAGGGGCTCCTTATATAGCTTCACAAAGGACAATGAAGGGTCGAATCCAAGCGATCTCAAGGCATATGGAAGGCCAGGAGTCAAATGAGTCGGATCCAAGTCAAGGAATGCTCCAAAAGGATTTGGACTATGCACACATCCCTATGTACGTGACTATAGGGGTCAAACCCGCATATGTACGCGATTATCGAGGAAAAATTTGCGTATATCTTAGTTTATATAGTTTTGGGGATGATCAATGATACATCAAAGGATAAAATGTGGTCCATTGGGTCTAAAGAGTCTGCAGCGGGACAGGGGAAGGCCATACAATGTGTGATTCACCTAGTAGGGTGAAAATATCTATAATAGATGCCCCCTAATGTATGAGATCAGAGGGGTTATACGATGGCCAAAATACATTATAAGTCCATCCCAGAAGTGAAGTGATGAAGGTACCCAAATGGAAGACTAGCCACCCAATCAGCATAATACCATAATACAACTCTGCATATAAATGCAAATACATATAGCAATCCCGGATACATAAGAGTACAATAGCCATGAATAGGCATGAAACATGATAACACATATGTGGTCATCACCACGTACAATATACATAGATCAGAATCTCCATGATGAAGATATACAAAGGACCATGATCTCCACAAAGGCTGAAGATATATAATAGATCAAGATCTCCATAGTGGCTGGAAATGTCTGACATATACTGGAACAAGTCACGAGAGCTGAAATCTCATGAACACTGGCACGATCAAGGAGGTAGCATATAGTGGATGCCACCAATCTGGAAGGTCTTCTACACACACCACTACGAGTACATGTCCTACTATGTGAATAGAGGTGTCGAGGTCGAACATAGTAGTCCATCGTCTGATTACTGGTCATTGATGTATAGCGTTAATAGACATGAGATCACCCACCGATAATGAAAATGGGAATCAAGGTACTAGAGTGCAAACTAACAAGTGTGAATAAATGTGTTTAGGTCGAACACTTGATAGAATCCATCGATCAGGGGACATTGATGTATTCCCAAAACTGTCGATGGCGAGAGAACCTGCCATTGATGACTGCAAGTCTCAAGGCACTCAAAATGACTCTAGACTCCAATCCCAGAATAAATGATCTAAAGTCGATGGGATGAAATTCTCTGGAAGGATGGAATTAGGGCATCCCCCATCATCCAACACGAGGTACTTAGCAAAGCTGTATAATGTGGAAGGAATCGATCATAAAGTGCATGAACCAGTAACTGTACCAGGAATGGCTGACATGCAAACTCAAGATAACTGAGGAATGGCCGACTCAGGTTTCAACTTCCTTCGAACAAGAGCATAACGACGTATGGTGACTGAATGAAGGCAGCATAGACTCCATATACAAACTGGGACATCTCTATCACGCAGGAGGCATCAATAGAGGCTCCATAGGGACTGGAAGATTAACCAGTCGGTGGAGATAAAACTCAGATAATGAGTACAGCTCCTAAGTCAAACTATAACCCAACCAATGGATGTGATATACAGTGCTCTGTTCGAAGGCGACACGACTCGACAGCTGCCAAAGATAATATCTTTTCTTGTCTGGATTTTTGGTTTTTTGATTTTTTTTGGTATTTTTCAATTATTTGAAAAGCTTGAAAAAAGAATAAACTAGCTTTATAGACAAACTAGGAGGAAACGAGTGTCATTTAGGGAAAACAAACTAGTTCCAAGCAGTGGAACATACCTATGCTCAATGCAAGGATACATGTGTAGGATATCGACACTCGGGGGAAAATCCCCTCCCGGTAAAAAGGGAATCAAGCTACGAAGGATATAAATAAAGGCTTTGCATGGCTAGACATGATACAAGCTCGGGCTATATGGTTGAAACGCAATGTCAGGGGAGCCGACATAAAGCTCAATAAGATAGGCAAAGCTCATGATAATGCATCCACAACTTGATACAAGGGAAGTCCGGAGGGAAAAAGGCCAGCATAAGATCAAGAGGAGTATGAGGCTCTTGTTAAATGTCATGGCAATACTATACAACAGACTCCCACACCCTAAAGGAGGAAACATTGGCATGGGCACCAAATACAAATAAGGCGCTAACTAGGGTACCCATGTAAGGTGAGGCTCTACCACTCATATCAGGCCACTTCTATAGCAACAAGAAGGTTCCGTGACATAATATAGTGGGTTCCTACCTAAGGATATAGTGACATAGTCATAAGGTCATGCAAAATGCAAACGGTGGTGAACCTAACCTATATGCCAGTGTAGACGTTATACCTGAGCTCAGTACAAATGGTCTCTGGCCACAAAAGAAGCATCCAACAGACAACTTCAAACCCAAGGAAGACCCAACCACACTCACAACCCACCCAACAACTTCCCACAACATCAGACTCACCAAAAGGGAGGATGTACGCGACTGTATAAAGAACAACTGCGTATGTACGCGCCTTTTGGCCAAAAACCCATGTATACACACAACTGTTGGCCAAAAAACCGCGTATATAGAGAAGGCAGTGGTAAAAAGCAGGTGAAGGCCAAACCAATAAAGGGGAGTGTCAATGGACAAACATACTATAACATGCGACACAGAAATAGAGAGAAACAGAGAGCAAATCAATAATATCAAGCCCATTATGCCCCCAACCACAAAGAAGAACAAGGAACATCCCCAGTGGAGTCGCCATTTCTGTTACAGAGAGAAATTCCTATGGCTTGGGGTACCACAACAGACAGCTAAACTCCAGAAATCAATCTTTCCCAATATGCAATAGAAATAAAAACATCTAACACTAAAGTATCGAACCTCGTACCTTATTCCGGACGGTTGAAGTAGATCCCCATTGAGCTTTCCAATCTTCAGCTTGAATTGTTATAGCATGTCCTCAACAACAAGTAAACAATACAAGCATACTATATTTCATGGTGTTATATCTATTCTAGCATATATAATCAATAATGTAAAAGCATTTGACATATTCCAATGGATACAATATTCATTCAAATACACATTACTGGACAGGAAAAGATATTTCTATTAATATGAATCAGAGATTACAAGTGACAACCTCTGACGGCATGTCTACGAACTGGAGAAACTGAATCCCCCACTTGGGCCTCCACCACCTCAATCCTCCATCACTTTGATAGCAATCTCACTAGCAAAAGGAAAGCTTGGGAAGAACACAACAGTGCTCCAAGGGACAAAGGGATGCATACTCAAGCATAAGTTCTGGCAACAATGGACTATAGTTTTGTTACTCTCAATTCTCTCTTCTCTCTCCCCCTTTAATGTACCAAGGGGCTCCTTATATAGCTTCACAAAGGACAATGAAGGGTTGAATCCGAGCGATCTCAAGGCATATGGAAGGCCAGGAGTCGAATGAGTCGGATCCAAGTCAAGGAACGCTCCAAAAGGATTTGGACTATGCACACATCTCGATGTACGCGACTATAGGGGTCAAACCCGCGTATGTACGCGGTTATCGGGGAAAAATCTGTTTATATCATAGTTGATATAGTTATGGGGATGATCAATGATACATCAAAGGATAAAATGTGGTCCATTGGGTCTAAAGAGTCTGCAGTGGGACAGGGGAAGGCCATACAATGTGTGATTCACCTAGTGGGATGAAAATCTCTATAACAAGCACTTACATTCACCAGCATGATAGGACACAACTACTATCATCTGTGAAAAGGCACAACACTCACATCCACTAGCCTGGTATGACACAGCTACTACCATCTATGGAAAGGCACTGCACTTACATCTGACCTTGACTCGTCAGAGAGGCTCTTAGTCCTAGACTAAGGGTTCTTGGTAACTGACCAGGTGCCTCCATTTATAGAATGCAAACAACCCTTATATCTGATCAAGTGGGAACATATCCCTCAATCGCATCAGAATGGCCCTGCACTTATATCTGATCATGTGACACTACATCCCACAGTCATATCAGAATGGCCCTCACTCCTAGACTGAGTATTCCTGGTAACTGACCAGGTACCTCCATTCAGAGAATGGAAACAACCCTTATATCTGATCATGTAGGAACCAATCCTACAATCATATCAGAATGATTCAGCACTCATATCTGGCATGGAAGGAACCAATCCTCTCACCATGACAGAATGGCTCTACCCTTACATTTGAACATGGAAAGAACCTAATCCTCTCACCATGTCAGAATGGCTCTAGGTCTCATCATTTCCCCTTGGAGGGAACCTTGATCTAGAGAACACCAAGCCTCTCCCTAAAGTACTCAAACTTCACTTTGGCCATTTCTAGCATAGAATCACATCAGGACTGATTACGTCCAAGGATAACCTGTGAGCTTCGCTAGGACCGATTACATCCAAGGACAACCTATAGGACCGTTTACATCTAAGAAACCTACGAGCTTCACCAGGATTTATGCTCAGACAACCTATCTCATCAGCGATGCTAGAAATCCCTCTTTTGAAAGAACTCGATTTGGATCACATACTGGAGCTTCACTGCTTCTCTCTGCATCATACAAAAATGCAAGTCATATCAAGCAAATCAAATAGTAGTTTTCAAAAGAAACATACTTCCTCCCAAATAGAAAATGGCAACATCTTTTTCCTCATCTGTACTCAGCACCATGCAGGACTCCATCCTGCCAAACCAAGAGATCACACTTGATCCCATACTGAAGTAGCACCTCGAAGTGCTCTTCCTATCAATGGCACTTCCTGCCTAATACGAATCCTCATAACCCTCTAGGTTAATCTTCTGATTTGCCTCATAATTGAGACCATAATCAACTGTACCCTTCAGGTACCTCGCTGCATGCTTTGCAACCATCAGGTGAACATGTCTCAATGTGTTCATAGCAAAGCAAATATCTGGTCTTGTATTTTTCAGGTACATCAAGGAATAAATCATTTGACGATACATCGTGGCATCAACCGACTCTGATGAAGAAACACTCAATAGCTTCAGGTTTCGATGCCATAGGTGTGGTCATGGCCTTGCAGTCCATCATCTTGAACCTCTTCAGGATCTCTACTGCATACTTCCCTTGTCCACACCTCCATGCCTAGAACGTAGTGCATCATCCCCAAGTCCTTCATCTCGAACTCTGTAGAAAGTATTCTTCTTGCAAATTTAATGAGTTCCTCTTTTCTGTCTGGAATAAGTCATCGACATATAACAGGAGCATCACTGGTCTTCCGTCCTCAACCTTGAAGCAAAGGTTGGAATCCTCTTTACTCTCAGTAAATCCTAGAGTCATCAGTAATCTGTCCATCCTGTCATACCATGTCAAACTTCAGGATCTTCTGTAGTCACTCCCTCTGAAGCGGAGCATCATACTCCCTCTATCTTCCGTACTCTATGCATTGAAACATTTTGTACCGGAGTGACAAGTAGCTTCCTATGCTACTAATATTCTATGTATCCATCTAGTGTATAGAATTTCATCTTCAACCTTGTAGCAAAGGTTAATATCTTCATCAAGCTCATCATGTATGTGTTTCAACTCTCACTAGCTGCAAATGTCTCTTCGTAGTCTATGCCTTCTTTTCGTGAGAAGCCTCGTGCTACGAATCTTGCCTTGTATCCCACTATGTTTCCATCTACTGAATGATGGAACTACAAACTTCCCTTCACGTATCGATACTGCATCCTAGACATCATTCTTCTTGAACTAGTATTCCCTTTATTCTTGGTTACTTTTTCATAGCTGGAAGGTTTTGCATTAATGATTTCGCTGCATTCATCATATTATTATTCCTCTTGAACTGTCATCACTTGTTCTTCGGAACAAGTCTCATACTTTTTTTCTTGTAGGCAATTTTACGCGATCTTTCCTACGAGTCAAATGCTTTAGTTGTATTGTTAGAAACATTTTATAAGGTATATTCATAATGAAAAATTATTTTGCATCAAGATATATGATTATGCAACTATTTTATCCAATACAACATTCATCCATATCTCACGGAAACTTTCTAGATGCCTTCCATCTCTACCAGGACAACATTGAGATTGTGCACTAATCCAATATGTCAGCAAAGAGGTTTCATTCTAGATAAGCAGCAATGGAGAGTTGTATAGCACCATGAGCTACTTACCCATCACATGCATATTAGTAGTATATTGTCATTAATTCAAACATTCTATCATGCATAATACATTAACTGAATATAAACAAATGCATAACAAAACAATATCATGAAATGACAATTGAATACTTATCTTTACTTGTTTCGTGGGTAGAATCCTTCTTGAGCCTTCAACTTCATCGTCTTCTTCATTCATAATAGCATCTTTTCTTATCCAAATGCTAAGATGGATAAGACGTTCTTCAAGAGTTGAGATCTTCATATTCCTCATTGCTTGAGGTATCTTCTTTGGATGGTGAGAGATTAATCTTCAGTTGCTCCCATCTTCTCTTCTTTTATTATGATTCGAGCTTCTTCTTCTTCCTAGAGTCTTATGAAAATAATCACTTCCTTCTAGCACACATTCCTTGTATGAATGAATCCCATGATCCTGGGAGGCCATTCAAGGTGGCTATCACCACTTCTGCATTCTCCACTTCTTCTTCTACGGCATCAAGTTGTTCTTTGATTTGAGAGACCCTTGTAAAGTATGTCTGTATGGTCTCTGCATTTTGGATCTTCACATTCTTTAACTGGTTTCTTAAGGTCATCTTTCGATTTATGTTCTTTCCTTCAAATAGCTTGGTCAAGGAATCAAACATCTCTTTCAGTGTCTTTAGGGAAGAAACTTGTGGTATAAGGTGATCCATGATTGAATCAGCAATGATCTTCTTGGCCTTGACCAAGTTCTTCTAGTGTAAGGATTTTAGCCTTATCTCCCTCTGGAACTGGAACCTCTCTACTTATGTAGGTGTCCAATTCATTTTCTTTAGAGATATCAAATACTTCCATGCTTGGAATTCACCAACTTCACCAAGATTATCATCAAGATGATGTGATAGATCACTTTGAAATGAGAACCTCAAATGAAAATAGCAAAATATTAGATCTTACAGATTTGAGCTGTCTGTCCTGGTTCTAGAGTTGGCTGATCTAGGGTTTGTCAGAGAAACCCTAATTTTCAAAACTTGGAATATTTCATATCTGATTGGATAGAAAGATAGACCTCTTCAGGTTGAGCTGTCCAATGTACTCCTTTTCTGAAAACAGTGGAGGGAAGCACCCAGAATAGGAAGCCCTAGTTTACCAACTTCTTCTGCAAAAATTCCTTCTAATGTTTCTACGGTATCTCCGAACTTACTGCTCCTCTATTTTTGAAACTTCACAATGAGGTAGCCGCGCTTGTCCCTGTTCCAACATAATAGGTTTCATTATAATTGGTTTCACCAATTGGGACTTATAATTGTTTTCCTAAGGTGACCTATTTCAGGACTGTCCAGCATAGCGAAGTTGTACAGACTGCCACGTGTCATTATTTCATTTTCTAGATATGAAAGTTGGACCACTGAAAGTACAGTGCATTCCCTTTCTATAAAATCTTAATAAATTTCATTTGGACCTTTTTATCCCGAGATATAGCAATTATCCTTAGGTGTCATGCTTAGGGATGAATCCTGGAAGAGGCTGGAACCCTAACTTGGAGGGATCATATCTCCTACAATATAGTGAATATAAGGCTGAATTGCAAAAAATGTGTAAATTCAGATTTTATATTTGTCATGTGAAAGTTTTAGCTCCTGATCCTTCTCCAATCCTGAGATATAGCGAATGTACTAAAACTTATCCATTTTAGCATTTAGGGTTTTTCCAACTCGGGGTCAAACTAGGGTTTAACTTTCCCGGAGTTTCACCCAACCAAAATTCTTGACCTAGGTCTCTAAAATTTGATTTTGATGAGGATATAAATTCTATGTTGGGCTCACTCAAAAATTCCTCTTCTATAAGAGGCCCTAATTTCCCGCACCAAAAACTGAAAATGTCCGGAATCGAATTCCACTTCAACAGAAAGATGCACCCTTCAATGGAGAGTCATCCTAGCACACTTTTGCTGATGGATTGTGGAGAGAGACCCAAAAAAAAAAATCCCTAGCTTCTGCAGATGCACAATGTCTTCTTCTCAGGTTAGCTCTGATACCATGTTAGATTTTTATCATTCAAGCCAGCATTATGATCTTAGGATCTTATCTGAGAGAATAACATGCACAACAATAAAACACAAGAGACAAGAGACATAAAGAATTTTCCGTGGGGAAACCATTAAGGATAAAAACACACAACTTCCGCAGAGATAGAATCAACACCAAAAGTAAAACTTGAAAACATAAAGATGATCTCTCGACAACATCAGTCTCTCTCTTCTCCTAGCAACTTCTCTCTCACTCATGCACCCCAGTGAGTGAGTGTGTGTGTGATAAATAGAGAGGCTCACTCTCTATTTATATTCTTTCATTCACTTAATGTCCACTTTAACATGTCGGCCCCACTTCACAATTACTTACTAGAGCCAACATCTCTAGGAGAGTCTAATAACCCTAGTGCCCCACAACTGTGGGGACTTTAACCCTTGATCAATAGGAGGGTTACCCACAATTAATTTACATGACTTGTTTACATTATTGAATCTCCTGATAGGAACATCAGGGCATGACATGACTCAAATACATTATAGACACTTCCCTAAATAAACATCAGGGCACAATACATAAGATATACAAGTGAATACATTCCAAAGTTACAAATACATCAACACATCCCAAACCTTAGTCCCCTCCCCCATATTCTCACACCACCATTGTTTCCCCTTCTAGGGTGGCCCATTCCATTCTACAATAATTTGGGGTTTATCATCGTACATCACCACTTCTCCCACTCCAGTCCATGCCCTCTCTCACTGTGCCCTGGCCTAGTTTTGTAGCCAACGTCGATGTGGCTACATCATTCGCTATGCCATCTACCCTAGCATTAGGGGAGGTTGTCTAGAACACTACTGCTCTTGCCACCCCTAAATACCAGTGGAAGGCTCCACCTACCACCGCCGAGGACCAACCGACTGCACCACCTGCCAGCCCCCAGGACCAGCCTGTTGTGTTCATACTCATATTGATTATTTTATGAAAATATCGTGCAATATTAACAAAAATTAACATATGCAGTAAATTGTATGAGTTATCTTACTATTTAAATGTTGCGGGGTGGCATTGCCAAGAGACTTGGATCATGGAGGAGGGTATCCCTCTCACCACTTATGGTCTCATCTGAGGTGAGCAATTTAAGATTTGAAAATTCAATTTTGATTTTTAAATTGTGTTTTATACTTGTATAATTTCCTGTATGAGTTGACATTCAATTGTTGTCATTTTAGAGCCCAAGGGGAGGTGGTCGAAGTGACCAGAAGAACCAAGCTTCCTCTAGATCGAAGAAGAGGAAGATTAATTTTGGAGGTGCACTTGAAAGCTCTAAGGGTGGGAAGGAGGATTGAGAGACCCTCCTATGTACACTAACCATGATGTGGTATTTTGGCATGAGTTTCCATATTTTGTATAGGGAATGAGTTGCCATTGTATAGACATTGAGAATGATATTCCATTTTCAAGAGTACTGTATATGATTATAAATTTGTGTATATAAATATATCAATTTTCACTTCTTTATATTACTTTCCCTTTGATTACATATTTGCATTTATTATGTCGAATACAGTAGTAGATTTTAGTTGATGCGCTTGCAATACTTATTGTTGATGAACCAATAAAGTATTTATGTTCACAATAAAATGCATAAATTTTTTAACACTATAGGTTAGTTAACAAAAAAATACACAACTGCATAAACATGTACAATAGAAATGATAATTTTAAATACCAAATACCTGATCTTGTAAATCATAGTGCAAATACCTAGCTTGGCCCTTCCATTTGTTGTCTCGGTTTGTCATACCTAGCTTCGGCCTTGTTATTGCAGACCTAAACCCTAAGGCCCTAGACCGAACTAGACACCTAACCTAAAACCCTAGCTTTCTACCCTTCCAAAACCTTCCTCCCTTTTCCATCTCCTAACCTACTTGCTTACCTTTCCACCTCTCCTCTATCATTTCCTAACCCTAAGATTTGAATATCATACTCCTATCCTTGTCCTATAGGATCAGACCTTTTCCCCCTTTCAAAGCCCCTTCTCTAGCCTTAGCATCCCTCCTAGGACTCTACATATCATTGATATTTCCATCCATCAATAAGAAGTTTTGACAGTGATTTAAAAGTACATTTGCACTACTAAAATACCAAAAATACCTCTAAAAAACATGTACAAGATACCATATTTGTTGAGGACTATCATATAGGTACTTGTTGGCACTCTTGGCTTGACTAAAAATTACTATTTGGGACAGTCACAGTAAAATTTGTCTTGGCTAGAAAATACATTTAGTTTGACAGTCACATTCATTGACCAAGTTGGAATTGACGATACTTGTAGTCCACTCGCATTTACCTAAGAATTGTCTTCCTAATTGCAAACTTGAAATTGGCATAGCTATTGCATCTTTACTTTGAATGGAAGTAACATTTTGGGATAATCATACTTGGTTGAAAGTTATCATTGGTTTGACATTCTTATTCATTGTCCCAATTGGTTTAGAAAGCACTTGTTTGCCTTTGGTATTTACATAGTAATTATTGTCTCATTTTGCAAGATAGAAATTCAAATTGGAATGATCTTCTCTTACCATTTGATTGAATGGAAATTTCATAGTATTGATGAGTTGAGAATCATATTGAACATGAGTTTTGTTGGATTTCATTTGTTACATCTACTTGGAAAACATTGATTTTGATAAATTTGACAATTTATATCATTTGAAGATAAAGTTGGCATTGCTTACTCTCATTGAATACATACATATTTGTTATGCTATTGTTGAGCACTTGCAATTTTAACGATCTCGTGTACTTGTTTCTTTGGCATGGGTTAACTGAATTTTAAGGGCTAGCATGCATAGCCTAGGGTTTAGAATCAACAAGGAAACACTAACCCTAACTAACGTTTAAAGGGTATCATGCATAACCTAGGGTTTAGAATCAATGAGGAAATCCTAAACCTAAAGGGAAACCCTAACACCAATTCTACCTAACCATCTCTTGTGGCCTCTTATAAAGTAATTTTTTTTTTGTATATGAGCATTCCTAGGATTGTAGTCATATGTCACATATTATTTATACACTAATCAAATGAGATACTCTTTATCATTTATCATGCACAAATTGCACGAGTTGATGTTAATCAACGGGGAAAATTTAACCCTAACGAGGAAACTATTTTGACTTGGTTGGAAATTATTCTTAGTTTGACAGTCCTATCTTCATGAAAAGTGGATTGATTGGGGTCTATGTCAATGTATGTTGGTTGCAAAAGAGGTTTACTTTGTACGATATGATGATAACATCCCATCAACACCACTAACATGTTTCATCCACATGCATAATTGAAAGGAAAATTACATCCAATGTTATTTTCAATCACCCAACCAACCATTAAATAAAATATTGAATCATCCTATAGTGTTTGACTCCCCTCTTTCACAAGAAACATTCATTGTGGTTATTGGCTTGCAAGCATATATTCTAGGTATATGATATATTCTAGGTATATGGTTTATTCTAGCTACATATATTATAGGTATATGGTCTATTGGTTTCTAGTTAAGTGAGACCAACAAATCTAATTATCTAAACCTAATGAGTTCATAAAACTCTAGTTTGTAGTTGTATGTGTAAATGTGTAAACACTATTTTTTAGGTTTGTGGTTTGTAGTTCATGAAACACTATATTTTTTTCTATTTGTTCTTGTAGATTAGGTATATGGTCTAAGTGTATATAAACAAGTGAGACTAACATAGGATTTGATCTCTATGTATTTGAATTTCTTTCAATTCATGAAACCCTGGTTGGCTTGATACTTGTAATCCATGTATGTGTCTCTACTTCTATTCCATACAATTATTTGTTATACTTGTAATTCATAAAGCCTTAGTTTCTTTGTTGTAGTGAAGGTACATATCTTCTAGGTATATGGTATATTGGTTTTTAGTTGAGTGACACAAACAAATCTAATTATCTAAACCTATTGAGTTCATAAACCTTGGTTTTTAGTTCTATGTCTAAAATGTGTGAACCATAGTTTTTAGGTTTGTAGTTTGTAGTTCATGAAACCCTAGCTATGTTGTAGTGTAGGTACATATCTTCTAGGTATATGGTCTACTAGTTTCTAGTTGAGTGAGACTAACAAATATAATGATATAAACCTAATGAGTTCATAAACCCTAGTTTGTAGTTTGATGTCTAAATTTGTGAACCCTAGCTTTTAAGTTTGTGGTTTGGAGTTCAAGAAACCCTATATTTCCTGACATTTGTTCTTATATATTAGGTATATGGTCTAATTTTATTTACATATGTATATGGTCCTAGTTTGTAGATGTATGTGTAAATTTGTAATCCTTATTTTTTAGGTTTGTGGTTTGTAGTTCATGAATACCTAGTTTTTTTTTCTATTTGTGCATGTAGCTTAGGTATATGGTTTACGTATTTCTACATAAGTAAGACTAACATATCACATGATCTCTATGTATGTGAATTTATACTTCATAAAACCCTAGTTTGTAGTTATATATGTAAATTTATAAACCCTATTTTTTAGGTTTATGGTTTGTAAACCCTAGTTTTTTTGTTATTTTCTCTTGTAGCTTAGGTATATGGTCTAAGTGGTTTTACATAATAGATACTAAAATAATACATCATCTCTATGTATGGGAAATTCTTTCAATCCATGAAACCCTAGTTGGATATATACTTGTAATTCATGTATAAATTTCTACTTCTAATTCATACAATTATGTGTTTCTACTTGTAATTCATGAAACTCTAGTTTCTTTGTTGTAGTGTCGGTGCATAGATTCTAGGTATATGGTCTATTGGTTTCTAGGTAATGGCATTCCAGGAGATGAACAGAGTCCACGATTTGTCGATCCAAACTCTGGTTGTCGAGTTATGTCAAGTGGAAAGTCACATGAAAATGTCATTCAGGGACACTTGGTGACTCTCAGTCTAGAAGCGAAAAACCAAATGGAGCATCAAGATTGCATGCCGATATGGGAACACTACCAAGGCTGGCATGGTGGAGGGTTTTGCATAGTTGGCCCACCAATGCGAGAGTTGCTTTGAAGGAAACTCAACAAAACCCTCGTTTATGAAACTAACGCACAATCAAGTCATTAGACCATGAAAACATGGTAGAGAGGGCCCACTAGAGGTAATGGCATGACAAGAGACCAACGAAGTCAACAGCTCATCGATCAAACCTCCAGTTTCCAAGTTATGTCGAGTTGAAAGTCTCATGAAAATGTTGTTTAGCGACACTTGGTGACTCTCGGCTCGGGAATGAAAAAAAAATGGAGCAACAAGATTGCATGTCATTGGATCCAGTAAGTGTGTATGGGAAATTTCAATATGGAAAACTACCAAGATTGGCATAGTGGAGGGTTTTGTAGAGTTGCCCCACCAATGCGAGAATTGCATTGAACGAAACTGAGCAAAACCCTAGTTTACGAAACCAATGCACAATGAAGTCACTAGGCCATGAAAATGTGATGGAGAGCCCCCCCTAGAGGTAAAGGCATGCAAAACGACCAACGGGGTCGACGAATTGTCGATATGACCTCTGGTTGCCGAGGTATGTTGAGTTGAAAGTTGCATGAAAATGTCGTTCAAGGACACTTGGTGACTCTTGGTCTTGGAGCGAAAAACCAAATGGAGCAGCAAGATTGCATTTCATTGGGTCTGGAAAGTGTGTATGGGTAATTTCAATATGGGAACACTACCAAGACTAGAACAGTGGAGTTTTTTGCAAAGTTGACCCATTAATGCGAGAGTTGCATTGAAGGAAACTGAGAAAAACCCTACTTTACGAAACTCATGCACATTGAAGTAATTGGGCCATGAAAATGTGATGAATAGGGACCAATAGATATAATGGAATGCCAGGAGACCAATGGAGTTTACGGTTCATCGATTCAAACTTCGGTTTCCGAGTTATGTCGAGTTGAAAGTTGCACGAAAATGGGGTCCATGCAACCCTGGAAATGGTGCACCGGCCTCGCAAAACCTTGTGCTGAGTGGCCGAGGGTGGATTTCCCATGGAGGCCATGCCAAAAAAAGCCTAAAATAGTTTATAGAATTAGAAACTGCCCCCCGGTTTGGTTTTTGGACCCCGTCCTTAAATTGGCCCAAGCGTCCTTGGACGACTTTTGTAGGCCTACTGCAACTCGCCATAAAATGTTAACCATGGATTCAATTGACAAACCGTTGGTTTCATTGGGATTGTGGCATGTAATTATGGCTAGGGTGGCCTCCCCCTTGACTCCACATGACCTGGGCATGCCTCTAGGCCAGATTTTACAAACTAGAGTTTCGCCCTAGTGGGGTCCATGCAACCCTGGCAACGGTGCACCTACCTTGCAAAACCCTATGGTAGGTGATTGGTGATGGCCTTCCCAAGGAATCCATGCCCAAAGACACCTATAGGAGCAGGAAGATTCTTAAATTGCCACCTATTTTGGGTTTTGGACCCTGGCCTTGAATTGGGCTAGGCGTCCCTAAATGGCTTTTGCAGGCCTACTAAAACTATCCATAGAACGTTGACTAGGGCTCCGATATAAGAACCATCAATTCCATTTAGATTGTGGCATGATATTATGGCTAGGATATCCTCCCTCTTGACTCCACATGGCTTGGGCATGCTTCCAGGCCAGATTTTGCAAACTAGGGTTTCACCCCAATGGGGTCCATGCAACCCTGGAAATGGTGCATCGACCCTGCAAAATCCTTTGTCAGGCATCTTCGGGTGGCCTTCCCATGGAGTCCATGCCCAAACACACTTGCATGTGCCAATAGATTCAGAAATCATCACCCTGTTTGGTTTTTGGACCCCAGCCTTGAATTGGCCCACGCGTCCCTAAATGGATTTTGTAGGCCTACTGCAACTCTCCATAGAACATTGATTAGGGCTCTGATCAATGAACCTTTGGTTCTATTGGGATCATGGCATGGGATTAAGGCCAAGGTGGCCTTCCCCCCAACTTTGCATGGCCCAGGAATGACTCCAATCCAGATTATGAAAACTAGGGTTTCTCCCCAATGGAGTGTAAGCGCAATTACCCAATCTCATTCGATATAGCCATATGGATCCTCTCTATTCCTAATTGTATCCATCAATCTCTCATGCTTTGAACGAGGCAAGAAGTAATGTACCTTGTATTAGTTCTTGTTTTACATTGTATGTAGATGGATGTTCATGCCAATAATTAAGTTTGTGAAGTGATAGACCACAGAACCTGGTATGTAGTCCATGAATACATGCCCACTAGTTCTTCTTGTTTTCCAATCTAGTGTAAGGTATTCACCTTCAAACACCATTGAGCCAATAGGAAATTCATTCCCTTTATTATCAATCAATAATCCATTCAATATTTGATTACCTCAAATGCATCGTTCCAACCAATAATCTGTGCCCCATTCATTGTCTTTCAGGGATACAGCTACAGATATGTGTCCTAGTTGTACAAGATCTGAGATATGGTCGTATTCTGTCGAAATCGTTGATTGGCCCTCCTATAAGTGGGTTTTTTCAACGACTACACATGGGTCTACTATAAGTGACACATGATCCCAATCATCAACCCAATCCATGCATTCACATTCATCCCATTCACCACTGCTATATGGCTACAAAAGTAAGCAAGTTTGTACGTCCATATTTCAAATAGGGGGTTGTTTGAGATTCGAACTAAATTAAATTCACATGTTCCTTATATTATGTTGCAACTATAGGAACTAGATCGATCTAAGTCAACCACTTGCCAAAAATTCTTGATTGACCTTTCTGCCCCTATTGATGTATGTTTCACTTTAGTTCAGTATGACATTGTTGCATAAAACCATTGAACTATGGATTCTGGTAAACTTCATCTCCTCCCTTCATAGTGCGGTCTTGATGCATGCACTAGACCTATGATGCTCACATTTTTCGTGCCCTGTCTCGAAGTAGTTCCATAGATGCGACACATTGTAAGTCTCATTTAACATACTCATCCATTGGAAGACTCAGGCATTTTTGAACTGGCTCGCACAACCATCTGACCTTATCCAATGCTAATCATAGAAAATTTAAAAACATTGTTGCACATAATGCACATCATGGCATATGTCATCACTTATGTAAAAGTTTGTCCCCTTCTGTATTATCCTATTGTTAATGTTTCTCTCAGGTCCATTCCTATATATCTCCCTCCGTTAGCTGATCATAGAAAATTTAAAAACATTGTTGCACATAATGCACATCATGGCATATTTCATCACTTATGTAAAAGTTTGTCTCCTTCTGTATTATCCTATTGTTAATGTTTCTCTCAGGGCCATTCCCATATGTAATATGTACCATGATGTTGACTTGGACATAATGGTAGTATTGACTCTGAATTTCATTTTGTGGCTGAAGGGTGTAGTTTTCTACAAAGTCCACAATTGACAATATGGTCCCAATGGGAAAGTTGTCTCGTCATTGTCTATACTACTCATACTATCATCCCACTACATGCACATGACAAACATACTTCTCGGTTTTCTTTTATAACTCCATCAAAAAATCACATACCCATACATGTTTCCATGAAAACAAGGGTCGTATTAGAATGTGACCTTTAAAGAATGTATATGTAGAAACTGAACGTGTAAGAGGAAAAACATGCACCTTTGACTTCACCAATGCAATCTTTTTACTTTCCTTTGCACTATTTGATTGATAGGTTACGTACTTGAAGCTTTGCATCTCCATGATCATACTTCCAAATTAATGCTCATCGCTTCCATGAATGCAATGGTTCAAAAGAGAAAATCCACTGCACCTGGAATGATTCCCATATAGACATGATTTTCCATAGTATTTTTGTCCTTCATGCCTTGGAAACATGATGCTTCCAATAAAATATCTCGATGCATTTGGTGGTATGAAAGATTCATTGCAGCCCTGCTCAATGTTAGTATGCAAATCACAAAATATATGTTTATACGTGTCATAAAAATATTCATATTCTACATGGTATCTACAACATCATGTGTTCTGATCAATGCATATATAAATGTACCATGTTATACATTTCTCAAAGGACCTTTGGCCTAGGTTCAATTATGTGTGCTTATTCCTGAATCTCTCATAGAGTTCAGTTCGTGTCGTGACAAGGAAGTGTTTGAATATGGGTTCACGTTTAGTAGAATCGTTTCTCATCTTTAAAACATCTCCTTGGTTAGATTAAGGTCTAGTATGATCATGCCATCACTTTTGTACTAAGTCCTTAACAACATCAATTAGCTTCATATCTTGACGAGGAAACCTGCTGACAAAATCCCAACAATATTTTCCCCCTAGAGTCTGAATATTTTCTCTTATAACAGAGTACTTCTTAACATTTTTTCTATTTAATTTAAGTATGTGAAAAGTGTGTGAAAGGAGGCGATGTTTCCGTGTGGAATTTCTTACAACTAATTCGAATAACACACGATGATATGCACAAATATCTTTAGTACAAGATGACTTCCCAATCGCATTAAAAGAAGATTGGATATTTCTAACAATATGATTGTTATCCCCTAAACTTCCAACCATGTTTATGCCCAGAATTCTCCTAACAACAACTAGACAATTTGACTTGAATAAACTAAGTAATAATTGACATTTACCTACATTGCCTTTAGATTCAAAATATTCCTTCATTAAATTGCTACATTTCCAATTGATAATGCGTTTGGGAAACTTACCTTCAAGTCCTGACATAAAACTTTCATCCACATGGATACATCTAGGAGTCCTTTTTCTTGCACTAGATAGTTGAGGTAGGGAAGGTGGACATGATCTATGAATCCCAGTGATTCATTGTTGTGGTGCTTCATTCACATGTTGCTCCATATTGGGAGTGTGCTCGACATGGTTGTGGTCTTATTGGAGAGATTGAAAATTAATCATTGCCCCTAATTTCAACTCTTGATACTCATCATCTCTCAATATACCTATTTCTTCAAGAGCTTCAGCATGCCTTGTTGATGGATTGTTGGTTGGAGACTATGTTGATGTTGTAGTTTGAGTTGGGTTTGTTGGACGTAACCGCTTCACCCGTGGTTCTAAACTAGATGTTTTTATGTCATCAACTATGTTAGGATCAGTTGTAGTATCAGTGGAAACGTTTGTACCATGTCTCACTCTGTCCATTTCCAACCTGGCCTTTTCTCTTACCTCATTTTCCTTTTCAATGGGCATATTCCTTCTAGTTTTTCTTACTATGTTACGTGAATTTCCCATCTCCAAAAGTTTCTTTATCAAAACTATGAGGTCTACCCCTACACAAGAATCAAAACATAAGGTATTAGTTCCATTATAAAAGAAACATGATGCGTTCCAACATAATTAGTATTGTAATTATTGGCATTGATACATAAACACTGATTAAAGGTTTCTCTTTATGTTTGAACTAAAGTTTCATTTCTATACTCTATTTGAGTCAAGTAAAGAGAGTCAAGTTTGCAGGTATTGCAGCTATAGGATTATGACTTCCTTTGTGTTCAAAAAGTAGTGGAAGTCACAAATTGGTGTTTGGATGTCTTGGGAATAAATTGAATAAATTGAATAAATTACACTCATTAATTTACACTAACTAAAGATAAATGATAAGGCATGTTATGATAAATGTAACATGAAGAGGAGAGAATAAACAAGTTGGTGAACTATTCAATATGGACCCTCTCCCATGATTGCTTCCAAGGTTTTTATACAAATTGAAGAGTTTTAAGAGAGAACCTCATCTATGCCATCCTTGTGGGAAGTGAAAATATATTCATATGCAAATCATTATTGGTCTACATTGCATACTTCATCTTGTATAGAGAATATGGAAAACTTGGTGAACTATCCAATATGGACCCTCTCCCATGATTGCTTCAAAGGTTTTTTTTCAAATTGAAGAGTCTCAAGAGATAACTTCATCTATGCCATCATTGTGTGAAATCAAAATATATTCATGTGCAAATCATTATTAATTAACATTGCATACTTCATCTTGTATGGAGAATATGAGACTTGTTTAGATGTGAATTTGAGAATTATTCTTGTGAAATTAGTTGTTGTCTATGAGATAGATATTGTTGTAGGAATATGATAAAACATAAATCAATGAAATGATCTAAAATCTTGTGAATGAAAACAATTATTTACAATTCACCATACCTATTCAAAATGATCTCTTCTTGCAATGAAAACTTGTAGTTTTAATGTAACCACTAACTTCCAAGACCATTTGAGATGTTTGTTAGATTCCAAGAGTGATATTCTATCCAATATATCAAATAGTTTCCAATTGATGATTGAGTGTGAGACAAATTTCAAATTTCAGGATCACAGAATGAGTGAACATTGCCAAGAAAACCCATGAAAATTGGTAGCAACCTCGGGAATCTAGATCTCTGTTTTTTTTAACTAGCAACAGGTGCACTCATGCGTGTATAGGAGAGTGCACACATACATGTATAAACACATGTGCACGCTGCTTCCTAACATTTACAACATTAAATCATTAATGTTTATCCCATTTAATGACTAACTTTCTTCAAGGATGTCTTGGTATTCACACATGTACGAGTATTTTTACAATATAATATTCACCACTAATTTCTTCTTAGGCCCATGGGTGCCATTATGAGGTCGTAGGCTCCTTACCTATGGCTAGCGGAGGTTAAGGGAGGCCTCCAACGCTGACCAAGGATGGGTGTCAATATTTAACAAAGATTTAGTGGTGACCATGGTCAATAAAACATGGCCTCAAGCCCTAGTACGACCATTTGGGCCTTAGGATATAAACGAGGTAGCATGACATGTTCTATGTGTGTGTGTGTGAGAGAGAAAGAGAGACTGAGAGTAGAGAGATGGAGAGTGGGGGGGGTAGAGAAATATCATAAGATCCTTAGATGAAAAACAACACTTTTAGGGATCTAACACCATGAGCAACTGCTATAATGTGTAAGACATCATGATATTATTGAACGTTCTAATGTGTATGATCCTTGAACAAGTCCTTAAACCAACACATGAGCACCTTGTACGAGTTCTTTGTAGGTGTTTAAATGGGATATCGGTGTCATGAGTAGGTTTTTATGAACTACAGAGACAAAAGGTTTACCAAATAATGATAGAGAGTGAAATGGAAGAGGATGGTTATCATCATAATTTTTCACCATCGTTGTCATGGACTTCATCGTCATGGTCATCATCATCATCATCATCATCATCATCATCATCATCATCATCATCATCATAGTCATCATCATCCTCATCATCGTAATCATCATTATCATCATCATCATTATCATAATCATCATCATCATAGTCATAGTCATCCTGATCATCATCATCATCATCATCGTCATAATCATCATCATCATCATCATCATCATCATCATCATCATCATTGTTCATCATCGTCATCATCATCCTCATTGTCGTCGTCATCATCATCATCATCATCATTGTTCATCATCATCATCATCATCATCATCATCATCATCATCATCATCCTCATCATCATCCTCATCATCATCATCATATTCATCATCCTCATGATCATCATCGTCATCATTCTCATCATCATCATCATCATCATCATCATCATCATTTTTCATCATCATCGTCATGGACATCATCATCATGGTCATCATCATCATCATCATCATTGTTATCATCGTCGTCGTCATCATCATCATCATCATCATCATAATCATCGTCATCATAGTCATAGTCATCGTGATCATCATCATCATCATCATCATCATCATCGTCATCGTTGTCATCATCATCATCATCATCATCATCATCATCGTCATCGTTGTCGTCATCATCGTCATCATCATCATCATCATCATCATCATCATCATCGTCATCGTCGTCATCATCATCGCCATCGTCATCATCATCATCATCATAATTGTTCATCATCATTGTTGTCGTCATCATCATCATCATCATCATAATCATCGTCATCATAGTCATAGTCATCATGATCATCATGATCATCATAGTAATCATCCTCCTCCTCCTCATCATTATCGTCATCATTCTCATCATCATCATCATTGTCATGGTCATCATCATCAACATCACCATCATCATCGTCATTGTCACCATCATCATCGTCATTGTCCCCATCATCATCATCATCATCATGGTTCATCATTATTCATCATCATCATCATCATCATCATTGTCATCATCATCCTCCTCATCCTCATCATCATCATCGTCTCCATTCTCATCATCATCAGGGTCATCATCCTCATCATCATCATTATCATCATCATTGTTCATCATCATCATCATGGTCATCATCATTATGGTCATCGTTGTCATCATCATCATCATCATCCTCATCATCGTAGTCATCATCATCCTCATCCTCATCATCGTAATCATCCTCATCATCATCATCATAATCATCGTCATCATAGTCATAGTCATTGTGACCATCATCATCATCATCATCGTCATCGTTGTCATCATCGTCATCATCCTCATCCTCATCCTCCTCCTCCTCCTCCTCCTCCTCATCATCATCATCACCATCACCATCATTTTTTATCATCATCATCGTCATCATCATCATCATCATCATCATCATCACCATCATCATCATCACCATCATCATCATAATCATCATCCTCATCATTGTCATCATCCTCATCATTATCATTGTTCATCATCATCATTGTTCCTCATCATCGTCATCGTCATCATCATCCTCATCATCATCACCATCATTGTTCAGCATCATCAACATCATCGCCATAATTGTTCATCATCATCATCATCATCATCATCATTATCATCATAGTCATCATCCTTCTCATCATCATTGTCATCCTCATCATCGTAATCATCATCATCATCATCATCTTCATCATATTCACAATCATCGTCATCATTGTCATAGTCATCATGATCATGATCATGATCATCATGATCATCATCCTCATCTTCATCATCATAGTCATCATAGTCATCATCATCATTGTCATCCTCCTCCTCCTCCTCCTCCTCATGATGATGATGATGAGCATGACAATGACGATGAACAATGATGATTATCATCATCATCATCGTCGTCGTCGTCATCATCGTCATCGTGATCATCATCATCATCATCATCGTCGTCGTGATCATCATACTCATCATACTCATCATACTCATCATCATCATCATCGTCATCGTCGTTATCATCATCATCATCATCATCATCATCATCATCATCATAGTCATCATCCTCCTCCTCATCATCATCGTCATTCTCATCATCATCATCATCATAATCAGTGTTCATAATCAGCGTCATGGTCATCATCATCGTCGTCATCATCATCACCATAATCATCATCAACATCATCGTCGTCATCATCATCAACATCATCATCATCATGGTCATCATCATGATCGTCATACTCATCATCATCATCACCATCATCATCATCATCGTCAACATGGTTTTTCATCATCATCATTGTTCATCATCCTCATCGTCTTCATCATCATCATCATTATTATCTTAATTTTAGGTAGGGTATGATTTAATCAACCTATGATGGGAGAATCAAATGCCATCATCATCATCATCAACAACATCATCGTGATCGTGATCGTGATCATCATCATCATCATCATCATCATCAACATCAACATTGCTCATCATCATCATCATTATCATCATTAACATCGTTATCATCATCATCATCATCATCATCATCATCATCATCATCGACATCATCATCATCATGGTCATCATCATCATCATCATCATCATCATCATGGTCATCATCCTCATCATCATCATCACCATCATCATCACCATCGTCAACAACATTTTCATCATCATCATCATCATCATCATCATCATCATCATCATTCAAATCATCATCGTCATCATTGTCATCATCATTGTCTTAATTTCAGGTAGGGTTACATGTTCTGTGTGTGTGTGAGTGAGAGAAAGAGAGAAATTGTGTGTGGGTGAGAGCGAGAGACTATGTGTGACAGACAGAGATACTACAGGGTTAGATGGGGAGAGAAAGAGAGTGAGAGATAGGGATGGAGGGTTAGGGAGAGACATGGAGAAAGGGGAAGAGGGTTAGGAAAATAGGGAAGGAGGAGGATTACAATTAGGGAGAGGGGGGCTTGAGATGCTTGAAAATGAAATCAAAGCAAAGTTTCAACTAAAAAAATGTGCACATGTGTGTTTAACGCATATGCACTCATAAGCGTGATCATGATTTTAGTGCATGCACATTACTTTTTAAACTACGAGCATGTGTGTTTCTTGCACGTACCCGCTGCTTGAAATTTAGAATTTTGGTGGGATCCCTTTTTCTAAGCTACGTGGTGGATGAATTGGCTGCTTTGGTCTTAGGTTCGGGTTTCCAAACCAGGTGGTTTGGACTATCTTATGACATAAAACATGTTTTGTACCACTTCTCCTATTTCGTGCATGATTTTGCATACACCACGCTTTTCCGCTGCTAATGAAAATTCACACCCTTGTGTAACTCTGCCTGTAGATTCTGAATATGTAATTTTTATTTAAATCTATTATCTTTTTTCTATTTTTTATTTAATTTTAAATGGGCTAACGTCAATCTAACACAAAAGGTATGCTATTTAGTCTAGCTATAACTTTTGATTGGCTCACCTATTTAGAAAATGGAAAAGAACCCACACAAGAAAAGACAAAGA
>LPNX010843082.1:0-43571 GCA_001517045.1 Pseudotsuga menziesii | reverse complement strand
AATCAGTTTCAGTCATGTAGGTGCTCATTTTCAAGCTAAGAGCACCATGTAAACCCATGGACCCACTATTTCCTAGTTTTGAGTGATTTTCTATCACTCAGGTTAGAAAGCCCCAAAAATCAATTATTGATTATTTTAATTAATAAATTGATGAATAATGGAGCAAATCCAAAATCATAAATCAGTGGATCCTTAGCCGATTTGATTTAAATCAGTTAGATCTAAAGCAGATTGACTGGATCTGACAAATCCTTGACTGAAGGAGGTGATCAAATCAGATCCAGAGTTGATCTTCAGTAGTCTTTATGGGGAATTGCACCCTCTCTCTCTCCTCCACATGCGTGGACTCTCTTGGATGCTCTGTGGACTGATGTGTCAGTTTATGGGTTGATGTGGTAGCTCAATCAGGCCCCCGGTTGACAAGTAGGCTCAGTTCAGCTTTAGATATGCATTGATTGACTCTCCATCAGTTGATTTGATCTGGTTCCTTGGGAATTGCGCCCGCCCTGGGTTGAATGTCCTATTTTTTGTATATATCCAAGCACAACTCCCTCTTCCAAGCTAGTTAGAGATGGATTGAAGGGATTTCTATTGTAATTGTGTATTGATCATCATTTCTAAATAAAGAAGCTTTGGAGGCTATACCGTGTAGTGCATGTGATTGTGTGGATTCTCAGTGTTATGCTGCTAATGTGGTAACTGCAATTTATTTCCAAATTCTGTGCTGCTTTCGTGTTCTGGCTTCAAGGATTTGGTTGAATCAAGTAAGGGTGTAAACTAGGCAAGTTAGATTACTTGATATTGTTTATCCATATAATTTATGCTCAATAATTTCAGTTATATGCTTATATAAGATTGTTTTTGCATGCTCTTTCATTTTTGTTGCTTTATACATCTATATCTAGATCTCACGAGGTGTTGTGCAGGCTTGTGTTATCTAGTTGTAGGTTCCTGATTGGATGAAGGTGTGGATCAAGATTGATTCCATTCATTATCCAATAATCTCAAGAATATGTCCCTCAGTGCTCCACAAAAGGGCCTCCTTTTAGCTTTCTCCATTCAAGCAACGAGCCGACCTTCTCTCCTCTTCTTCTCATTTCTTAAAAAATTCAATATTTTGGTTACCTGTCTCTTCCTCTTATGATCAGATCTAGTTCTAGGAATTGAATATATATTATTAGATCTATTTCACAAGAGTCTTGCTTCTTAGATCTGCAATTTCATAAAGATAGATCTAGGTGTAGGAATTGCCTTTTTTGCAAGTAGCTAAGTCATATATCTAAAACTTGCTCATAAGGTAGTTTGTTTTTCATTCTTTAAAAATTCATATTCTGCAATAAAGTGCACATCTTATTGGCTTCCCAAACATCAAGCCAAGATCCCAAGGAAAGATTGCTTTCCTTGGTTCCTTTTTGCATAACTAGATTACCCCAATTTAACAAAATTTTACTTAAGTTTTTTTTCGATAATTGGTGTAGTAACCCAAAACACTTTCAAAGTGTGTTTGGGCATATTTGATTCTGATTGCTCACTGTTTTTTATCAGGTCCAACAAAAAAGAGGAGGAAACTCTGCCAAATTTCCAACTCTTGGACGAATCGAAGCTTCCTGGAAGCTTCCCCCACCACCTTGTTTAATTCTAGCTTGTTACAAGCTTGTTGTAAGCCTTTGGATCCCAGATAATGAGGACCAAAGTGCATCAATTTTAATTTTCTGATATTGTAAATTGTTGCTAATAAAAATAAAAGGTCCTCTCGAATAGGCTCTTTTGAGCCTATTCACCATCCCCCCCTGGGGGGATTTGCGTCGGTGTCAATTTTTTACCTTTTGCTCATATCTTTTCAAAATAGCGTAGCTCTAATCTATAGGATAGTATACTTGGATTCATTATCAATTTCATATTCCATATTTGATATTTCATAGTAATCTTAATACTTACCCCACGACTTCCCGATTGACCCGAAAGGGGAAAGAGATGAGTGGTAGGACTAATTAGAAAACCAGAATTGTGTATCTGTTTTCTTTTATATCATTTGTTTCTTAATCTATTATAAAATTAACCCCTCCTTGATTCCCCGATTGAGATCCACTTGGATCGAAAGAGGTTCCTGGAGGGTTTTCTTTTTAACAAGAACACCCAATTTTAAAATTTACTAAAATTGACAAGACTCTGGTGTGTATGCTCTGCACTTGGCTGCAGTTCATCTGATTAGTCAAGATATATCAAAATCACTTGAGTGACTAGTATAATTAGGACTCACTCTCCCAAATTGACAAACCATCAGGTGAAAATCCAACACCTGGATCAAACCATCATGGTGGCAAAATACCCAAAGGAGGCGGGAACTTCTGAAAAGTGACCTCGGGACGTCGATCTTTGTCACACCCTAATAGATACGTTATGAACAATATCCCCAGAGAATCCATTCAGCCCACATATTCCTTGCGGGTAGCCGTGAAGGTTTAGTTTTGGACGTACTCCAAGTACTCTCGCGTATATCTGGAGTCCACCCCTTCGGCTAATTTTAATCAAATCACACCTCAAATTTAACTTAAAATGTACCAAGAGGCAATTGCAAAACATTCACTCCAAGCACATGCAAGTACATTGATTTTATTTTTTGACTCCATTCTAAGGCACTGGTTATTTTCTTGCTTTATATATATATTGTGTCTCAGCATTGTGCTTTCGTGTGTTCATTTTTGTATCTTGTCATCTTTGATTTTCTATAGTTAAATTTCAAACTCCTAAGTAACTCATACAGTTTAACATCACCATACTAAGTAATTATCCTTAGTAACTTAATAGGGTCTACCCCCCTTGGCTTCGTTAGGAGTTGAGCCTAAACGAAGGAGTCAAGAACAAGGTGACAGCCTTGACTCGAGACTTGCCCCCAAGGACACACCGAGTGGCTTGAATATTTCTGCCGCGTGACTGAGGTGTGTGAAAGGCAGCAACACGACCAACTTTGAGCATGAGTGTTTTTAATGTCGGTTTTTTAAATTTTGGGCTTGCTAACTTAGTGAGTGCAACTTCATATTCAATAAATTTATAAAATATAGATCTCCAAAGTCACTAATGCTCACAAAATTTCATAGGAAGTTGATAATTATAGATTTGGTGTATTTCTTTTGGGAGATTTTGATTGGAAAATCACCTTCTCATATATCCACCAATTATGATGGAGTTAATCTTCCAGGCTATGTGTAGTCCCTAGTTTTCAAGGAATGTATTGTATAAGTGTTTGGCATACAAATTCTAAGACACCGTAACTTTGAAGATATCTGGTTTAGTTATTACAAGTTGCCTTTGATTGTATTGCATAATATCATCTATATTAAAGACCCAACTTGAAGGAAGTAGTCAAAAGGATTGAAACATTCGAGGTGAGATTTTGAAGAAGATGATGCGAATGAGTATTGATTTAGTTGTATTAAAATTCATGATTTAGAGATGGGATCACTAATAGAGATTAATTAGAACCAACAATTGCCGCAATGACTAAGCTTGATTAGAGCCATATTTTATTTGTGACTTTAATTGGATTTTTTTCATATTGCAGATAACTTTTTTATTGTATTATTTCAATGATCTACAAATTAACGGATTATGCTAGTGTTTTCCTTGTCCATCTAAATTTGTTTCAACCCTGTTTCATTTGTAGATAATGGAAGGATATTGGAATGCTTGGTAACCTTTTGGGTAGTGCCTAAAGGAAGCTACCAGTGTCTCATCATAATAGCAACAACTAATTGATTATAACATTTATTCGTTTCTTATTTTTTCTTTACTCATGATTTTTGAAAAATAATTGAATATAAAATGAAAAATACTTATTTTTTAAACTCTCTTCAAACCAATGTATGGTGATAACATTAGAAATCAAAATAAGTATTTGATCTTTATTAAATGCTACAAGTCAAAACATGTTAATCTATTGATAACATGTGGTTGCTCATTGTAACATATATTTTCTTTGTATGTTAAGTTTAAATGTTTGTTGTATTTTTTATAGAAACAATGAATCTTGTCTTCAACACAACCTTCCAAATACAACATATCACATATATAATATTAGTTTTTGTTAATATCTGGTAGGTATTCAGATTAACAACAAGCATTTAACAAGATTATACAAGATTATTCAATACAAGTGTGTAGAAAAAATTTCTTAAGCCTTGCTATATATATATATATTCATTCTAATATTTAATCTTCATTTTTATATTTTTATATATACACTTACTTATTTTATACTACTCAGCATGATTGTTTCCATCCCATTAAAAAATGAGTAACTAAATTTAAATTAACCTATTTATAAAATAAATTGTTTTATTTCCATTCAATCTAAAAACATGTTACTTAATCACATAACACTTTATTATGCATAACCTAGAGTAAAAGATAGAAGTATGCATTGTAATTGCATTACACACAAACTTTGTAAGATATTCTATTAAAACAAATATTTGTGCATCATTATTAAACTAATTACTCAATACAAATATTTGTCCATCATTACTAAAATCATTGGTCATTAAGGGAAGGGATATAAACACATAATTCGTACTTTTGTCCAAGCAATCGATAAGAATGAATATATATATATATATATATATATATATATATATATATATACACATTAAACACTTGCTGACTTTATCTAATGTTTTGGCGTCTCATTTGGAATTTGAAAGTTGTAATACAATGAATTAAAATAAATTATTATTGTTATTTTTTAATATTTTTGACAAGAAAGTAAAAAATAAGATGCAATGGATTATTCTTATTTATTAATTAAAAATATTGGAAGGAATCCAAATTGAAATAGTCGTTGAAAGAGTGTTTGCTGACCTAGCAAGGGGAAACGACAAGTGGCTAAAGTTGTTGAGTAAGAAATCAAGATGTGGGAGACATCCTCCCCAAAATAATTGTTACTGAGAAAACTTCCTATGGCTTGGGGTACCACAACAGACAGAGTAACCACATAAATCAATCATTTCCTATATGCAAGAGAAACCAAACATCTAACACTAAAGGATCTTGATACATACCTTATTCTGGACAGTTGATGTAGATCCCAGTTGAGCTTTTCCACTCTCACTTGTATAAGTAATTTGCTCTCTCAACATTTAGAAAACAAGATAAGCATGCTATATATAATTTTGTTAGACCTACTCTAGCATATATAATTAATAACATATAAGCATTGAAAAGCATCCATGGATTCAATACCCATTTAAATACACATTATTGGACAGGAAAAGTTATTTCTATTAATATAAAACAAAGATTACAATAGTGACCCCCTCTGTCGGCACGTCTATGAATCGGAGAACTTGAGTCCTCCACCTGGGCCTCCACCACTTCAATCCTCCATCTCTCGATAGAAATCTCACAATCAAAGGGAAGATTGGGAAGAGCACAAAGTGCTCTAAGGGACAAAGGGATGCAGACTCAAGTATAAGCTCCGGAAACAATGGACTATAGTTTTCTTGCTCTTGAAATCCTCCCTCTTAAATGTATCCAAAGGGTTACTTATATAGTGCTTTAATGGGGTAATGGAAGGCCAAATCCAAGCAATCTCAAGACATATGGAAGGCCAAGAGACAAGTGACTCGGATCCACATCAAGGAAAACTCCAAAACTATTTGGCATTTTGCACACATCTCGATGTACGCAGGTTTGAGGGTCAAATCCATGTATATACATGAGAATAGGTTTAAAAGTCACGTATAGAAAATAATGCATTTTTTAGGGATGATATTGGAAACATCAAAGGTACAAAAATGGTCCATGGGGTCTAAAGAGTCTGCAGAGGGACAGGGAAGGCCATAAAGGTGTGATCCACCATGTGTGGTAAAATCAGCTGTAACAGATGCCCCCTAATGTGTGAGGTCAGAAGGGTGATATGATGGACGGAATACATTATAGGTCCATCCCAGAAGTGGAGTGATGAAGAACTAGGTGGAAGAACTAGCCATCCAATAGTAAAATACAATAATCAAACTCTGCACATAACTGCAAGTAGATATAGTAGTCCTGGATACATAAGAGTACAATGGCCATGAATAGGAATGATACAAAATATGACATGTGTGGTCATCTCCACGTACAATATAGATAGATCAGAATCTCCATGATGAATATTTACAAAGGATCATGATCTCCATGAAGGATGAAGATATATAATGGATCAAGATCTCCATAATGGATGGAAACATCTAACATATACTGGATTCAAGTCATGAGAGCTGAAATATCATGAACACTGGCACGATCAAGGAGGTAGCATATATGAAATGCCACAAATATGGAAGGTCTTCTACACAATATACTATGAGTACATGTCCTACTATGTGAATAGAGGTGTTGAGGTTGAACATAGTAGTCCATTGTCTGATTATCGGTCATTGATGTATACCATTAAGAGACACGAGATCACCCATCGATAATGAAAATGGGAATTAAGGTACTAGAGTGCAAAATAACAAGTGTGAATAAATGTGTTGAGGTCGAAAACTTGAAAGTATCCATTGATCAGGGGACATTGATTTATTCCCAAAAACTTTCGATGGTGAGAGAACCTACCACTGATGACTGCAATTCTCAAGGCACTAAAAAATGACTCTAGATTCCTATCCCAAAATAAATGATCTTAAGTCGATGGGATGAAATCTATTGGAAGGAGGGCATTAAGGCATCCCCCATCATCCAACATGAGGTACTCAGCAAAGCTGTATAATGTGAAAGGACTCGATCATAATGTGCACGAACCAGTATCAGTACCGGGAATGGCCGACATGCAAAGTCAAGAGAACTGAGGAATGGCTGACTCAGGTTTCAAATTCCTTCGAACAAGAGCATAAAGGAAAATGGTGACAGAATGTAGGCAGCATAGACTCAACATACAAAACTGGGACATCTTTGTGACATAGGAGGCATCGACAGAGGATGCATAGGGACTGGAAGCTTAACCAGTCGATGGAGATAAACTCAGAGAAACGAGTATAGCTCCTAAAGTCAAACTATTAACCCAACCAACGGATGTGATATATAGTGCTCTGTTCAAAGGCAACATGACTCAACTGCTGCCAAAGATAACATCTTTTCTTGTCCATATTTTTGGTTTTTTGACTTTTTTTTGACTTTTTCAAATATTTTGAAAAGCTTGAAAAAGAATAAAAGCACTTTATAGTTACAAACTAGGAGGAGACGAGTTTCAATGGGCAAACAAACTAGTTCCAAGTAGCGAAACATACCTATGCTGAATGCAAGGACACATGTGTAGGATAACGACACTCGGGGGAAAGTCCCCTGTCGGTAAAAATGGGGAATCAAGCTGCAAAGGATATATAAAATGGCTCTGCATCGCTAGACATGAGACAAACTCAGGCTATATGGCTGGTAATGAAAGTCAGGGAAGCCAGCATAAGACTTAATGAGGTAAGAAAAACTCATGATAATGCAATTAAAACCTGACATAAGGGATTCCTGGGGACAATGGCCAACAAAAAGATCAAGAGGAGTATGAGGCTCTTGCACAAAGACATGACGATACTATACAAAGGACTCCCACACCCTAAAGGGAAAAAATGTCAGCATGCGAACCAAATGCAACAAAGGAGCTAACTAGGGCACCCATGTATGGTCAAGCTCTACCATTCACATCATGTCACTTATAAAACAACAAGAAGGTTTTGTAACAAGATAGAATGGATTCATACCTAAGGTTATAATGAAATTGTCGTAAGGTCATAAAAAATGCACACGGATGTGAAATCTAACCTATATTCCAGCTTAAACATAATACCTAAAAGCGGCACGAATGGGTCATAACAATGGTCAAAACGACGCTCAAAACAGACTCCTACATCATTAGATTAGTCCAAAATGGTCCAAAATGGTCAGAAACGATTCAAAACTATAGAAAGGGGGTAAAAAATTTCAAATTTTTCAAATTTTTTCTATAAATAGTAAAAAGTTCAAAAATTACATATCATTTGAAATTTTTACCCATTTGAGCTTAGAACTTCAATCGTGAATTCTCGGAGCTTTGTCCGGCAAAATTCGACATCGTTTGTTCCAAGTAATTCCTCATGACCTCCTCTTCCATTTTCATGTAAATTTTTCAATTTCCATGGTCAATTTTTTACTTTTAGGCCAGTCTAGATTAGTCTTTTCGGCCCACATGGAAATCAGGGCCTTTTCCGTGTATAGGGCTGGCTATACATGGAAAAAACTCCCAAACCCGCATACATACGTGGATGTTTTGAAAACAGTCGCGTATGCATCTATACACATGGTTTTTTAAGGTATCTAATGACCAAAAAATATTTTTAATGTGCAGGATGGTCCTAGAATGGAGGGAGAGGGAACATGGAGACATAGAAGAGGCTATTCGGGGTGATTTGATGGCTCAACAAGATCTATGTGCATGTGGGCTTTACAAGTTTTGGTGTCTTGGCAGCCTGAGGAAAAAACCAAGACTTCTGCAGATTCTAGTAGACTAATGGGATCCAGACTCAGAGTCTTTCCATATCGACGGGATGTCCCTCACTATAGAGGTGGAGGACATATATTTCATTACAGGATTGTCCCGACAGGGAGAGGTGGTGAACCTATGTTCTCGTGGGCCTGGAGGTGGCCTCACCATTGATGAGTACATAGCAGTATACTATTTTCCAGACACAGAAAAGGTTGGGAGTCAGATCCCGACAAAATCCATCCAAGTACTAGGCCTGAAGGCCATATTATTGGCACTCAGCAGGATAGTTGGGCTAGCATCACTCCACCAAGCCTCGCAGCCATTGATTTTCTATGCTATGGAGTGCATGAGACCCACTGTTTATGATTGGAGTACTGCGCTATTGAGTAACATGAAGCAGCACCTCAATGACTGCAAGATGGGTAGGGTACGAAACTTCGATTTTAGGTACGAATGGGTTCGTACCTAAGGTTATAATGAAATGGTTGTAAGGTCATAAAAAATGCACACGAATGTGAAATATAACCTATATGCTATTTTAAACATAATACCTAATGTGAAAATTGAACCAGGTGATAGATTAATTTTACTCACAACAATTAACAATTGATCATGCAAAATCACTCACAAAGAGACTGAAAATTGGAGCTAAACACTAAACTGTACTAAATCAGTGTACAATAGCCAACCCTTAATAACATAGGTTGCTGAATAAATAACATACATCAGGGATTTGAATGCATGAGGAGCAATTCGAATCTAGCATAAAGCAGGCTTACTAAAAATAAGCAAATCCCCCGTAGGTGTAAAAAGCTGATCCCAAATCTGTCATGGAGTTCACAGATTAGCAAAATGGCTTAGGAAAGCTAAAGAGTGGTGGAATGGAAGCTCATACATGCTTTTGCATGGAGAAAAGAGTGGAGGATGAAGAGGAAAAAAAACTAGTTCACCTCACCTAGTCTAGCTTTTCTATTTGCCTTAAAACACTGAAAAAGCAGGGAATAAAGCAGAAAAAGCAGAAGGGTGCCTAGGAGGCCAAGAATAAAGCAGATTTGATTCATTGGGATTTCCCATGTGCTACATGAGTCAAATGATGCAATTTTGACCACTATGGATAGGTAAAACACAACTTGCACAAGGTGGGACACATGAACTAGGCTAATAAGACAGAAATAATTAAATTAATGTCTAAATGGGTAAACTATGGGTTGATTATTCTAACACCCCCCCTTAATCCTAACTTATGAGTAATATATCAGAAAATTATAGGGCCTAGAAGCAAGGATTAGTCACCCTTTACATACTGCATGTCCATTTAAACAAGGAAAGAGGCAAAACCAACTTGGGAAAATCCTCCCTTAAACATGGACTGTAAAACAAAATTTTGGAATCTTGTCTTCACTCATGCTTTCACAGCATGATCAAAAATCCCCAGTAGTGATTTGAGATTGCTTAAGGTATTCTCACAAAATTCTTTGGTGAAGATATCAGCTACTTGTTCTGAAGATGAGCAGAAGAGTAGGTGAATGGTGCCATCATGCACAAGTTCTCTGATGTAGTGCATATGGATCTCAATGTGTCTGGTTCTCTGCTTCTGAACTAGATATTTGCAGATTTGAATGGTACTCTGGTTATCACAGTATATGGTAGTTTAGTACTCTGGTTCGAAACCACACTCTCCAAGTAAACCCTGCAACCATAAACATTGAGTTGCTGCATTAACAACTCCTCTGTACTCTGCTTCTGTAGATGAGAGTGCAATGGCACTCTGTTTCTTGCTTGACCAGCTGATTGGCCCTTCTGCAAGCATGAACACATATCCTGAATTGGACTTTCTATCTATGCTATCACCTGCCCAATCACTGTCAGTAAATCCAATCAAATCAAGATCAAATTTTGCTTTATAGAAGATCCCATGTGTCCTTGTTCCCTGAACAAAGTTGAGGATCCTTTTGGCTGCTTTCCAATGGATCTCTTGAGGCTGATCCATGTATCTAGAAGCCACACTTACTGCATAACAAATATCAGGTCTAGTATGTGTCAGATACAACAAACATCCAATCAATTGCCTATACAGTGTATTGTTTACCATCGGTGAAGAATCAACTTCTTCCAGCTTCACTCCTGAAAGGAAGGAGTTTTGCTTGCTTTGCAATCCTTCATTCTGAATTTGTTCAGAAAATCCAAGGCATATTTGGAATGGTGCACCTTGATTCCATATTTTGTTTGAGCAATCTCAAGCCCCAAAAATTGCCTTAAGAGCCCCAAATCTGTCATGGAGAAGGCTTGGTTCATAGCACTCTTTAAGGAAGCAATCTCAGCCTGTGAGCTTCTTGTAATGAGGAGGTCATCAACATATAACACAATGATCATTAATGAACCATTAACTAAGTTCAAATAGACATTTGGATCTGATTTGCACCGAAAAAAATTCAGTGATAGCAAGAAGCTATTGATCTTGGCATACCAAGCCCTGGGGGCTTGCTTTAGCCCATACAATGACTTTCTCAACCTGCACATAAGAGAAGGGTTAGTAGAAAAAATTTGAGGCTGCTACATATATATCTCTTTAGTGAGATATCCATTTAGGAAGGCACATTTTACATCCATGTGATGTACCTCCCATTGCCTTGAGGCTGCAATGGCTAGAGCTAGCCTGATGGAATCCATCTTTTCCACTAGGGAAAAGGTCTCATTGTAATCTATGCCATGAACTTGTGAGTAGCCCTTGGCTAACAATCTGGCCTTGTACCTCAGTGGTGAAACATCAGCAGCAAATTTTGTCTTATAGACCCACTTACACTGTACTAGTTTTCTCCTTGGGGGAAGATCCACTAGCTCCCGTGTGTTGCTCTTCTGGAGTGAGATGAACTCCTCCTTCATGGCTGTTTGCCATCTTGGATCTCCTGCTGCTTATTCATATGTTTGAGGATCAGAATCCACCATCAAATAGCATTTTTCAGCAAACATAGGATCCTTCATGCACATACCACTCTCAAATTGAGATCTAGTCCTCCTTGGGTCATTGGGATCCCCACCTAGCTCTCCTGCTGCATGTAGTGTCTTGGATACCCATTTTGGCCTTGTAGGTCTATTAGGGTCCACAATAAACTCATATCCATTAGACAAATCAGAATCAGCATGTTCAACAAACTCTTTACTTACTTCTTGAGGTTCAGGTGGAGAAGAGGCTTCTCCAACTTCCACTGCTGCAAGGGGTTCTTCTTCAAACTGAACACACCTTTCGATGAAGGCTTTGTTTGTGATCAAATTTATCAGTTTGTACCCTTTTGAATCTTTATAGTATCCAACAAAAAGACACTCTTGGCTTTGGGGCTGCAAAGCCTTCCTCTTCTCTGTTGGAATTCTAGCCCAAGCCTTTGAGCCAAAAATCCTGAAATGGGTCACATTTGGCTTGTGCCCACTCCATGCTTCAAAGGGAGTCATGCCATCAAGCTGTTTGTGAGGCACCCTATTCTGAATATAGGCTACATAGTTGATAGCTTCGGCCCAGTACTTTGGTGGCAAATTTTTGGCCTCCATCATGCATGTTGCCATCTCCTTCATTGATCTGTTCTTCCTCTCAGCAACACCATTTTGCTATGGTGTGTAAGGGATAGAATGCTGCATCTGCAAAATAATTAATAAAATTAGACTTGACATACTCAGCACCATTGTCAGATCTGAGGGCCTTGAGTTTCCTTCCAGACTGGTTTTCAACCAAAGCCTTAAAGACTTTGAATAGGCCAAAAACTTCAGACTTGTGTTTCAGGAAGTGAACCCAGCAATACTTGGAAAATTCATCGATGAAAGTCAATGCATATTTGGCCTGACTCATGGACATATGAGGGAATGGGCCAGCAACATCACTATGGATCAGCTCGAGGGGTGCAGAGGTTCTCTCATGACTAGCTCTCTCAAATTTGTGCTCTGGGTGTTTTCCTAGGATACAACCTTGGTAGACTCCTTTGGAAAATTTTATCTTGGGAAACCCTATGACCATCTCTTTTTCACTAAGATCAGAAAGATATTTGTAGTTTAGGTGGCCAAATATTTCACGCCAAATCTTGCTTGCTTCATTAGCATGAATCAGAAGAGCAGAGGGGTTTGAGTAAGGTAGGAAGTGTGAGAACATGTCTACCTTTTGAGCATGATTCGCAACTCCTTTTGCAATGACTCTACCAGTTGAGATCTCTGTGATCTCAACTTCATCGGGGGAGAATATGAATTTCTTAGGAGACCCAGTGTGGGTCATCTGGTACACTAATAGGAGGTTGGAGGCGATACTAGGCACATACAGCACATTGCTGAACTGACCATGAACAAGATCTATCCTTCCTTTGCCTAAACTTTCAGTGAGAGAGTCATCTCCTAGTACTATAGATGGTCCTTTTGACTTGTCCAGTGAGAAGAAGGACTCCTTAGTCGAAACCATGTGTCTTGAAGCTCCATAATCAATGAAAAAACTGGGTGAGCTTGATGTGCCAGCAACCAATGCATGAACTCTCTCTCTGTCATCTGAACTTGATCCTCCTTCTCTCTTCTTTGAGCTTTCTGGAAGGGAGATTCCATTCTTCTCTAGGAGTTGGGTCAGCATATCAATTTGATTTTTCATACAAGAGCTTTCAGAGTGATTGCCCTTATTGCAGTATGCGCACTTGTTCATTTCACCTTTGATTTTCTTCTTTTGGTAGTTCTTCTTGGGACCTTGTGGATCCTCCGGAGACTGTTTCTTGTCTCTCTTTTGATCAGGTGGCTTTTTAGCTTTCTTTTTGCCTTTTGAATCCACCTTCGAATCTCCAGTAATCAAAGCTTGATATTTGGATGGTTTGATGGTGCCCATCATCACCAGCTTATCCTATTCTCGTGTGAGAGATTCCATGAAATCTGCAAGGCTAGGCATCTTCCAGGTTTGAGATGTCAGTTTTGTGGCATAGAAGGTCAAAACAAACACTGAATAGTCAGGGCCTAGCTTTGAGAGGATGGCCAGTATGAGCTGATCATCTTTCTTTTCGATCCCACACTGTTTCGGCTGCAAAACTAGTGCTTTGAACTTGGAGAAATATAGATGCAGGGATTCAAAGATATTTGGACTCAGAGAAATCAGCTCATTTTCGATTTGATGTCCCCTCATCTCATCTATATTTCCAAAAATATCATCAAGCTTCTCCCATACTTCATTCGGTGATGTCAATCCATCGAGATGGAAAAGGAGGTCTCTGGAAATACTCAGACACAGGAGGCCATAAGCCTCATCCCTCCTGTTGTGCCATTTTATCTTCTCTGCAGCTGCATTGGGCTCTTCTTCTGTTGCCATAGTCACCCTGTAGAGGCCTTTCTCTCTCAACAGTATCTCCATCTCTGCTTTCCATTCAAAGAAATTGAAGGGAGTCAAGATAGTTTTCTGTGATTGATCCATAGCTTAGAAAATCTGTCTCGGCTGTCAGTAGAAGGCTCCTAGTCACTGATGTCGAACTTGCAAAATAATTTTGGAGGAGAGAAAACAATCTACAATGGCTCTGATACCATGTGGAAATTGAACCAGGTGATAGATTAATTTTACTCACAACAATTAACAATTGATCATGCAAAATCACTCACAAAGAGACTGAAAATTGGAGCTGAACACTAAATTGTATTAAATCAGTGTACAATAGACAACCCTGTAATAACATAGGCTTTTGAATAAATAACATACACAAGGGATTTGAATGCATGAGGAGAAATTCAAATCTAGCATAAAGCAAGATTACTAAAAATAAGCAAATCCCCCATAGGTGTAAAAAGCTGATCCCAAATCTGTCATGGAGCTCACGAATTAGAAAAATGGCTTAGGAAAGATAAAGAGTGGTGGAAAGGCAACTCATACATGCTTTTGCATGGAGAAAAGAGTGGAGGATGAAGAGGACAAAAAACTAGTTCACCTCACCTAGTCTAGCTTTTCTATTTGCCTTAAAACACTGAAAAAGTAGGGAATAAAGCAGAAAAAGTAGAAGGGCACCTAGGAGGCCAGGAATAAAGTATATTTGATTCCTTGGGATTTCCCATGTGCTACATGAGTCAAATGAGGCAAGTTTGACCACTATGGATAGGTAAAACACAACTTGCACAAGGTGGGACACATGAACTAAGCTAATAAGACAGAAATAATTAAATTAATGTCTAAATGGGTAAACTATGGGTTGATTATTCTAACACCTAAAAGCGACACAAATGGTTCATAAAAATGGTCAAAATGATGCTCAAAATAGAGTCCTACATCATCAGATTAGTCCAAAATGGTCCAAAATGGTTAGAAACGGTTCAAAACTATAGAAAGGGGGTAAAAAATTTCAAAAATTTCAAATTTTTTCTATAAATAGTAAAAATTTCAAAACTTACATATCATTTGAAATTTTTACCTATTTGAGCTTAGAATTTCAATCGCGGATTCTGAGAGCTTTGTCCAGCGAAATTCGACATCGTCTGTTCCAGGTAAGTCCTCATGTCCTCCTCTTCCATTTTCATGTAAATTTTTTCAATTTCCATGGTCATTTTTTTACTTTTAGGCCAGTCTATATTAGTCTTTTTGGCCCACTTGGAAATCGGGACCTTTTCTGCGTATAGGGCTGGCTATACATGGAAAAAACTCCCAAACCCGCGTACATATGCATACGTTTTACAAACAGTCACATATGCGGCCGCACACATGGTTTTTTAAGGTATCTAATGACCACAAAATATTTTTAATGTGCAGGATGGTCCTAGAATGGAGGGAAAGGGAACATGGAGATGTAGAAGAGGCTGTTTGGGGTGATTTGATGGCTCAACAAGCTCTACATGCATCTGGGCTATACAAGTTTTGGTGTCTTGGAAGCTTGAGGGCCAAACCAAGACTCCTACAGATGCTAGTAGACTATTGGGATCTAGACTTAGAGTCCTTCCATATTGACAGGATGTCCCTCACTATAGAGGTGGAGGAGATATATTTCATTACAGGATTGTCCCGACAGGGAGAGGTGGTGAACCTACGCTCTTGTGGGCCCAGAGGTGGCCTCACCATTGATGAGTACATTGCAGTATATTGTTTTTTAGACATGAAAAAGGTTGGGAGTCTGATCTCGACAAACTCTATCAAGGTACTAGGCCTAAAGGCCATACTATTATCACTCAGTAGGATAGTTGGGCTAGCATCACTCCACCAAGCCTCATGGCCATTAATGTTCTATGCTGTGGAGTGCATGAGACCCACAGTTTATGATTGGAGTACTGCACTGTTGAGTAATAGAAAGCAGCAGCTCAGTGATTGCAAGATGGGCAAGGTACAAAACTTTGGTTTCAACAGTATACTGAGCACATTCTTCTTTGAGTGTGTTATGGGGCTAAGCCCTAGAGTTGACGTTCCTCCTTATGGGATTCGAGATCCGGCCCAACGAAGTTGGGCAGATTCTATGCGCAGACTAGGCGGAGGTAGGGTGTCCAACCCCTACCCAACTGATTTCTTTCCATGGTGGTGGCAGCAGATTATTGCCATCGATGATTACCCTTATGTAGGGATAGATTTTCGGGGAGATCCCGACATGGCCCTACCACCTGGAGCAGCATATGGTGATATTGGTAACGAAACCCAAACCCTATTTTTAAGTTTTTGAATTATTAATTTTTTTTGTGTTTTTTGATATATAGACTCAAAAGACATGTTTTGGTGTGACGACACATAGTGACAACCTATCATATGTATGCAGATGTTGGACCATGGTGGCCTGACGGCTTACCTTGTCATAGATGGAGGGGAAGAGGAGATGATATCATGGGTGTAGATGCAGAACGGACGCTCCAAAACATCCACACAAACTTTGTATGATTGACACATCGGGTACCCATGGTGCAAGTTGAGGACTTTCCTGAGGCCATGCAGCATCAGTTGGTTGGGGTACCACGAGCATGGGTTCAGTTATTCCAATAACTAGCTAGAGCTATGGTGTGCTACCACGATCAGAACCCCCCTCCTCCTCCACAGTCTTAGAGACCTGAGAGTGATTCATTTTTTTACTACCGTGTATTATATTTTGGTGGCTCGAAAGCCCCATTTTTGTATTATGACACTTATGTATTGTAATGTCACATTTTGGATGTTTAATGAATTTTTTTTATGATGATCAATTTTATTTATTTACATGTGTGTAAAAATGTATGTTTGTTATGTGCTTATCATCTATGAAACAAATGCCAATCTAACACATAGTTAGCATATGAGTCAGCAAATTGATTATAAATTCTTGAAACACGTATGTATGTTATGTTGTCAAATTGTCATTCTAACAATCTCACATGTAAGAATCTTTGTAATAATGTCAAATCCCTAACATGATACAAGCCATTAAGCTGTGAAACTACTAACTGCAAATCAAGACGTATCTCAAGAGAGAGAACACCATGTGAAATGGCATCCCGTAATAGCTCGATAACGGCACTACACTCAACAACATTGTTCGAAAAAGGCCATAAATATATGGCTCCTGAAGACAATACCTGACCTGTAGGAGTATAAATCACCCAAGAAGCAGAGGCTAAGCATTGAGTCTGGTGGCTAGCACCATCAACGAATCCTATGAAAGTGGAAGACTCCATTGACATCTACCATAAGAAACAAAAGCAAATCAACAAACCCAATCACCATAAGAAAACCTAACTATGCAAAAAAAACTGTACAATAATATACAATAATCATCCCAAGCTAAATATCATGCATAGTATTTTTTAAGATAGAGCCCATTTCTAGGCTCCGCCAAGGCTGTCCCTTCATAATCTACCAGCTCATAGGAGCCCTTCTCTAACACACGTTTGACCACATAAGGACCATGCCACATGGGATTTAACTTCCCTGCCCCCAAGGGTTCTTTAGCTTGATCCCATAAAAGGACCAAATATCCTTCACTAAACCTCCTAGAACGAACAGACTTATCATTTGGACCTTAACGCAACGTTTATTCACCTCTAGAGCCACTAAAGCATGTCGATGCTGCTCATCAAGCTGCTCTAAGTGGACCAAACATTATTCCAATGCAGAAGTGTCTGGTAAAATATTTATAGCTAGTTTCAATGAAGGGATTTCACATTCAACTGGAAAAACAAACTCCACTCCATGTACGAGCTGATATGGAGAAAAACCAATGGTAGTCTTAACCACGGTCCTATATGCCCACAAAGCAGGATATAACATGATATGCCAATTCATTTTGAATTGTGTGATAGTTCTTTGGAGAATGGACTTAAGTGATTTGTTCACTTCTTCAACCTATCCATTTTCTTGAGGGTAATAAGAAGAGGAGTGTTCCTGCTTATACCCTAGTTTTGAGGCCAACTCTTCCATCATTCAATTCTGAAAGTGCCTACCATGGTAAGTGACAAGCTCTTCAAGAATACCAAACCAAGTAATAATTTGGTTGAATATGAAATGTGCGGCTGTCTCACCGTCGGATTTAATCATGGGCATAGCCTCATCCCATTTTGTGAAATAATCAATGGCCACTATAATATGATGATGCCCCCTAGCTGAAGCTGGGTTGAAATCCATGAATTCAAGCCCCCACTTGGTGAAGGGACCAATGGTGATAATTGGATGTAATGGGGCAGGATGTGAGCACATATTGTGTGCAAACACCTGGCAAGGGTGACACTTCTTGACCGCATTAAAACAATCTTTAAAGATCGACAGCCAAAAATATCCCGCTCTCAATTTTTTTTGTGCTGTAGAAAGCCCAAATAAATGACCACCACATGCCCCTCCATGGAAATCATTCAACACAACCTCATCCTCCTCATGGGTTAAACAACGACGTAAAATGGAATCTACCCCATGGTGTTACAAAGTGTTATCCACTATAAGGTAGTTCTTAGATATGAGACGTAATCGTCGTTGCTCATCCAGTGAAAGGTGAGTAGGGACCTTCAATGTTTGTAAATATATGATAATATCCCCATACCATGGATCCAAATTTGAGATAAGGAAGATATGCTCATTGACAAACTTATCCTCATAAACTTCCTCCTCCTCCTCACTTGGGAAATTAGAAATTAGCTCCGCAAAAATTAACGATTTCTTCGATTTCGTTGAAACAAATTCGAGATTGAATTCTTGTAAAATAACAATCCATTTATTATACGTTCCCCTGATCATCCTTTTAGTGAGGACAAACTGAAATGGATTGACATGAGCTACCACCAAGGTCTGGCAAAGGAGAATGTAGTGTCTCAATCTCTGAACCACATGAATGGTATCTAATGCAAGTTTCTCCACATGGGAATAATGGATTTCCACATCTATAAGGTTCTAGCTAAAATAGTATATGACATTCTCATGGATATCCTCATCCTCATGAAGCAAAACCATATCAATCGTCTCCATAGACGTGGCTACATAAATAAAAAAGTCACAGATATAGTCGGGTGGACTAAGCATGGGGGCCGATGCTAAGGCTCGCTTAAGAGCATCAAAGGACTCCTGCGCTCGCTCATCCCAGTAAAAGGTAGTTTCCTTATTCAAAAGACACATAAATCCCTTAGTCCATTTGAAAAAGTTAACCATGAATCTTCGTAAGAAGTTTTCCATGCCTTGCAAACATTGAATATGTCTAATATTTCTCGGGGGAGACAATTGAAGTATTGCCTCAACCTTTAAGGGATCGGCTCTTATACCCTCTTTAGAAATAATGAATCCTAGCAAGCTACCTAACTTCATGCAAAAGATGCACTTATGAGGATTTAACCTAACCTGGTAGTGGTGGCACCTTTCGAACACTAATCTCAAATGGTAGGAATGATGCACTCTCAGACGAGAATGAGCAGCAAGGTCATCCAAAAATACTTCAATAATCAATCTGAGATCATGAAAAATCAAGGTCATAGCTTGCTGAAATGTGGCTCCATCATTTTTAAGACCGAAAGGCATCTTCCGATATGCAAACATACCCCTAGGAAAAATAAATGAAGTTTTGTGTTGATCCTCGGGTTTAATTTGAATCTGATTATATATGGAAAAGTTGTCCATGAAGGAAAATACCTCACTTCCCGCACACTCATCCAAAATATGATCAATAAATGGTGTGGAAAAATTATCCTTAGGACATGCACGATTTAAATTGTGGAAATCAGTACATATACGGATCGCTCCCTATTTCTTATCAACAGGAACGGGGTTTGGAACCCACTCTGTCAAGGGAATGGTATAGATAAAGCCATCTTTCAACAGATTATCTATCTCAACCTTAATCATGAGTGCTTTTCTAGGATTCACCACACATAAATGTTGTGGAATAGGCTTCGCATTTGGATAGGTCTTAATTTCATGTTCGACAATACGAGGGTCGATACCTGGAATTTCCTCATATGACCAAGCAAAGATATCATGAAACTCTTTGAACAACTCGGTATACTCCAGAATCTCAGCATGGGAACATTCTTCCCCAATATAGACATTCTCAATATTTCCAGGATCGCAAGAGATATTGATAGGAATCATAGGTGATATATTCACCATTTTCCCATCAGCCATCTGACCAAGAGAGCTTAATGGAACCACGGGACTACCAATATTCTCGCTAAGAATCTCCCTAAAGTGCTCATGCTCCAAATGGTCAAGCTCAAGAAGAAAATAAGATCTATGATGTAACTCTTCCAAAGGTGTCTCAACTCCAGACATGGCCTCAATAATATCTTCATATAACGGAAAAACACTATCAAGGTAGTCATGTACATGAGAGGACTCAACTGCCCATGCAAGCAGCACATACGGGTCCTCCTCTTCTGTCTGCAAAGAGGAAAAACTAGGTTTTGCAACATAATCAAGATTTGCTTGATATTCAATCATTACTTCAGGAAATGACATGTTTGTTTCGATAGTTTCGTTCGAAAGACTTGGTGTAGGAAGAATCCAAGGATATTCAATATGGGAAGTGTGAAAAGACACCGAATTCAATGAAGATGAAGCCCCATCAAAACTATATCCAATCATAAGGATGGGTGTAGGACAACTAAATGTCTCCATAAGGGATGGATACATACCTACATCCACACTCCCAGTTGTCGGCTGAGAGTGGTCGATAATCAGGATCGAAGCTCCCGACGATGCACTAACACTCATATTTTTGAATGATGTTTGATAAATTGTAACAAACTTCCCATTAAATGGAAAGCATACAACTCAAAATAGGGAAGAAGCTATGGATTTCATACTATACATCCAATTCTGACCCAGTAAAAGATTATAATCAAGGGGCGCATCAACCACCTCGACCTCGATCGTGACGGTCTTCCCTCCCGAGCGGACCTTAAGAGAAGGAAGAATTCCATGCGACCGAAATGATCTACCATCAAAGGTAGTCAACATGGTAGTGGATTTAGACAACTCGGGAAAACCCAAACCCTTCCAACACGACAAAGACATCACAAAAGTAGCAGTGCCTTCATCAATCATAGTACATTTGACGGTCATGTTAAGACATTCCACATGAATCAAGAGAGACATGTAGTAAGGAAAGTGAGGGTATAGTCCCATGGTTTCAAATTTGATGATGAAAGAAGAGTTAGCATCATTCACTCTAAGAGCAGAGAGCAAAGCTTTCCTTTGTGACGGACAACTCTGAAGAACTTCAAATGCAGACATTGCACAAGGAGTTTGGCCCAAATCCTCGACAACAGAATAGTTCTGGGTGGCTCAGGCATTAGGATTGTGCCCTGAATGCTTTAATACTCCCTTAGGAATGCAAGGTGCACTCTCAAGTTTATCCATAGGATTTTCTATACGCAAAGGACTCTCGATAGGAGGAGGTTCTTTCCCAAGGTCTCATTGTGATGAACCATAGTCTTTCGCATGAGTCACAACCTTAGTAGCATGCACCATGTTGATGCACCCATGACCAGTACTGGTTTTTGATGGATTTTGATCTCCACCAGACATAGAATCAGGATCATGGGTCCTCAAGTTCATATTTTGATTATGGGGTAAAGGATTGGTTAGCACAGCTGGGCCTTGTGCTATGAACCTTGAGGCATCTTCCATACAAGGGGACAAGTGAGTGAGGTGGTCATCCTTACACAATTTGCAAGGAAACTTAACCTTACATTTAGACTGCTTGTTCCCCCCAACATTACAATCGTTCTTGTCATTCAAATTGGAATTTTTGTTCTTGTTCCCACCCTTACGATTGTTTTTACCCTTTTTCTTTTTCCTTCCGACCTGATGGTTTCCATTCTTTTTTGACGATTGCACAGAAAGTACACTCAATTTTTGGGTGGGTTGAGATGAAGCCGTAGCTTGTCCAGACGTGGATTGGTTAATAGACAATTGACTCACTTGTTTTGTAACCGAGTCCACATATTTGGCACTTGTACAACCCACAATGCCATCGACCTCTTCCGTATGAAAGCTTTAATCAACCTCTTCCGTCTATGCCACTCTTGGATATGGTCTGAGATATGTGTCACTTTGTCCTACTGAAATGTCGACAAGAGTTCTACAGTATGAAAGCTTTAATCAACCTCTTCCGTCTATGCCACTCTTGGATATGGTCTGAGATATGTGTCACTTTGTCCTACTGAAATGTCGACAAGAGTTCTGTACCAACATTGTAATGCACTGGTAGCTGGAAGTGGTTGAGGAAAGTCATAGCAAGGTCATCAAACAAAACGAATGCCCCCTTTGGTAACTCTATGTACCATTTCGTTGTAGGCCCTATGAGGGTGCATTGAAATAGCCTTAAACAGATTGATTCACCATGTAAAGAGTTGGAAGAGCACCAAAGGTGAAAGGTAGTGACATGTTCACTAGGATATTCTCTTGGTTTGCCCTAGAATTTGGGGATTTTCAAGGGAAACTTGGTAGGGATAGCCGGCCATGTTGGGTCATAAGATACCGGATCGTTCATTAGTCTCGATAAGTCAGGTAAATTTAACGTTGCGAGGAAAGGGAGCCTAGGTTAAGTCAGTCTATGCCATGCTCCTTGATAATTTTGGTTCATATAAGGCTGACTACTGTAAATACCATGGCCTTTGCCATAATATCCTCCTCTCATTTGACCCGTGTAGGGCTGCATGGAAGCATTATGATGTGGTGAACCTTGATTAGGTGGTGCTACAGAGCCATAATTAGAGGAGTAACCAGGTTGTTGATACCCATACCCATAAGGTTGATAGATATGTCCATACTGCGGTCCATAAGATGGTGCATGAGAAGTTCCATAAGATATCCCATGGGGTATCGCATGAGAAGATCCATAAGTAGGGATATGGGTAATTCCATGCGATGGACCATAAGACGATCCAGAAATAGGAAAATGACCTCCTGAGATAATAGGAGATGCTTGACTCTAAGAAACTACTATACGAGTAGTCGCAGTATGAACATGACTAGTAGAAAAATTTCGACCCAAAAGACCACGTGAATGAGGGGGAGGAAGGGTTGCCAAAAATGTGTTTGAAGGAGTAGGAATAGAGGATGAAGGGACATGGAAAGGGATATAAGTGGTATTCCCTATGGTCACTTGTCTTGGTTTTGGTATCCACATATGACTACTAACATTAGGCCTAGGATGAAAATGTGAGGTAGCTTCCACCACTGGGATGGAAGGTGCAATGTGACTAGTGCTCCCAAATCTCTCCGAACAAAAAGGAATGGGAATACCCCCAGGCGTAGTGTTAGGTTCAATTTTTTACTTGACATGATGTGTCAGATCATGTGCAAGGATGTTAGGCATGCCATAACTAACATGACTAGCGCTTGTGGGTTCATGGTGAGTCTCGTTGTTCGGAAACCAATACCAATGACCTGTGAATGAGGGATCGTATTTGGAATGTGAAGGTATATCAGGTGAAGGATCATATACAGGAGTAGGATCTTCCTCCCCAACCTCTTGATGTGGAGAGGACATCTCAAGAATCTCATCTTCATGATCTCCCATCGTGTGTGAATCAATGTGATAAGTAGTCCGCCCAAACATTCTATTTCTCTTTCCCAAAGGGAGAGGAGATGTGAGAGGCAGAAGTCCTACTAAACAGTGAGAATGGTGAAGTGTCACACCCAACTCCACAATGACTCAAAAAATGAAAAAGACTCTATCTACTTATGCAAACCCTAGGAAAACTAGTGTGCATAGAGCATACACCTATATAATGTAAATCCAAATCACAAGCAAGCAAGGGTAGGATATGTGAGCTCCTGAATGAAGCAGGTATGTCTCACCTATGAGAGGCTTGAGACTCCCATACACAAAAAGTAGAGGTTCGTAACCAATTATTGTGGACCTCAGCTTCAACGCATATAGCGATTGTGTTTTCTGACCCCAACCTAGCCAGGAAACTTGCAGAGTAACCTCTGCGAAGTACCCCATCGATAACCTAGGTAAGGCAACTAAATTCACCTCAATATAATCAATGCTCAGGTGGACAGTTGTAGGCAGGATTGACCGTATGGGCAAGGTAGGAAAGCCCAAAACTCTTGAAAGAACCCCCATATACGAATACAATCCTGGAAATATCTCTGGTGCTACTCAGTTATGACTAGGGGTCATCCTAGTCAATAACTGCTCACACTGCCTCGTGCTTAACTCCCTTGTAAAAGGAGGATCCTGAGAAACACTAATTATACCAAGGAATTTCACACTCTCACCTGTACAGACACATACATGTTGTTGTTTAGTGGTCTTGGAGAGTTTACTCACAATGAAATATTCCAAGACTGTAAAACCTAATCTTGTTGGTGCACCCTATAAAATAAAAGAGTGTAATTCATTTTATTATGCATTGATTTTAATTGGCTTATTACTCAAAAGGGTAAATGATTGTGCAACTAATGGTGTTATGACGCAACAACAAGTAAAATTCACACCTAACAATCAATGCAAATGCACTGTGTCAAATGAAAAATTAGGTATGCTACTACGTGAAATGAAAAATTCTCCTTCAAATGAAAAATGCAATCATTCCTATATGAAAATCTAACTAATACTTTTCCAAGCAAACCTAGTGCAAGTACCATGTAAAATGCAAAATGAAAAAATGCATCATGATGCAAAAAACAAATATTTTTGTATTTTTTGAATTAAAATGAGATAATGAAGCAAAAGAATGACTCTACCACCCCCAGACTTTGCAAGCACTATCATACAGCACCCAAGCAAAGCATCAAGGTAAAAGATACCTAATGCACTAATCCCAAATAAAAAATAGAAAATGCAATGATAAGAACATTTAAAAAAATTCTAAGTAAAAGATGTCTCTGGTCAGAAACAGAGGTGTATACAGACTCTAAAAGCATCCAAGGAGACTTAGCAATCATCAAAACTCACCCAGCATCACTTAATCTTCCCCTAAAAATCAAAACTCAGGGCAGACGTGACTATATGTAGAAAACCCGCATATATATAGGGATATCCCAGTAAAAACCATGTGTACATGCGACTGTGAAGGTAAAATAGACAAGTTGAGACAAACTTTACTCCTATCAGACACTACCAGACAAACATGCCTCCAGACCTGACTCAAAAAGAGAGAAATCAGAGCAATTCAAGAACATTGAATATCGATAAAAACCCCCAAAGGAAATTACTAGGAACTCCCCAGTATGGTCGCCAATTCTATTACGGAGAAAACTTCCTATGGCTTGGGGTACCACAACAGAAAGAGTAACTACAGAGATCAATCCTTTCTGATATGCAAGAGAAACCAAACATCTAACACTAAAGGATCTTGATACATACCTTATTCTGGATGGTCGATGTAGATCCTCGTTGAGCTTTTCCACTCTCGCTTGTATAAGTAATTTGCTCTCTCAACATTTAGCAAACAAGATAAGCATGATATATATAATTGTGTTAGACCTACTCTAGCATATATAATCAATAACATATAAGCATTGAAAATAATCCATGGATTCAATACTCATTTAAATACACATTATTGGATAGGAAAAGATATTTCTATTAATATAAAACAAAGATTACAATAGTGACCACCTTTGTTGTCACATCTACGAATCATAGAAATTGAGTCCTCCACTTGGGACTCCACCACTTCAATCCTCTATCTCTCAATAGCAAGCTCACAAGAAAAGGAAATCTTTGGAAGAACACAAAGTGCTCCAAGGGACAAAGGGATGCATACTCAAGTATAAGCTCTGACAACAATGGACTATAGTTTTCTTGCTCTTCAATTCCTCCCTCTCCGATGTATCCAAAGGGTTCCTTATATAGTGCTTTAATGGGGTAATGGAAGGTCAAATCCGAGCCATCTCAATGCATATGGAAGGCCAAGAGACAAGTGACTCAAATCCACATCAAGGAAAACTCCAAAATGTTTGGCCTTTTGCACACATCTTGATGTACGCGGGTTTGAGGGTCAAATCCGCGTATATATGTGAGAATAGGTTTAAAAGTCATGTATAACAAATAATGCATGTTTTTAGGGATGATCTTGGAAACATCAAAGGTACAAAAATGGTCCATGGGGTCTAAAGAGTCTATAGAGGGACAGGGAAGGCCATAAAGGTGTGATCCACCATGTGTGGTAAAATCAACTGTAACAATAATGTCACAACTCCTTATGGAGTGCTAAAGAGAAGAAGGCTCATAAATGACCAGGTCCTAGGAAAAATATTATATAATAGTATGTCCATTTAGCAAGCAAGAGGCTAGCTATGGGGTCTTCACTTATTAAAACCATGTCATATCGCCTTCATTCATGGGATATTAAATAATACCCTAAATTTCACTAGATATTGATAATTACTTACATAAATATTTTTGTTGAGCCCCCCTCCCAAAACATATTTCCAATTAAAAAACCCATATTTTTACAATATATTCCTTATTTTTACTAGAAACCCCTTTCTATACTGTCCCAATAAATATAAACCCCCCATACCCTATTCCCCCCCAATACCTTCAATATATTGACCTTAATTTTCACAATTAAAAACTCCCCTTTATGAATGAATCTGATAAGATATTGCTCAACAAGGTGACTCCCCTGTGAGGCTAGCAGTAGATGGGGACAGTGGACATGGAACTAATATGTTAATGCAAGAGATGTTGCATTGATTGGATTTTTCTCTTGTGTTTTAGCAGACAAGCTTAGGGGTTCTGGAGCAAGTGAGACTTGGTTGATATAGGAGTTGGTTGGGAGGAACGACTATTTTAATTATGTTTTCCTGACAGTGTTGGCGGGTTCCTTATTCTACTTCTTATCTTTCTATACTAATTTAAAGTAAAATTTCAAGTTAATTATTAATCATATTCATTTCCTTTTACAGTAATAGTACTATGCATATATTCTATTATCTTTCCTAATTGATGTATTCATGTAAAGTAAACTTATCTTAATTATTATTCATAGATTCGTGATCTTAAGATTTTATAACAAACCTCTGTTTGGGCATCCATACCTGAATCGAAGAGAGTATAATAATGGTTGTATTGTTAGCGCAACTAGGAAATTGAAATGAAGGACTATCATATATTTTGTTAAGTGTTCTAGATTACGCTTTCTTATGTTCTAGAATAGTATTTATAACGATTATTTCAAAAACTAGAATCATACTGTTTTTCAAGTTAAAATTTAGTTAATTTACAATACGACTTACAGAAAGTAAATTTCACTAGTTAAGATAACAAAATTGTAGAGAAAAATATTAACTAGAAACCAAATCAATGATACAACAAGGTTTCCAATCACATAACCTGTAAATTGAAAAGACTATAAATCTATTACTTATAAATTTATTGGATGGACAGGGTAGAGCTGAGAGGCTTTTTAACATCCAAGATATAAAGTCATATAAACGGTAAAACTAGAAGTTTTATCATTTCAAAAATGCCAAATCCTTCAAACATAGATCAATATTTGGCCATGATCGAAGTAATAATTACACACACAATAAAAATCATAATAATTCAATTACTAAACTAACTAACTAAGAGTTTCACGACTGAAGTTGAGTGGGAAGTCCATTATATTAAATCTTTTAGATCTATTATAACTATTACAATAACTCATGAATCTAGCTCATGATTGCAGAATTAGATCTAGTAGGAAAACAAACAAGTAAAATCTAATACAGTCTTAAAGTACAACATACAACCTCTTATTATGGGTAACTAACCTAGAGGTTTAACTTTTAATTGAATAACAAATTAACTCTAAATATTCAAAGTCGATTTCATAGATTTTTCATAAACAACAAAACCATCCAAACATCTCTTACATGGTAGAAAAACCATTATACAATGGATTCCATCTTATAAACAATTTACAATAGGTATTATAATTTTAACGAAACCATTAACAACGAAACTCAAAATGATAAGCTGGTACAAAACCAAAAGGGGGTCATATTAAAATTAGCTAAATATCAAAATAAAATTATAGGGTTCGAAACCAGAGTGGTTGTAAGCCCATGTCATATCGAATCCATGCCTATGTTAATGCATAAACATACACATACAAAAAAAGGAAATACGACAACGATGGGATAGAGAGGTTGTGAAGCCCTTTTCCCTGTAGCATAAAGAACCATAAGGGTTTAACAAAAATTACAGTCCAACTTATATTGCATTGTGGTGAAAGAATTGTTCCCATACGACCCATGAACTGAGTCACCTAAATAATCAAATAACCCTTACCTCATGGCTATTGACGGTCCATTGATGCAGGCCGTCCAACATCCACCCTAGGATTCACATGCAAAAATAGAAAAATAAGTAGGTTTAGATGCTGGCTAAGCAAGTGTTCTCTTTGATAAATGTTGAACATAGTAGAATTTCTTTATACTCACCATAAATGTGTCGATTAACAGGCCTGGGAGGAGGTGACCTTATCACCACCCTCGACGGATTCCCATAACCTACAATCACCAGCAATGCACCAGGGATTATTGTTGGCGCTTAGGGTAGACTTAGGTTCTACACTTTTATCTTTCAACCAACAAATAGACCCACAGTGTTGGCCCTTTCGGCAACAACCTGCGAACAGGTTGCGGTCTCACCCGAAACAGCTATGGGGTGCCGCAGAATCAGGTTTCTGCAGGAAAAAGAGGGATATTACTGTACCTTTAGTCTTAACAACAAATATTTATGCAATACAGATCTTCGACATTCACTTAATTAGCTTCGCAGTTTATATAAAAAGGCAGTTACTTGATTTACCCTTAACTGGGAATTCACAGCAAAGTTATCATTTAACAGTTTATCTTACTTTATCACTATCTACTTATAAATTGCATAAAACATAACATAAACAAAACAACAAGAACCACCACAACACAAGATATATGTGGTTCACCCCCAATGTAGGGGTTACGTCCATAGAACTGCATTTTATATTCAACAAGTTACAAAACAACGCAGTTCTGATATGCACACTCAGCTACAGATCCTTCCTTCCAAAACCCTCTATGTACTCAGCTGCAAAGGTTGTCCACGCACTCAGATGGGACTTGACTGCGCACTCAGCTGCAGAATCTTTCTTACAAAACCCTCTACTCACTCAGCTGCAGAGGTCGTCCACACACACAGCTGGGACTTGACCTTAAACCCTAAAATTAGGTCTTAGCTTCTTCACATCAAATTATCATCATCACATAAATCATCAAAAACCTAACCTAACTCCTTTACATAAGTGCCTATTTATACAAGTGGACTATTACAATACCATGGGCACCCAAAAACCATTAACCCTTGGTTTAAACCACGGGTCATTTACAAAAAGAGGGGCTTTGACCCAACCCCGAAATCCCTAAGACCATTTTGTGCCATAACTCCGCTTACAAGCTTCGCACCAAAACCGTGGAGTTTCCAAAACTAAGGACATTCAAGGTCTGCACCCCAACAGGCCCCTAAGACTCACTAGTGTCCCGTCCCGGGACACTCTGCTGCTTTTCTGGGGGGGAGAATCTTGTTGGAGAAGATAGTAAACTGCTTGTTGAGGCTGTGCATGATATCTTTGGCTACTTGCTCCTTCTCTTCCATCTCCTGCAATGTTGCTGTAGATGCTTCGCTGGCCTTTTCCTGTGCAAACACATCATACTCCTTCAAAACTTTGAGCTGGTTGTTCGCAGTAGTGCTAAGCTCTAGGGCCTTGTTAATAAGAGGCTGCACAGAGTTCACCAACAGTGTTTCTTTCCTTCTAAATGCCTCAATTTCTTGCTGGAGCTCATTGCTCTGCTTTACCTTAAGCATATTCCGCATAGGAGGCAATGTCTTGATCTCTGCTTTCACTGCATCCAGCTTTGTCTGCCGCTGCTTGATGGTCTCTTGTAGTTTTTCTACTTCTGGGTTGTCCTGCAAGTTTTCCCAAGCCTCGACACTTTCATCTAGCAGCTTTGCTACACTACTCATGAGATCTGAGATCTTTGTTGCGGGGGCATAAATATTTTGCGACGCTGTTCCCTGACCTCTGGTGGACTCTCAAGAATGATGCGAAGTTGAAGATCCGCAATCTGAGCCTCATGATCTGCTTTCATCTTCTCCATCTGGCTACGATACTAGTGTGCATAGTCCTTCAGCTTGACTATTGTTTGCTCTGGTTCTTCTTTAGCTTGCATGTCGAAGTTAGGGAGACTCCGACACACCTCATCCAATGCTCGCGCTAGTGAAGCCTGCTTGCTTTCTGCTTCCCTCTTCTTCTGTTTAGCTTCATCCAACTGCGCTGCGAGGCTCTCACTCTACTTTGTGGCATGCTCTAACTGCATTTGTGAGTAGCTATCTTGTGCTTGGATCTCCTTCATGATTTCCAATTGACAAAGATCCAGCTTCGGCATAGACAACTTGGTGTAATCTATCCCAACTGTCATGCTCATCTGCGAGCGAGATGCTGCATTAGTTATTATAAGGGCTGTACTTGGTACTTGTCCTCTGTTATCTCTGGCTAGCCATTGTCTTGTGTCTGGCTATGCACTTACTAGGGCACTGCTTGCTGCAGCACCAGTCGTTGTTCTTTCCGCTAACTCCTTCAGTTCTGTAATCCCCTGCGCTACGCCGGTGAGCACATCAAGATGCGTAGCTGCAAACTCTGACCATTTGTTGGTTAATGCTTTTGTGGAATTTGTCAGAGCCTGATCAAGATTTTCCATTGTCATGGTGGGCTCCTTGACGATATTCTTTTCCTTTGATGCCTTCACTTTCTTTCTAGGCTAAGGTTTAGTCACTTCCTTTGCCTCCAGCGACTTGCGCTTATCTGGGTGATTGGGGTCAGAGATTGTCTTGACCGATTATTCTTCTTCTTCATTAGCTCTGCTATCTCCACCTTGTTCATCTCCACTCTGCTGTGACTCAATTTGTTCTTCACTTTCTTCGAGTGGGTCATTCTGCTGCGTCTGGCTAGGCCCTGCGCCCACATCTGTTACTGGAGGGACTGGTATGCTGGGCCTTGTTCCCGCGTCTTTCATCCATTCAGCCAGCCATTACTTGACTACTGCGAGGATGTCTTCCTTGTTCACCATGTATGGCAACTTTGACCATTTGTGCTTTTTATCTGCACGGGCCTGGATGAAGACATGATGCATGTCATCCCTGACGTTGGCCATTCCCGCATACTAAGAAAATAGCTCATTACTGAGCCATGGTGTCTTCAGGATCTCATAGTAAATATTCATTGCATAGAAAGAGAACACGTAGTTCATCATCTACTGGAAGGTTTTATCCTGTGACACCCACAGAGATGCGTACCTTGCTGCGTCAGGTATGTGCAGAGGCACATCAACAAATTGTGCCTCGGTAGGTTCTTTCCATCCTACTAGTGCAATAAGCACTAACAACCATGAGTAGTGAAAGTGTCTACCTTTTTGCTGTGCGTTGTGGACATCTTCGAGGAATTATCGCACAATGTACTCTGCCCATTTGTAACTATAGCCTTTAGCACAGTTCACAACAATACTAATAATCGGGGCTGGTACTTCATTCGGTCTGCACTTCCACATTAGCTTGCATGCTAGTAACTCTGCGGCAAAGCGAATGTTTTGATGCCGAATGGTCAAGTTTTGATACCCTCGCTTTCCTTTCATTAGTCCAAAGCATTCCCTCATGCTCTGCGCCAGCTTCGTGTCTTCATGCTTCCCAACGAATTCGATCCCAGGATCAGGCCCTTCCTTTGGCAAGCCTATGATCCGGTGAATGAGTTCTCCATTAATGATGATTTTCTGGTTTCCTATCCATAGGTTCCCATCATGCACCAATGCCAATAATTACTTGACCACCACGGTCACCTGTGTGCTGCGACCAAAGTGGGGGACATTCAACATCTTCAACAAGCCAGCTTGCTCCAAGCCAGTAGCCCACTGCTTCACTTCGAGCAATGTCGTTCCAGTCTCTGGATAATGGACGGCGTGCAAGTATGTCCCAGGTGCGAACTGTGGAAACTTTCCACGATCATTCGTATCGTGGTCGACGTACTTGAGCCGGTCTATTTTCCCTGTCATTGTTCCGACCAACTACACACCCTGTGGCAGCGAAGGGGTGCATAATGTGAACTTGGCTGTCCACCGAGGTGGCTAAACTCTTGGTTGAATAGGTAGGAGGTATGGTGGATGATGTGATGCAACGTTCTCATCCTCACTGAAGTCTTCAAAACCTTCAGCTAGGAACTTTGCTGAACCAAAAGGATTCATCTCGGGCTCCTCCGGTGTCTTTCCTGCTGGTTTGTGCCTGTCTTCGTTTCACTTAGAGCGAACTTCTGGCTTAAACTTCTTCCTGGTAGATCGTGTCTACATTGGTTGATTCAGCACTGGGGGAGTCTCTTCACAGGGTGTAGATGCAGGTGGGTTGCTCATAAGGTTCTGCAGACCCCTCTGTTTGAATTCTCTCAACAATTCCTGGACTTCGTGATCAGCTGACATGGACTCAATTGTAAAACTCAAGAAAATGCGTAATGCAAAATTCGCAGGTCTAGGTGTCTTCTTATAGAATCCAACGACCAAATATTCCATAACTTTGCATTGAAGACACCAAGTCTGACAGGGATCTTGTCCAAACGGTGATAGATTTCCCAAAATTTCATCATTACAGGCAGTTAATGCAGTTAACGTACCGGCGCCGCCAAATCTAATTTTTTCCAATGGTAGCATTTTAAGCTTCGACACACTTTTCTTCTTCAGCACAACCACTAACTTCAGCTTCATCATAATAAGTACCTTCGACCCATCCTGACACAAGCTTCGACATTTCATAAATTTCCCAACAATCTGCCCAAACTCTCTGAGAATAGATTCATTATAGTCTAGTACCGAATTTCAACTATTCTTGGTACTTAGACTCTTCTTCTTGCTATTACTTTTGATTAGGGGGTACAGGATTTTCCCTGTACTTCTTTAATATACTTCCATTCACCATGGAGGGAAAAATTTCTCCATTCAATTTAGCTAATTGGACTGCACCACCATCTGTAACTTTCTGAACTATGTATGGTCCTTTTTAATGTGTCTTGAATGTACCTAGGAACTTCATGAATTTACTATTGTACAACAGGACAAGATCTCCAGTATGAAAATGATTCTTCTTAATGTGTCTATCATGCCATGCTTTTTCTCTAGCCTTCTGTACTTGCTACTGGAAACCTGCAGTGAATCTATCTTCTTCTAGTTCCAGTATCTTTGCCAGCCTTTTATTCAACATGGCTGGGTCATCCATCTCTGTGAAGGCATATATTCTGAGGCTAGGAACAATGTACTCCATGGGCATAACTACTTCTTGTCCACATACTAGCCTAAAAGGTGTATGGCCTATCAAGTACTTCTTGCAAGTGGTTCTATAAGCCCATAATACTCTTGGAATTCTAATCTCCCAGTCATTTCTGTTAACATTGCAAACCTTCGTCAGAGCGTGCCCAAGAATCTTGTTAAAGGCTTTGACAGTTCCATTTGCTTGAGGATGGCAAGCAGTACTCTTCTAATGATATACTTGAAATTCTTTGGTCAATGCTTCAATAGTCTTATTCAGAAAATGTGATCCTTGATCACTTATAAGAATTATAGGACACCCAAATCTTGACAAGATATTATCAAAGATGAACTTTGCAGCTATAGCAGCACCACAGTTCTTGACTGGTTGAGCTTCATCCCAATGAGTAAGATAATTAGTTGTTGTAATAATGTATCTTGCTCCAGATTTCTTTGCAGGGGGATTGATTGGTCCAACAAAAGAAATAACCCATTTGTCAAATGCTTATAAAATTACCTGTGGAACCAGAGGCATCTCATCCCTTTTGGATGGTTTTCCTATCTGTTGACAGATGTCATAGCTGTGGAAAAACTCTCTTGCATCCTTATGAATCGTAGGCCACCATAATCTAGATGTTAGAATATTCTGTGCCGTAGCTTTTCCTGCATAATGTCCTCCTACTGCTCCAGAATGTGACTCAACCAAAATTAATGGCTTTTCATGCTCCAGGACACATCTACATAGTATTTCATCTGGTCCCATATTATATAGCTATCCTGTTATCAATGTAAAGTCAGCTGCTCTAACCACCAGCTTCTTCTTCTGCTGTGTTGTCATCTCAGAGGGTGCAAAACCCGTATAGAAGTACTGAACAATATCCTGAAAATAGTCATCAACCATATGGATGGAGAACAACTGGGCATCAGGAAGACCTTCATCCAAACTAGTGGGCTCTTCTCCTGACTCTAGCCTCGACAAGTGGTCAGGTCCCAGGTTAAGTCTTCTAGGCTTAACTATGATCTCAAAGTCATACTCCTGAAACAAAATCAGCCATCTGCATATCCTTCCACCTAACACAAGTTTGTTAACCAAATACTTCAAAGCAGAATGGTCAATGAACATCTTAAAATGAGATCCGAACAAATAATGTTGAAACTTCTACAAGGCATAAACCATAGCTAGACCTTCTCATTCTGTCGTAGTGTAATTATTTTCTGTTGTGGACAACTTCCTACTTGCAAAAGCAATAGGGTGATCAATATTACCTTTACCTGACTGAGCCAATACTACACCTAAAGCAATGGAAGACTCATCTACATGAACATGAAACTCCTTACTCCAGTCAGGGAAGACTAAGATAGGGTCAGTTACCATCTTTTCGTTCAGAATGTCCAAGCTTTCTTGACATTCAAGTGTCCATTCAAACTTAATATCTTTCTTCAACTTCTTTTCCATAGGGGCTGTAATCTGAGCATATCCTTTGATGAATTTCCTATAATATCGAGTATGACCAAGCGTAGTACGAAGTTGCTTAACAGACTTTGGAGGTGGCAAGTTCACAATAATGGCTATCTTCATAGGATCCACCATTAATCCTTGCTTGCATACAATGTGACCTAGTAGAATTCCAAAAGGTGCACAAAAGATACACTTCTTCAGGTTTAGTGAAATCTGATGCTGTCTACACTTGTCCAGCATAAGCCTTAAACTGGCTATATGATCTTTCAATAAGCCAAAGATAGTCCAATCATCAAAGTAAACTTCCAAGAACTTATGAATAAATTCCTTAAATGCATATATGACTACTCTCTAAAACATAGCAGGTGCATTCTTCAATCCAAAGGGCATAACAGTATACTAAAAAGATCCCATTTCTGTCGCAAAGGTTGTTTTGTGTCGATCCTCTGGGGAAATTCTAATCTAATGGTAACCTGAAAATCCATCAGTGAAAGAATACACTTCTCGACCTCCGACATTATCTAAAACTTCATCTATAAAGGGGGTGGAAAAAGGATCATGTAAATAGGCATCATTCAGCTTCCTCAGGTCAACACAGATTCTGATTTCTCCATTGGTCTTCTTTTCTTGTACCACCATAGGGCTGACCCATTTGGACTCTTCGATAGGCTCAATGATTCCTGCAACAAGAATCTTATCTAGCTCCATCCTGACTTTTTATTTATACTTAGGGTTCAGCCTATAAGGGCGTTGCTTCACAGGATTCGCATTAGCTTTCAAAGGGATTTTGATCACTCCTATATCACCCATGATACCTTTCATTTCTAAGAACTTCATTGGAAATAAGTCCTGGTACTCATGGAGAAGTTCAGTCACTTTGCTCACCATTTCTTCTTCCCAGTAATCTCCAATGGTAGCATACTTAGGCATGTCTTCTGATCCAATGTTTACTTTCCTTGTCTTCAAGGACTAAGTTACTTCAGTTGCTTCGACTGCTGGTCCATGTACTTCGCAGTGTCCTTCTGACTCAGGAATATTGATGTTGCGTGGGTCATCGTATTCATCAATGGTGAGGTTATAGCATTCTACTGCATGAGCTTCTTGTTCCTTCCAATCAGGTTGGTACTCGGCTATTTCTTTATCATCAAACACCGTAGTATGGATCAACCTAACAGCTACGTCTAAAGCAGGGAAAAACTCATTAATAGAACATGTAAGCACAAAACTATCAACAAGACTATCCCAACTTACAGTACCATGGTGAATCTCTACCTCCACATACCAGTTCTTTGCTATAGGTCCCAGAGTGTGTACAAACCTATGTACCCATTCTTCACAAGGTATATGCTTCCATGCTTCATAACACTACTCCAAATTTTCCTAAGGGCTAGTCTTACCATTAAATTTGCTGCACACCTCCTGATATTGGTCCATGAATCTTAGGCGAAGGAACTTTTGACAAGCTCCCCAACTATGAATATGCTTTTTATGACCATTCCACCATCTGGCAGCTGTGGCTCTGAATACTGATTCTAGAGTCTCCATTTTTTGTGAACCTGGTACTTGCTTTGAGAATTGTACAATGAAATCTTCTGGTTCTGTCAAGCCATCAAAAGTAGGCAAGATCTTTGTTTGTGAGCCAAGCCATCTGATAGACTTGGTAATTCTTGCACATCGATGTCCATGTAGCTCATAAAGTCTATTCTGCCAATTCTCTAGTCCTTTGTTAGAATCAGTCATGCAAGAACTGTCACACTGCCAGTCCATGATACCTTCAACAGTAGGGTTAACATAGTCTTTTTCTTTAGTCGTGATATTGTAAATATGATCCAAAACATCCTGATCTTAATCTCTTACTAGCTCTATGTACCTTTCTCCTTGAGAAGGGTCCAATGGTACTATGACTCTCAAGCCTTTCCCTTCAAAATTCATCTGTCTCTTCTTAAGGTTGATTACTACATCATTGTCTATTGCCCATTCAATCCCTAGCAATGCTAGATAGGGGTTTCTATCATCAATTATTTCAATGACTTCAAATTTTTCTAAGGTACTGACTCCATCTATATCTACTGGGACACTAGGGAATCTTCCCAAGGGCACAATCTTCTGTTGATTGGCTAATCTCAACTGTATAGGGGACCATTCCAACGTACGTTTTCCCATTTGTTCCCATCTCTGCCTAGTTAGGACATTCACTTATGATCCCAGGTCTAAAATAATATCAGTCATGTCATAATCTCCTATCTGAGCATGCAGTCTCATTTCTCTTCCAATCCTTCTAACTCTATTAACAGTTTTTCCTCTATCAGATATTCGTTGAGGTTCGTAGGATGAAATAACTTTCTGTAACTCATTCAAAGCATTCTAATTTCTTAATAGCTTCATACAACTCTGAAAAATGATGTTAGTGTACTTACTTGATCCGACGAAGCTTCTTGGAATTGTAGCTGCTGTTGATGCTATTGTGTAGTTGCTACTGATGTTCTTGGATCAACAAAGTCTTTTTTGGCTTCCATGAATGTTCCTTTTTCTCGTCCAACATTGAAGGCTGGAATTTTCTCTGGGGTCTTGCGAACCAAAGCCTCGTCAGGCTGTTTCTCCTTATTATGCACTTGCGTTGTGGCTCCAATCCTTGTAACAATGTTGAGGGATGGGGCAGGTCTTTTCTCTACAACAATCATTTGAACATTCTGAGTGGGAGCGCCATTTCTTTCTTGTATCTTAGCTATCAACTGTGGACATTGCTCAATCACATGATCAACTGCTCTACAATATCAACATGTCGTAGTTGGGTTCTGACAGTTTTTAGATACATGTCCTTCCTAATTACAGTTATAGCAAGTAACTTAGCCTAGACCTCTTCCAGGAATACCACCACGACCACGACCTCTGAAGTTACCTCGACCTGATGCACCACCATGGTAACCATATCCATCATTGCCTTGTGCATCGGGTTGTACCCTATAAGCATCATAGGTTCATTCTCTCATGAGGTCAAAGCTGCGACATTCGTCTTCATTGTGTCCAAATGAATTACAGAACTTGTAGTAGGGATTTTTAGGTACTTGAACATATCTCTGTAGTAGATAGAAATCTTCAGGTCGATGCTGGCCAGTTGTTCTACAGATCTCACAATATAGGACATTAGGGTTAAACGGGTTTGGTGCACCAGTATTCATGTAATTCCTTAATGCAGGGCATTATTCTTTGTCATGACCTTCTTTCTTACATCATGTACAACAAACCTCTTCTCGAATGGCTTTCCCTTTTTTCATGTTGCGAAGCTTCAAAGCCATTTCTACCAACTGCGCTTATATTTGAGCTATTCCAGAATTATCTCCAACAGGAGCTGTTTCAAGTTTCATAGCAATTTCCAATGCCTCTTGCTGATCAACAACCTTCTGTTGCATCAGTGGAGTCCTGATATGAGGCAATAGTGCTGCAATGAACCATTATTTATGCTGTTCTGGTCCAATAGTAAAACTAACTTGATCCAGTAGAACCTTGAACCTCTGATCAAAGTCCCAAACTGACTCACCTCGCTTCTGCTGTATTTCTTTCAGCTCAGTTATACACTGTGACTCTAATTTAGGATTCTTGAATTCTTTGATCATTTCTTTTTTAATATAATCCAAGATATAGTTCTGAGTACTGGAAAACTTCATAAACCAAGTCAAAGCTCGATCTCTGAAAGAGGTGATCAGCTGCGCTCTTCTTGTATTTTGGTTCGTAATATTCTTAGCAGTCCAAACAGCTTCGTATAAGNGAGGAGGGGGAAGACTGGTAACGGGGGGAACAAAAATTTTTGAGGTAGAATGACCTATGACAGGACTACTTGGGCTATTGTTACTTTCAGATTGCGAAGGTTTCTCAGGGATAACAGATCTACGCTGTGGATTTATATGAGGGTTTCTAACAAAATGGGTTTCTTCAGATTCAGACTCTTCTAGACTTAAGGAGGTATACTTAGTATCCTGGCCTAGGGCATAGGATCCAAAAGTTCTCTTGTATATTTTACCGCTTCGAAGCAAACCACTTTGCTCGTGGAAGTCACTTTCACTTCCAAACATAGGTTAGTAGTAATAAATTTAGCAATCTGATTCAATAAACAATATGCCTTTCTCAGCCAAGAGCATTTTAATTTTCAGACTTAATGAGTTTAGGTACTTACCCCTTCATCCTTTGAAAAACCGTCTTTCCACTTCGCTGAAAGAAGTATGTGTGTCGATGGCGAACTCCATCACAAATGATTCAAGGGTTCGCGTTGTCCAGAAGTCAACATCTCTTGATACCGCGTTGGTCACCCTTTTCAACAACATAATTCTTTCCGGGGTCCAGGAAGAAAACTAATTTTCTTTGAAGTTTGTCTTTCTTTCTGTCAACCAGGATAACCATTGGTGCAATTCTATGTGGATACTACCAAAGAAAATTTCATGAATATCAGTAAAAACGTACCTTTGTAGGAAGTCGTCTGAGCTACGACAAGGATCTTTATTTTCTTGTTCAGCAAATTTCAGATAGGTATCTTTGATCCAGTCACCAATTTCTTTTACTGAGGGCCTCCAAAACATATCACTCTAGGTACGACGTAGATCCCTCTTGAAGTAGATATTGGTTCAGCTGACAACAGAACCAATTTTTTGGCACTTAGGGTAGACCTGGGTTCTATACTTTTATCTTCCAACCAACAAATAGAGCCACAATGTTGGCCCTTTCGGCAACAACCTGCGAACAGGTTGCAGTCTCACTCGAAACAGCTATGGGGTGCCGCAGAATTAGGTTTCTGCAGGCAAAAGAGGGATATTATTGTACCTTTAGTCTTAACAACAAATATTTATGCAATACAGATCTTCGACATTCACTTAATTAGCTTCACAGTTTATATAAAAAGGAAGTTGCTTGATTTACCCTTAACTAGGAATTCACAACGAAGTTATCATTTAACAGTTTATCTTACTTTATCACTATCTACTTATCAATAGCATAAAACATAACAGAAACAAAACAACAAGAACCACCACAACACAAGATATATGTGGTTCACCCCTAGTGTAGGGGCTATGTCCACACAACTGCGTTTTATATTCAACAAGTTACAAAATGACGTAGTTCTGATCTATGAACTCAGCTGTAGATCCTTCCTTCCAAAACCCTCTACGCACTCAGTTGCAGAGGTCGTCCACACACTCAGCTGGGACTTGACTATGCACTCAGCTACAGAATCTTTATTACAAAACCCTCTACACACTTAGCTGTAGAGGTCATCCATGCACACAGCTAAGACTTGACCTTAAACCCTAAAATTAGGTCTTAGCTTCTTCGCATCAAATTATCATCATCACATAAATCGTCAAAAACCTAACCTGACTCCTTTACATAAGTGCCTATTTATACAAGTGCACTATTACAATACCATGGGCTTAAACCATGGGCACCCAAAAACCATAAACCCTGGGTTTAAACCATGGGTCATTTACAAAAAGAGGGGCTTCGACCCAACCCTGAAACCCCTAAGAATATTTTGTGCCGCAACTCCGCTTACAAGCTTCACACCAAAACCGTGGATTTGCCAAAACTAAGGAACTTCAAGGTCTGCACCCCAACAGTTATCTGCTCCAGGAATCCCTTATTCCTCCTCTTCATGCATTTTAAGCCAAAACTCAAGTTAGTTATTGCCTTTCAGAGAGTCTTAAAAAGGATTTATAAAATTATTATAGAATCAAGCTAATTTTGAATATACCTAATGCACCAATCTCAAAAGAAAAAGTAGAAAATGAATGACAAGAACATTTCTAAAAATCAAACTAAAAACAGTCTCTGGTCAGAAGCAAAGGATTTCTACAAACTCCAGAAGCATCCAAGAAGACTCAGCAATCATCCAAAATCACCCAGTAACACTTAATCCTCCCAATAATTCTCAAAATCAAGGCATACATGATCGTTTTCAGTAAACCAATGTACATACACGACTATTCAAGGAAAAACTGCATGTATACGTGGCCATGAAATCTAAACCCACGTATAGGAAGAAAAAGGAAGAAAAATAATGTAAATATACATGGTGAGACAAATTTTACTCCTTCACGACCCTACTAGGAAAACATGCCCCCAGACCCAACACAGAAACAGAGAAATTAGAGCAATTCAAGTACATTGAATACCAAAAACCCACAAAGAAAAACAACTAGGAACCTCTCGAGTATGGTTGCCAATTCTATTACAGAGAGAAACTTCCTATGGCTTGGGGTGTACCACAACAGACAACTAGACATGAGAAATCAATCCCTTCCCAATATGCAAGAGAAACCAAACATCTAACACTAAAGGATCTCGAATCATACCTTATTCCTGATGGTTGAAGTAGATCCTCGTTGAACTTTTTCCAATCCCTCTTATGATAGCAATTTTCTCTCAACAACAACAAACAAGAAAAGCATGCTATATAATATGGTGTTAGATTTACTCTAGCATATGTATAAGCAATTAAACATATCCATGGATTCAATATTTATTCAAATGCACATTATTGTATAGGAAAAGATATTTCTATTAGTCAAATCAGAGATTACATAAGTGACAACCTCTATCGGCACACTTTCGAACTGGAGAATCCGAGTCCTCCACCTAGGTATCCACCACCTCAATCCTCCATCTCTCGATAGAAATATCACAAGAAAAGGCAAGCTTGGGAAGAACATAAAGTGCTCCAAAGGGACAAAGGGATGCAGACTCAAGTATATGCAAGCTACAACAACAATGGACTATAGTTTCGTTGCTCTTCAATTCCTCCTCTTCAATGTATCCAAGGGGTTCCTTATATAGCACTCCAAAGGGGTAATGGAGGGTCAAATCCAAGTGATATCGATGCATATGGAAGGCCAAGAGTCAAGTGGTTAAAACACACAACAAGGAAAACTCCAAAAATACTTGGATTTATGCACACATCCCGATGTACGTGGGTTTGAGGTCAAAATTTGCATGTACACGTGAGTATGGGATTAAAAGTCACGTACAAAAATAAATAGGTGTTTTAAGGGATGAACTTGGAAAAATCAAAGTATAATATTAGTCCATGGGGTCTAAAGAGTCTACAGAGGGACAAGGAAGTCCATAAATACATGATCAACCATGTGTGGTAAAATCAGCTGTAACAGATGCCGCCTAATTTTTGAGGTCATAGGGGTAACATGGTGGACGAAATAGATTATAAAATCCATCCCAGAAGTGGAGCTGTTATCACTCCAAAAAACTCCTCTAGGTTGTAGCTCGAGGATTCTTGGTAACTTAAATTGTTTTGAGGGTTTTTCTAAATTGGATCAAGCCAGATAACCTATATAACCTCTCACTCTCAAAACATGCATGAGACTCACTCAATCAAAAGGCTTTTAGTTACAATTTGTTCAGTAGTTTGACAAAAAGGTGCAGGGATGGAGAACTCACTAGGCTGGCAGACTTACACACATAATACATGCATATAAATGGCTAAATCCTACTGAGGATGGTGTTTATAAATCAAATATCACTAAATAACCAATAGGATGACAGCTATCAGCCCTTTAATAAATCTGAGAATTACCTAAATGCACATTCAAGCAATAAACACAGTGCAGAAAGAGATGGATGAACAAATCACAACAAAAGAACTTATACTTAGAATAAATCAGATGAGATGCTTGATAATGGAACAGGCTCATAAATCCCCGGATTTGAACCCTTATTGATCAAATAATCATGGGCTTTATAGCCTTTTACAAAATTTATAGATCCTGAAAATTAGATCTATTTACACAAAAAATAATTGAAAGTAATTGTTTTTCCAGATTAGGGCTTCAAACCCTTGCTAACTATTTTTTTATTTGCTATGAATATCTAGTTCACTGAACAATATTTTAATGGCTGAAGTGGTTATTGATGATCACCACTGGTGGTTTGCTGTGAGATTGCCTCCAACAGCCAGTGATTGACATTTACTTGAAGTGATTTTCCTCATTTAATCTGCTAGATTTTCTTTATCTTTTCGCCGCAGATTTGATGCTCCAAGTCTCTATTTTTTCGTAGTTTTGGTGCTCCAAGTCTCTATTTCTCCATAGTTTACTGCCGTAGTCACTCATCGGAGGCTTTTTCCTTTGTTCCATTGGTACCCCAAGTCTCGTTGTTGCCATAGTTGTGGAGGTGAAATGAACTAAATTTCATTGTATTGCTATTGGAAAATGATTGATGATGGAATCGGGGCATTAGTCTTCTATGCCACTGCCACTGCGGAGATGTTTCATTGAAAACTCACCGATCCATAGTCTGCATGCCTTCCGATCATCTATGATCCTTTATTGTTGCGCTTATCAGATTTTTGTAAACTTTTTCATTTATTGGTAGTGTTAATCTGTTTTTCTTCTACCATTGTGGCTCCCCATTTCATTATCTTGCCGATGGCTAGTGATTCCGGGCTCTGACACCAAAGTTTCATATGTTTGTGGACCCCGTAGTATATCTTTCTTCCACATTAGTGGCCCTTTAGAGGACTAATTTGCCAATGGTTTCCCTGTAGTTCTTCCAATCGCCGCAGAGATGCTTGGTTCTGAGCTCTTCAATGATTAGTCTTTAGTCCTTTCGATCGTCGATGATTTCCTCTTCTCGTGGAAGCCACAGTCTGTAAGTATTCTTCCATTTTGATGCTATAGTGGACTAACTCGCCTATTCTTTTAAAATTTTCAAGTCCTGAACTGATTTTGTCGGTGATCGAAACTCAAAACCTCTCACCATCGAAACTTTTAATCATTGTATCCTCCGCAGTTGTGGTGATTTTAATCACTATATTCTTCGATATGTAGTTCCACTACTATATTTCTATAGAAATTCAGGCCTGCAGTAGATTAATTTCACTCACAGCAATTAACAATTGATCATGCAAATTATCAACAATGGAGACTGAATATGGAGCTGTA
>LPNX010843081.1:11418-22181 GCA_001517045.1 Pseudotsuga menziesii | reverse complement strand
TGGTACGTTTTAAGTTAATGTGAAAATATGAGTTGATTAAAATTAGGCGAAGGGGTGGACTCCAGATATACCCGAGAGTACTTGGAGTATGTCCAAAACTAAGCCTTCACAGCTACCTACAAGGAATATGTGGGATGAATGGAGTCTCTGGGGTTATTTTTCATAATGCACCTGTTAGGGTGTGACAGAGATCGGTGCCCCGAGGTCACTTTTCAGAAGTTCTCGCTTCCTTTGGGTATTTTTCCACCGTAATGGTTTGATCTAGGTGTTGGATTTTCACCTGATGGTTTGTCAATTTGGGAGAGTGAATCCTAATTATACTATTCACTCAAATGCTTTTGATACATATTGAATGATCGGACGAGCCATAGCCAAGTGCAGAGCATACACACCGGAGTCTTGTCAATTTCAGTAAACTTTGAGATGGATGTTCTTGTTAAAAAGAAAACCCTCCAGGAACCTCTTTCAGTCTAAGTGGATGTCAATCAGGGAATAAAGGAGGGGTTGATTTTATTATGATTATTGAAACAAATGATGATAGTAAATGAAACATAAAAGGATAAGCAAATCACAATTTTCTAATTAGACTACCACGAACCTTTCTTCACCTTTCAGCTCAAAAGGAGGCTTGTGGGGTAAGTATTAAAGTTACTTTGAAACCAATAGAAATGGAATATGGAATTGATTTTAAATCAAAGTATACTACCCTGCATATTAATACTATGCTAGATTGAAAAAGATGAACAAAAAAAAAAAATGACACGAACACAAATCCCCCCAGGGGAGATGGGGAATGGGATCGAAAGAGCCTATTCAAAATTATTTTTATTACCAGTGGTTACAATATTAGAAAACTAATATGATTCCTCCTGATTCTTATACAGAATGAAACCAAGATCTTACAAAGTGCAAAAATTAAAAATTTTAGTAAAAAAGGGAGACCCCTCAGGGGATTCAAAAGGCCCAAAAGTCACGTTCGAGCAGCAGATCCTCCTCTTTTCTGTTATACCTACTAAAAACCAGCAATATTATTAGACTGAAATATGCTCAAAATCACTCTGAATGTACCTTTGGGTCAGCTTACTTTTAACCAAAAAACGCTAAGTAAAAACTAGTTAAAAAAGGTAAAAAAGGGAACCAAGGAAAGCAAGATTTCCTTGGGATCTTGGATTTCCTTTTGGGAAGCCAATATGATGTGCACTGGTTTCTATATTTATCTTTTATAACATAAAACAGAAATCTAACACATGCAATCTACAAATTCTCTTTAAAATTCCATGCAAAAAAGACGATTTCCCTAAATCTAGATCTAGAATGCTTATGAAACCTTTTAAGAACGAGATCTAGATTATGGGCTTTGAGAAGATATATATGTTAAATTTACTTTAAGATGATATATCTAAGCAATATCAAAGCTATGAAAAAATTAATCGGGTAAAAGAATTGATTTTGAAGGAGGAAGAGGAGGAGAGAAATGCTGGTAGCCTTGAAGATCCACCGTGGAGCTTTCAGGTGGAATGTCGAGGGACTATGACTTTGAAAGGTTTTGTAAAGAGTGAAGAAGCAAACTAGATCAGCATCATCTCCAATCTAGGAACCTACAACTCAGCTGAAATCAAACAACTTGCCAAAATACTTGTGAGATCCGATTAGTACATACATAGAGATTCAGAATAACATGCATATAATCTTATAGAACATGCTAAATCTACATCTCTAAACATGCATCAAAGGAAAGAGATGGAAAATACACTTATTGAAAAGCACCTTTCCTATCAAGATTATAATAAGCTTATTATCAATCTTAGCAATGAATCCGCAAGAAATCAACAAATTATGAATACAGATACAGGTTACCTCAGTAAAAAATGGCAATGATCATTCACACACACAATGGCACAACACCTTCTTGCCTCCAAAGCTTCTTTTTATTTCAAATGAACAATAACAACAGTACAATGGTAGCAACACCTCAGTCCCAGTTCTAACTAGGTTGGAAGAGGAGGCTTATGCTTGGATATATACAAAAGCTAGGAGATCCAGCCCAGGGGGGCACAAATCCCAAGGAGATAGACCAAATCAGCTGATGGAGAGCCAATCAATGCCTGATCTGTGTCTAATTGAGCTAGATCTGAGTCTCGTTGAGTGCAGATGTCAATCGAGGGGCTGATCTGACTGACACCTCAACCTGTTGACTGAAGCATCCACCAAAACTCATCCAGATGAGACAAAACGTGTGGAGGAGAGAGGGAGGGAGAAATTCCCCATAAAGGATGTGTAAGATTAACTCTGGATCTGATTTCATCACCTCCTTCAACCAAGGATTTGTCAAATCCAGTCAATCTGGTTCAAATCTGACTAATTTCAATCAAATCGACTGAGAATCCAATGATCTATGATTTTGGATTTGCTCCATTATTCATCAATTTATTAATTAAAATAATCAATAATTGATTTTTGGGGCTTTCTAACCTGAGTGATGGAAAATCACTCAAAAGTAGGAAATAGTGGGTCCATGGGTTTGCATGGTGCTCTTAGCTCGAAAATGAGCACCTACATGACTGAAACTGATTATTTGGCCCACTTTTATTACAAAATCAAATTTTCCAATTAAACTATGAAAAATAGCCTAAGTTTTGGAAAAATTAAATTTTTTATAAAAAACACTGAAAAAACTAAAAAATTGAAAAATTGAAAAAACCTAGGGGGACTTAGACATGTTCATATGACTCGACCATGATGTCTAGCATGTTTATACATTAACACATAGACTCTAATAACCTCAATGGCCCTAGATGTCAAGCCGACCACCCCAACTTTGGAGGTAAGGAGTGAAAAACTCATAAATTATTAGTCGTTTATTCAACATTCAATAATAACCAAGGGACAAAACACCCTAGGCTGGTCGGATTGACAAATAAAGTCTAAGAGATTGAGTCTTTTACAGACACTATCATGCTAGAACATTTATTACAATTCCCCCATTGGGTATGAACATGTCATATAGTACAATGAGCACTTCCCAGAAGTACTTCCAAAGGTCTTCTGAAGTCTGAACAAGTTATCCTTGTCTGGTTCACCAGGCTCACTTGATAAAAAACCATTAAGTACAAATTAGGTGGTAACATGCTGTAGGCTCTTTTCCTTGTAGTGAAGAGAGTTTTATTTGTACTTGAAAATGATTTGTACAAAACATTCTAAATTTAGACTATCCATTCATGTTTCAAATTATTTTTATATTCAAGTAATCAACATGATAAACATAGTGATTTTCTAACCTAACTATTGAGAGGATTCTATGTGATTATATATCAAATAGACTAGTCTAATATAAGTGAAACTATCATTGTTTATCTCTTGATGAGTATATTTGTAACACAATATTTGTTACAAATATCTTAATCCTGTACTCATTTCCACATCAATATTTTTTAACAAGGCCATCAAATTCTCGTATTTAGTAGAGACCATCCATTTTGCAACTTCTACAACTTTTTTCACAACTTCCACAACATCCCGTAATGTATAGATTCTCCAACATTCCACAATGTCCATAGCTTCTTCAAAATTCCACAAATTCTATAGCTTCACAACTTCTACAACATTCAACTTGTTCCACAACTGTTTCCTACAGTCATGCTCAAAAGGGTAATTAGAAGGTATATAATCTCTTCATTCTTTATTCAAAATGAAGGAAACACAAATACAAATACCTATTATCAAAATTGTGATTATTCAATCCAAAATTTCTTCTAATGGTGACAAAAATAAGACAAAGGTTTGACAAAGAAATATTGGCATGTAGTTGGTTCTACTGCAATAGTTATACGAACTTGTCAATATGCTATACACGCTCTTCCCAATATTTTTTATTTATTAGTATATCATCAAAAATATTAACATAATTTTTCTGTGGAAGTGTTTAAAAATAGAATTCATCAAGATTTGAAATGTGTCCCATTGCATTGATAAGGCCAAATGGAATCAATAAAAATTCATAATGACTTTCATGTGTTCGAGAGGTTGTTTTCAAAATGTCTTCTTTCCTCATTTTGATTTGCTGATATCCAAAATGTATATCCAAATAAGTAAAGAAAATTTATCCCTAAGTAATAAATCAATGATAGGATTAGGTAACATATATTTAAAGGATGTAGTCCTATGGAATTCCTTGCACAAGCTCACCGATTTAAAACTGTGTGGGTACTAGCTTACAATAAAAAATACCGATGATTAAATAGTCATCATCATCATTTACAATAATTGGTGTCATTATGTATTAATATGGTTCATAGGTGGATTATCTACATCAAAGAGAAATATTGAATAATTACTAATGGAATGGAAAATTCCATTGTGAGAAGTATAAAATAATTTATTGCAATTTTCCTAATATCAAAATACTATTTCCAAACATTTTGATTCAAGGTAGGAGAAATGAGGTTACCTCTTGCAGAATGGCATTCAGTGAGTCCCTTTAATAGATTATATTTTTTATTTGCAGCTCCTAATTTCCTCCATTAAACTGACACATTCATATACAATACCCACTTCCACTTCTAAAAACAACTTTAAGGAATAAGAACTATATCTAGTTTTCTACCAATTGATTGTCACAAACAAATCAGGGGGAAATTGAATCAATTCATATTAATTCAAAAAATGAAATATTACAACCCTTTCCATGTAAATTTTTTCTTCCTCTATTTATATCCACTCATTCACCTTCTAATACTTTAATCACCAAAATATCTAAAGCAAAAGAGTTCCTTTCTTAATCCTTCAGCATAACTTTCTTCTTTCCATGTTTTCTTTTAAATTCACCTAAAAACTTTCTTATATATATTTTGGATTTGAGTGACTAGGGTGAATATCTCAATGTGAGATAATAATTTCAACTTAAGTTCTTTAATTACCCATTTTCCATAGTTTTTTAAGGCATTTTCATGATTAATTCATGTTTTCATTCACAAACTACCCCTTTGAAATGTGACACCTATCTATCATTGATCTAATCTATATTTAGCCTTTCCAAACTTTTCCATATATTTCGATTGTTCTTGGTTTAGGATGTCATAGTCCGACATTTTCTTTATCAATACTTCCAATTAAACATACGAGGCATAAGATACAGGTGGGAAATTCCTTTCAGTAATTAGAAACTGATCAAATATTTCAAAATCATGTGTCAGCTTCTCGATGATAAATTTGAATGATCCATGGAATTTTGTGCCAACAAACCGTTGCTATTAATCTTGAGAAACTAACTTTCCATCATTGTCCCAAAAGAAGGGATGCCACCATCAAATAGTTTTTGAAATATCCTTTCGAAATATTTAATTTGAAGGAGCATCTAATTTTATTTTTCTTTTACATTTTTGACATGATTATGCTTACCAATAAATATACTAGCCCACAAAATAATGGCAAGTCAATCTCTAATTCCCATCTCCTGCATATCTTCATAAGTCAAAGTGTTTAATAAATTGATAACATTATGTGTTGTATCTAATGACTTCTTATACAGAGTTTCATTAACCACCTTACATCCTTGGAAGACCATATCTACAATTAATATTTTATCATTAACATAATTCAAATAAGATATGACCTTTGTAACTTCCACTGACAATGCATCCCGTATGAGATATTTAGCTCCCTACAATGGTACTTTGCATGTTAGTTTCTCCTTTAATTATTTGACTTTATTTTGCAAATGATTTCTTTCATTTAAAAAAGTATTTCTCTTTTTAGTACTTTGGTCCATTTCCTATTTGAGCCTATGATTTTATTCCTTTAACTCTTTAATCTCCCCTTCTCTTAAATTGATTTGTGACATAGAAACTGATAGCTCCTCAACATGAGATTGAATCATTGTTCTTCATTATTATTTAGAGGTCGATTCACCCATTCCTCTAATACTTATTCTTCCTCTCTCTGATTTGTATTCAATAGTAAAATTTGTGACAATAATCCTAATCTTTCTATATCCTAAGCATGTTCTTCTTCTTTCAACTTCAACATTTTCCCTTTATAATCCATCATTTTTTTGTGAGTTTCTTCTTTTCTTGTTGTAACACAGTTAACTCAGAAGACAGAACATGTTGTGCTCCTCAAGCTTTCAATTTCTTCTTAATTGTTTGAATGGTGTTTTCATTTCCTCCAAGAAGCTTCTTAGCTAACTGAATATTATTTGGATCAGTCCCTGAAACTATAACTATTTGCAACGTTTTAATTTGAAATAAATTCTCTTTATTCTCAACCTTCTCTTTCCTGAGTTGATTTTCCAACTTTTCTATTACTGACTATAACTTTGTGATATTCAAAGTAGATTGTAACAAACCAGAGTACAACACATTAGTAGTTTGTTGATGAAGTTGAATCTTATCAGGAACATTGATCTTGTCCAATATAACCTCCACATTAGATACACTTTCATCATTTACCACTTTAAATTTCAAGGTGTTCCTCTCTAATCCTTGGTGGAAATGAATGAGTGTTGTTGATCTCTCAATTTTATCACATGAGGAAATAGATGATATGTTTCATCCAAATACTGTTTCTTCTTCTCTGCATGGCTTGAAACAAAATCAAACATTGATTTATATATGGAATCTGACTCAGTTCTCTCCTTACTTACAAAATAATACAGATGTATATGTACAATTTTTTTTTGCAACATCATCATAACCCAAGATATGACTCAACAAAGACAAGACTAATTGAACTTCTTCCTAGAAAATATTTACACTTAAGGGTAAGGAAAGGTTTTCCAACAACTGAATAGTTTTCAAAACTCCTATAAAGAAGGTATATATATCTTTAGGTTTACATTCTTTGTACAATTGATCCAACGCTTCCTCACTAAAAGTTGTAAGGTTTCTAGGAAAATTCTCACGTAGAATCAAAACTTCACAAAAAACTCTTGCATTAAACTGGCATAGAATTTTGGTGGTATCACTGTTCATAATTACCCTTTAAGTAAATGAGTACTTATTAACACACCATTCCACAAAATTTAGAAAATGTAGGGTCTATTGAAAGTAAAAATTATATAAGATGCAACTGTGAACATTCAAGACATCTTGTCCTTGTGAATTAAGTTCCCACAAACGTTCTTTGGAATGAGAAACACTGACTACGGATAGATTTGGGTAAACAATGTTCCCTTCTCTGTCAACTAATATTTCCTCCTTTGCATCTAATACCTTACAAAGTAACATAGAACCCTGACCATTTTCCATGGAAAAATATGACCCAACAAGGTTTAAAGTTTCATAGCTATCTAGTAAGTGGAAAAATATCCAACAACTGACCTTTGATCCCTGAACAGAGATGAAAACTAGTGCATTGTCGAAATATCCTCTCTTTTATAATGTCAATATAGAAGGTAACATTTTACCTTTCCAATCATACCTTTATAAAATGAATAACATGGTTTTCGAATATTCGGTAGAATGTTTTTTCATCACAAATTTTCCCAGCGGATTTCACCACAAAGTGGCATGTGGAAAGAGGTTTATAATAAACTACCACTCCATCTCCTTATCCTTCTCACAACTCTGTGCTTTGTATCACATAAACTATTGATCAAACCTCCATCTAATCCTTATCACCCATTCCATTACATGTGCTTACCTTTCACTTTTGGTTCCCATGCCTCTACATGCATTCTTTGCATTCCTTATTTCTTTATCCCTTCTCGCATCCACTCTTTGTCATAACAAAAGGTCATATGGCCTTCCTTTATTTAAGGAGAAATATCTTTTCAATCCCCACTATATACTCCTTAGCACTAACTCCTATGCTCATTTAACATTTCATTTTGAATTTCCTAGCTTAGTAATTAGGTGTTAACTATTACTAAACACATTTATGCAGAATATGTATGTGTAACTACTACAAAGCATCATTCCTTTTATAATTTTAATTCTGTTATATTATTTATTTTTTATATCAAACAAAAAATTGTTTGAAACACCCATTTTACATTTCTAGGAAGATTATGAAAATATCAAAGAATGAATGAGGTGATATGTGAAATGTGCCCATAGGGATGTCCAAAAAAAAGTACAAGGAGATGGTTAACGAAATAGACATAATTGCATCATAAGAGGAGCCATCTCAATAACAACATGCTTGAAATATATGCAAACATTGATTATTACAATTATGTAAACCTCATTAATTAATTCAACACTAAACATTCATTTTCAATTGCCTTGTTAATGTGGAAAATAAAACAAAATGGAACCTTATGAACACATGCGATAGGACAAGGAGGAAAAGGGGTTGGTAGCANTGTGGAAAATAAAACAAAATGGAACCTTATGAACACATGCGATAGGACAAGGAAGAAAGGGGTTGGTAGCAAAGTTTTGTCCATATTTCTGATTTCCTTATAAGAAGTTAAGATTCGTAATGGTTGTGATTTGTGTGTGTGTGTGTGTGTTTGTTTGTTTGTTTGTGTGTGTGTGTGTCTATAGTTTTCATTTACAACCCTTGGATGTCTTCAAACATGTGTTAACATACCATCATACGAATTGAATTACATTGTGTTAAACAAGGGTTGTGAGTATATGTTGGCATATCAAAAATTATTTGTGGATTTTGTAAGTATCTATATTGTTTTATTTCTCTTATTTATAATTAAAAAAAAATACTTCACATTAAATATATGATTTGTGGCGGGGCATAAAACTTGTAGGAAATAAAGTATCAAGTGGTGCCAACATAATACTTTTTTATGGATGGCATGAGATATGGTTTTGATAGAATGTCTATCATTCATGACTCAATTATTACTATGTATGTACGTTGCTTTTCAATTTACATTCATGTATACTATCTATTTTATTTTTCATTATTTTTGGCAATGTAGATACACTCACTGCACTTTATTTTTATGTTTGTAGATGGAAGCTGAAGAAGAGGAATATAGTCACGCCAAAGAACAAAACATTTAGATATATAACCCATTTGATGAAAGTGGCTCAAGTACTGACAAAAATTTCAGTGAAGTATGATGATCCATATTTAATTTTGATGTTAATGGAAACCATTGTAGCTTGTTGTATATTTTGAAATAATTGTCTATGAAAATCATACATTTTGTATAATAATGTAATAGACATATTCTACGAATTGAAAAACAACGAGTTATCAATATGATGCAGGAGCATCCTGCTCTCCATTCAAATTCCAAGCTCAATGCTTGACCAGACCTGGAAGGGGTCTTCAATTCTGAATTGAAGGTCTTCGAACCATCACATTGTAATTAAACTTATGTAAAATATGTTATTCTAAATGGATACTGAGTCAATTGGGTGAGTCCTTGGGTGAGTGATGAGTCATTGAGGAGTCATGTAACAGAACCCTCATCTATTGGAAGCGAGGCATATGACAAGTTTGATAGTTTGAGTTAATTAAGCATGTTGTTGATTGTATTGAGGATGTGAACCATAATGGTTCATAAATATTGTGTGTGTAAATATGTAAGCCTACAAGGCATAGAGAGATAGAAGATGAAGAGAATGGGAGTAGTAGAGGTAGATATACAGAGGTTAGTAGGGCATGTATCAGGCCTAAGGAGATTAGAACACAAGTTCTAAGACAATTATGAATGGAGAGTTTCAGTACGTGAATGAAAAATCCTATTTCGGCATAATCTCTGTGTAACTTCAATTATGTCTAAGTGTGTGATTTCATGAATTGAATGTTTTTTTAAGTCCTCTTTTAATGAGTGATAAGCTTGTGTGTTAATTTTAGGGTTTATGAGAGAGAGTGAAATAGAGATCGATTGATCGATATCTGATCAATTGAAGGAAGAATTTGATTAATAATACTTTGTGAATGGATTTTTATCTTGAATTAACCTTGTTATAGGTTCGAGATATATAGATTGATCACTGTAATTATCGATGAAAAATGGATTTTAAAGTATGTGTAGGTGTGGATGGTCAAGATTGTGATAGAGATTGATCTATGGCTGTGGTTGAATTCTACAAATGGGATTTGCACCCAAGATACTCCTAAACCAATCCCCCATATAACTTAACATCATGTGGTGGAGATAGATCTTGGAGAAGATCAATGATCGTAGTTAATTTCCACAGCAAAGGGATGTAGATCCTGATCTGCATCTAGAGACAGATCGATGATCGAGGGAGAATCTGCAAGGATCGACAATACGAAAGACTGAAGTGTGGAAACTGGGAAAGTGGAGAAGTGTGGAAACCTAGTTTTCAAAAATCAATAATTCGAGTTTCACAATTTGAACAGAAAAAGTGGAAAAGTGTGGAAACCGAGTTGTATAGTTTACAATCCAAGTTCTACAATCCAAACTAGAAAAATTGGAAAAAGTGCGGAAACCCAATTCTAAAGTTGACAAGCCAAGTTCTGCAACCCAAATTAAAAAAGTGGAAAAGTGCAAAAAACCTCGTTCCAAAAGTTGAACAACTGAGTTCCACAACCCATAAATTGCGGAAGGAGTTGTTCGGTCCACTAAAGTTTGGAAATCAGAAAATTTGAAGTTTTCAAAAATGAAAGAATTGTAGACCAGGCTTGCATGAATGGTTTTTGGAGATCGCTTGGAGGAACCCAGTATACACAAAAGAGGTTAGATAGTTCTCCAAGTTGTTTAACTAAAATTTAAGTCCTATTAGTTTTTAGTCCTCGGAGTTTTGAGGTCTACAAATGTGCATTGCCATCACAATAAGTGTAATAGTTGCATGCATGTTGACATTTTTATTATTTTTATCTCG
>LPNX010843080.1:212275-348408 GCA_001517045.1 Pseudotsuga menziesii | reverse complement strand
CATTATTTCATTTATTTTGTCTTATTTGCCTAGTCCATGAGTCCCACCATGTGCAAGTTGTCAATTGCCTATCCATAGAGGTCAAAATTTCCATTGTTGACTCATGGAGTGCTTGGGAAAGCCTTAGGAATCAAATCTTCTTTATTCCTAGCCTCCTAGGCGCCCTTCTGCTTTTTCTGCTTTATTGCCTGCTTTTTCAGTGTTTTAAGGCACATAGGAAAGCAAGACTAGGTGAGGTGAATCAGCTTTGTTGCCTCTTCCTCCTACACTCTTTCCTCCATGTAAAAGCATGTATGAGCTGACATTTGACCACTCTTTAGCTCGCCCATGCGCCCTTGCTAATTCGTGGGGTCCTTGATAGATTTGGGATCAGATTTTTACACCTATGGGGGATTTGCCTATTTTGGGTAAGCCTGCTTTATGCTAGATTTGGATGCTTCCTTATGCATTCGATTTGCTCATGTATTCTATATATTCAGCAGCCTATGTTATTACAGGGTTGGCTATTGTACACTAAGTTAATATAATTTTGTGTTACAGCTCCATATTCAGTCTCCATTGTTGATAATTTTGCATGATCAATTGTTAATTGTTGTGAGTGAAATTAATCTACTGCAGGCCTGAATTTCTACATTTAATGCATTCAACATTATTTCAATCCCAAGAATTAAAAATGCAGCAGTTGACTTATTAGCTACTTCGGCCGCTAGGCTTGTACCCTCAAATAATCGATGTACTGTTGAATTGCTTTTTAGGCCTTCAGTACCTGATATGATTACCAACCTGCATGTGTTCGATGATGACCAGAAAATTATAGAATGTTTAACAAATTACGAGGTATTCAAAGGAGCGATTATCGATGATGAAGAACACCAGGCCAAGATGAAATTTGATAATTTCATCCCTAAAGGGGTCAGAACATTAGAAAAGATGTTTGACTTGAATGAAAACTTTAGGAGACCCGCCAATGTGAAGACTCACAGCTCAACTCTACAGTTCGAGCTGATAAATTTGGGGACTGAAATGGCACCTAAGTTCATGAATCTCGGCAAATGTTGTTCGCCAACCGAAAGAGACAAGTTCATCAGTCTATTTAAACAATACAAAGATGTCTTCGCCTGGATGTACCAAGAGTTAAAGACATACGATACCAACATCATCAAGCCATATCAGCAGCCCTTGAGGAAAATGCATCCAAAACTGGAACCACTGATTTAGAGTGAGGTAAAAAAATTGTTGGATGCTAAGATCATTTTTAAATTCAGACACTCTGAGTGGGTATCAAACCTGGTACCGGTCAGAAAGAAGTCAGGAGAAATCAGGCTATGTGTGGATTTCAGGAACTTAAATTGTGCATCGGATAAAGATAACTATCCTGTGCCACCCATGGAGCAGCTTCTACAAATGGTTTTAGGTTCTGAACTGTTTTCATTATTAGACGGGTTCTCTGGCTACAATCAAGTGTTGGTAGCCGGAGAAGATAGATTAAAGACAACGTTCAGGACAAAATGGGGAACTTTTGCCTATAGAAGGATGCCCTTTGGGCTGATTAATGCGGGAGCGACATTTTAGAGAGCTATGGACATAGATTTCCATGGATTGATTGGACGAAGCGCTATGGTGTACCTTGATGACATTACAATATTCTCAAAGAAAAGAGGAGAGCACGCTTCTCACCTAAAGCAAATTTTTGAATGTTGCCGAAAATATGGCATCTCCCTCAATCCTAAGAAGTGCGTGTTCGCCATCATTGAGGGCAAGTTACTGGGGCACATAGTTTCAAAGAAGGGTATATCTATAGACCCAGAAAGAATTAAGGCCATTGAACAAATTCCCATGCCCCATAATAAAAAAGGAATGCAATCATTTATGGGAACCATAAATTTTGTACGAAGGTTTGTGCCTGATTTTGCTCAAACTGTCAAACCACTACAATAGATGGTCAAACAAAATGCACAATTTAAGTGGACTGATATTGAGAAGGACACTTTCAGTAAAATTAAAGCTACTGTTGCACACGCTCCCTCCTTGAAAATCCCTGACTTTGATAAAGACTTTATTATGTATACATTTGCATCTGATGATTCGTTGGCAGCTGTACTCACGCAAAAGGAAGATGGGGGGGATGAATTCCCAATCTCTTTTATGAGCACTGGTCTACAAGGGGATGAATTAAACTACCCAGCCATTGATAAGCAAGCTTATGCAGTATTTAAGGCAGTGAAGCAATTCAGGCCTTATATATTAAAAAATCGAACCAAGGTAATAGTCCCCTACCCAGCCGTGAGATCCCTGCTTATACAAAGGGATTTAGGGGAAAGAAGAGGCAATTGGGTGACAGCCCTCCAAGAATACGATCTTGAATTCAAGCGAGCATATATAGTTAAAGGTCAGGGGTTGTGCAAATTGATGACTAAAAATAGGAACAATGAAGAAAGCGCCTGGGAAGATGAGGCCGAATTACATTTAGCAGAGGTATGTCCTTTGTTTACAAATCCTGAATCTTGGTATAGAGACCTTGTACATTATCTACAGTCAGGACTTTTGCCGAAACATTGGAACTCTAAGCAAAGGAGGGCGCTGCGTCTGAAATCAGCTTCCTATCAAATCATCGAAGGCGTACTATTTAGAAAAAACTACGATGGAGTCCTTCTGAGATGCTTGGAAAAGGAAGATGCTAAGAAAGTGATGTCTGTGATGATCACGGAACCATTTGAGAAATGGGGGATGGACATTATTGGAGATATAAAGCCAAATTCGTCCCTGCAGCACAAGTACATTCTAACTGCGACTGATTATTTCACTCGCTGGGTCGAAGCTATCCCACTGTGCAAGATAAATGAAGACGAAGTCATCTGCTTCCTACAAGATCATATCATGACCAGGTTTGGAGTTCCAGTTTCGTTAGTATTTGACAATAAATACTTTTCATCAATTAAATTGACTGCGTTTTCTCATGATAAAGGGATAAAATTGCATTATTCTGCTAATTACTATCCACAAGGGAATGGCCTGGATGAATCCTCTAATAAAAACCTCATTAGAATTCTGAAGAAGACTGTAATAGAAAACTAGAGGAGTTGGCACTCAGCCTTACCAAATGCCCTTTGGGCTGATAGAGTCACCCCCAAATCTGCAATTGGAGTGTCCACATATACCCTTGTCTACGGCAAAGAGGCCATCCTTCCTCCCAATATCATGCTACCATCTTCCATTCTAGCTCAAGAATCTAGGGGGTCGGATGATGAAGTTTTACAAATAAGAATATATAACCTCTTGAAAGCAGAGGAGGCCAGAGCTGAAGCCAAAGACCGCTTTAAGTTACAACAAGAGTCAGTTAAGAGATGGTTTGACAAGCATAAAGCTGGGACAAAAGACTCTGAAGTAGGAGACTTAGTCCTCAAATGGGACCATCCCCATGATGAGAAAGGAAATCATACCAAGTTCCAGCAGTTGTGGGTAGGCCCTTCTCAGATTGCAGCCAAGCTTGGTCCTTCTACTTACAAGTTGCAAGATCTGCAGGGGTGGGAGGAGAACCTACCGGTAAATAGTTTGGTTCTCAAACCTTAATTTTCCTGAGTCTGTCTGTTTTTGTTGTATTGTATATAAATAATTCACCCGGCTGTCTTTTGAGTCATGTTTTTAGTTTGCTTTTGTTGATTTCATCTTTGCTTGTTTTGTTGATTTCAATAAAGGGAGCAAACCTGCGGTTGCATGGAATACATATGAAATTTTTGGGTTTGATAAATGTTTTGGTGTCAGACTGAGTGTTGTTGTTTATATAAAATAATTTCTTCTAGCTAGCTATTTTCTCGAATAATTCTGTGTGCATTGAAGTCCTGCTTAATCCCTGTGTAATAAACCAGATTCAGAGAGTCTGGAACACTATGTTGAGGCTCCATCCACTTCACACTTAAATTGTTCTAAGGGGCAGCAACAGAGGACCCATGGAAAAGAGAAATGTGAACAGTATATTAATATAAATGATCCCATGCCAATAAATGAATGCCAAAAGGAAAATAAGAGTCAGAAAACTCCTATGAAAGCACCATAAATCAAAGCAGGAGCTGAATCATAAGTACTGAAATGCCAAAAGATCCTCTCCGTCCGTGAGCTGAAACTTGAAGTATACCACTCACACAAAAGGACACTATGAGATAGAGTATCCTAAATCAAAATTTAGTAAGAAAGGCATGTAAGCAAACTCATATGAAATAGAACAAAAGTCTGAAAGCACAAGAAAAGTGTGAAAATGGCATGGGAATGAGGAACAAACGAATATTTCTGTTTACCATATGCTCCAATCCTGTGGTGTCCAAAGCTTTTAGCCACCCGAAGACAAAGGTAATAATGAAATTCATCCTTCGGCCCCGGCATAGTTATCTGGACTTGGCATTTTTGGTTTTCACTCTCCCTAATTGGACTGTCATCAATGATTAAGGGTACACACTTCGGTCATTTGAGAAAGCCATATTGCTGGAAGAATTCAATACGATGCTTTTGCTGTTAAATAGTCTGTCACTCAAAGGTTAATCGCCCAGAGATCTGGGTTCGCCAGGTAATCGCCAGTTGTTGCTGTTGCAACTTTTCCCCCCAAATCCCTTAAATTTTGGGGCCCCTCCTTTCCATTTAAAACTACTCTAATCTCGTTTGATCCATAAAGGGTTGGTCTTGCCTTAGCTTTGTTTGATTCTAATGATTATTTTGTGGCCTATTTCCAGAGGATGTATGTTTCTATATTTTGTTGTTAGTTGCCTAATCGAATGTGGCCTGCTAGCCAGAAACCTGTTTGATCAGTTGACCATTGTCTCTAAGGTGAATCAGTTGGACCGTCGATGCTTTGAGTTTTCCATTACTTAGATTTTTCAGGCGTCTTTTATGTTGATTCGGGGGCTATAATCTTTGTCTCATCCGCCGTTGCGGCTCTCAAAGTGGTTTAGCTTCCGAAGTATGAAACGATCCACTCCCCGACATCCATCGCGTGACTTTATCTTCTCTGCATCTGCCGTTGCGGCCAGGAAATCCATTTTGCTTGCGACGTCAAAGCCTTCCGACTTCTGACTTAAATTTTTCCCGCCCTTTCCATTGCATGCCTGAAGTCTTTACCCATCCTCCGTTGCGGTTGGGAAAGTGGTTTAGCATCCAATTTATGTAATCTAGCCTGCGTTTTCACATTTCTATCCACCGTTGCAGCTAGGAGAACCTTTTCCTGTCCGATGTCAAAGCCTTCCGAGGGCCGTTTCAGACCGTCCCTCCCAAAAGACTTAATCCAGCCTCTTGTCGATTATAGAGATGCACCTAGTCATTTTCTGTGGATTAGTAATTACAGTTCGCATTATTCGTGCAATTATGTTTTCCAATGAATGGATCTCGTTGTTGATTGCAGGTGAAATCCTGGAAAATGATGAAATTGCCACGGCAAGAAGGGAGGTGGACCGTTGATGGTGGTATGACCAAAACCACTTCGAAGACAACGAAAGCGCAAGTCCAAAGGATACAGCAGTTCCTTAACCAATCATGAGTATGTAAGAAAAGATAGAACCAAAGGATATGAAGCGTTAGAGGAAATGAAAGATGAAGCGTTAGGGGAAAACGAAACGTGCTATGATAATAGTTTAAATATTTGAAAGTAGGAATGAGACAGGGATTTTTCCGTGGAAAATTTTGTAATGTTTACTTGTAAGAGGAACTACTTCGTTTTGCAAAGGAAACTGCAATTTTGCCTGCTAGAGAGAGTGAAATGTGGAATTGTATCAATGCGACTCAATGAATAATGTTGAAGAGGAACTACTTCGTTTTCAGCTGTGTTTTCATTTGCTGTTAAAGTTTTTGACTTCTTGAACCTATGTTCTTGTTGAATGTTCTTCAGTATATTTTATGATGTTTTCCACTGTGAGTAATAAGTGTTGTTCATAAAACGATTAGCTATCTGGTTGTTTAAATATCCTTAATTGTTCATGTGTCTTGAATGAAGTATCATCTATCTGTAATTATTCATTATGCACGTACAAAATGTATTACTCACCAATAAATGCTAATCCTGCTCCCTAGGGATAGTTTAGATAAGTAGTTTATTTTTCTGTCGTGTGTGATTTGAATGTTTGTGAGCCTTAAGACGAGAGGTAAGGACCTGTGCATCACATTGTGACTGCTCCATGCAATTTATCACCCTGCATTATTAGTTAGGCACCTGCACTTAATACTTTAATTCAAAAAGTACAAAAACTCGGTGGACTGGGCCGCAACCAGTAAACCCTTTGTTTGTTACTTTGACCTACAGTAGCCGGACCGCAAACTGGACGGATTCCCTACACCAAACAGTCAACGGGCTAGTTGGGAACGTTGATTGGGGAGAATCCTTTACTGTTGTCTCCTGCACATTTCCAGGCCCCAACAGGAACTTAATCCTATAACCATGTCAGAAGGGCACTTAGTCCCAGAATGAGAGCTCCTGGTAACTGACCAGGTGCCTCCATTCTCCCAGAGAATGGAAACAACCCTTATATCTGATCAAGTGGGAACACATCCCTGAATCACATCAGAATGGCCATGCACTCATATCTGATCATGTGAGAACACATCACACAGTCATATCAGAATGACCCTTAGTCCCAGACTGAGTTTTCCTGGTAACTCACTAGGCAGCTCCATTCCAAGAATGGAAAGAGCCCTTATATCTGATCAAGTGGGAACACATCCCTCAATCACATCAGAATGGCCATGCCCTTCATCTGATCATGTAATATTACATCTTACAATCGTATCAAAAAGGCCCTTAGTCCTAGACTAAGTATTCCTTGTAAATCACCAGGAAGCTCCATTCCAAGAATGGCAATAGCCCTTATATCTGATCATGTAGAAACCAATCCTACAGTCATATCAGAATCGTTCAGCACTCATATATGACATGGAAGGAACCAATCCTCTCACCATGACAGAATGGCTCAGCCCTTACATCTGACCATGGAAGGAACCAATCTTCTCACCATGTTAGAATGGCTCACAGACTCATCACTTCCCCTTGGAAGGAACCTCGATCTGGAGAACACCAAGCTTCTCCCCGAAGTACTCAAACTTCACTTTGGCCAATGGCTTCATCAACAAATCAGCTATCTATTCATTCGTTGCAACATACTGGAGCTTCATTGCTCACCTCTCCACCATATCCCCGATATAGTGATACTTGATCTCGATATGATTTGACTTGTCATGGAACACTAGGTTCTTTGAAAACTTCACACAACTCTGGTTATTGCAATATATACAAGTAGCATCCAACTGGAGATCAAATAAATCAGACAGTGCCTTCCTTAGCCATACTACCTCACAACTATCTAAACAAGCTGTGACATACTGTGCTTTAGTTGTACTCAATGCCACACAGGATTGCTTCCTGCTAAACCAAGAGATCACACGTGATCCCATACTGAAGCAACATCGTGAAGTGCTCTTCCTATCGATGGAACTGCCTTCCCAATCTGAATCAACATAACCCTCCAAGTTAATCTTCTGACTCACCTCATACTTGAGACCATAATCAATTGTACCCTTCAGGTACCTCAGAATATGCTTTGCAGTAATCAAGTGAACATGTCTTGGATCTGTCAAGAACTAGCTCAAGGTGTTCACAGCAAAGCAAATATCTAGTCTTGTGTTCATCAGGTACATCATGGACCCAATCATCTGATGATACATTATAGTATCAACCATCTCTAATGAAGCATCACTCAATAGATTCAGGTTTGATGCCATAGGTGTGGCCATAGCCTTGCAGTCCATCATCCCTAACCTCTTCAAGATCTCTACTGTATATTTCCTGTGTCCTAGGGAAATTCCATCTACATTCTGCCACACCTCCATGCCTAGAAAATAATGCATCATACCCAAGTCCTTCATTTTGAACTCTGCAGTAAGCTTCCACTTCGTATCAGCAAGCAATGCATCCATACCTGTTACAAACAAATCATCTACATATAGTAGGACCATCACTGGATTGCCATCTTCACCCTTGTAGTAAAGGTTGGAATCCACTTTACTCTTGGTAAATCCCAAACTGGATAGAAATCTTTCAATTCTTCTGTACCATGTCTTGCATTCCTGTTTCAAACCGTACAGGGCTTTCTTCAATGTACACACATGAGACTCCTTGCCATGTGTCTCAAAACCAAGTGGCTGCTTTACATACACTTCCTCTTCCACTACAACATTCAAGAAAGAAGTCTTGACATCCATCTGGTGTATCTTCTACTTCATCACTATAGCCAGAGCAAGTACTGATGTGATGGAAGTGTATCTTGATATAGGTGCAAAATTTTCTTCATAATCTATTCCTTCTTTCTAGGAGAAACCACGAGCAACAAATCTTTCTTTATATTTTTCAATGCTAGCATCTACATCATGCTTGATCTTGTAGATCCATTTGGAAGTTATGACAAACTTCCCTTCTAGTATTGGGAAAACATCCCAAACATCATTCTTCATGATCGATTGATACTCTTCGATCATATCATCCTTCCATTCTTTCCGTTCTGTCGCTTCTCCATAATTGGAAGGTTCTTTATCGATGAAATCACATAATAAAGCTACATATCCAGAACAGGATCTGGTCACATACCTACTGATGTTGATCTTCTTGAATCCTGGGAAGTATATTCTGTAAGCGTTCGAGCTTTCAGAGTATCCCACAAATATACCCTTCTTTCCTAAAGGATCTAATTTTGTCCTCTTTTTTTTTGGAATGTGTATGTATACAGGACAACCAAGTATTCTGAGATGGTTGACTTCTGGTTTCTTGTTGGAGAAGAATTCTTCAGGAGTCTTGTTCTCAAGTACTCTGTGTGGAGTACAGTTCTATACATACACCATTGTCCTTGTAGCTTTTTCCCATAGATGCATAGGAAGATTATGATCATGAAGCATAGCTCTTGCAACTTCCATGATAGTTCTATTCTTCCTTTCTACAATTCCATTCTGTTGTGGATTATCTGGGATGGATAACTCCCTCTTAATCCCTGAGTCTTTGCATAACTCTTTGAATTCATTTGATGTGAATTTTCCACCATTATCTGATCGAAAGGTCTTGATATTATTTTCAGTGTGGTTCTTGATCAAGGCTTTGAATTTCTTGAACTTGCTGAATACTTCATCTTTGTTCTTCATGAAGTAAATCCATGTCTTCCTAGAAAAGTCATCAATAAAAGAAACATAGTATACATACCTGCTTAGTGAACTTCATGACATTGGACCGCATACATCGGAGTGGATGATTTCCAAGATTCATTTTTCTTTTCTCTCGCTACTTGGAAATGTCTTCTTTGTCTTCTTTCTTTTCGCACATCCTTTGCAGACCCCATCTTGTTTTGCTTGAATTTTTGGAATACCTTCAACAACTTTTCTTGCAAGTGGTAGTGCTCTGTAATGTACATGTGCAAGCGTTATATGCCAAAGTTCATTTGGCTCTACTGTGTCATGGACCAAGGCTTGTTCTGGATGGCCCTTCAATTTGTACAAACCTCCTTCTTGTTCCCCAATCACTACTGCATCATCAATAGTCTTTCCCTTTAGCCACATGATGACTTGGCCATCTATAAATGCAACCCTCATTCCTTTTGCATATAATGCAGATATGGAGAGGAGATTCTTCTTTAGGCCTGGTACAAACAATACTTCCTTCATTGTCATAGACTTTCCAGAGTCTAGCTTATAGGAGGATTCCCCACTACCTTTTATTGGATACTGGTAGTCATCTCTGAGCTTCACCTTGTGATGTGATTCATGTTCTGATAGTTTCACAAATGATTCCTTAAATCCTGTCATATGTTTGGAAGCCCCACTGTCTATAACCCAATCATTGCTTCCATGAGTAATGTTTCCCGTAATATCGGAAATCAAAAAATATTCTTCATCACTTGAAGAATCTTCACTTTCATATCTGGTTCTCTTTGTAGAAGGTTCATCATCCTCTGCAGCATGGGCATGATTTCTTCTCTTGTTTCCCTTCTTCTTGTGAGAGACATTTTTGTTTCTAGGACATTCTCTAGCATAGTGTCCTTTCTCGTCACATGTATAACATCTAATTCTAGACAAATGTTTTCCAGTGTTATCTTTGTGAGAGTGCTTACCTCTGGGGTGATGATAACTTCTTCTAGTTTTCTTGGAGTGTACCGTGAGAACTTGATATTCACTTCCCATATTTTCTTATCAAGTTACTATTCAAGATTCTTCTCGAGAGCAATCTTCCCATAGTTTTTTGAAGTTGACTAACTTCTTTCTGGCATAGATTCCTTGAATAAAGGAGTCCCATGATCTAGGGAGACCATTCAAGGTGGTCATTACAATCTCTGCATTCTCCACTTCTTCATCTACTGCTTCTAGTTGTTCCTTGATCTAAGATACCCTTGTGAAGTAAGAATGGATGGTCTCTGCATTTTGGATATTTACATTCTTTAGTTGGTTTCTCAGAGTCATCTTTTGGTTTATGTTCTTCCCTTTAAACAATTTGGTTAGGGCATCAAACATAGCTTTAGGTGTCTTTAGGAAGGACACTTGTGGTATGAGGTGAACCTTTATTAAATCAGCAATGATCCTCTTTTCCATAACCAACTTCTTCTTATGTAAGGCCTTAGCCTCATCTCCCTCTGGAATTGGAACCTCCTCACTGATATAGGAGTCCAACTCATTTTCTTCTAGGAGCAAAGAGATCCTATACTTCCAAGCTCAGAAGTTATCAGCTCCCTCAAGATTTTCATCAATCTTGGTATGATGAGACATGTTAACTGAGAACCTCAAATGGAAATACAAAAGATTTAGATCTTACAAGGTTAAGATATCGGATTTGGATTTGGAGCTGAAATTCTGCAGTGCTGTTTCAGAAGCAGATTAGGGTTTTTATTTTCCAGAGTTCTGTCCAACCAAATGATTTGATTTTAATCCCTAACTTCTATTTTGAGTAGATCAATCCAGGCTTGGGATCACTAAAAAATTCCACTTCTGTAGAAAGCCCTAATTTTTGGCAACAGTGTTGGGTCCAAAACTGAAAAACCTCAGAATTGGATTCTGCTTCAATAGAAAGATGCGCCCTAGGGAGGATAGTTATTCCAACCTTATTTTGCTGAAAATATTTGGAGAGAGATCCATAAAGTAGGAAGCCCTAGTTCTCGCATCTACACAGTGTTTTCTTCTCAGGTTAGCTTTGATACCATGTTAGATTTTTAACATTAAGCTAGAATTATATTAGGATATTTAAATGAGAGAATAACAAGCACAACAATCAAACAAAAGAGACAATGAACACAATGTTTTTCCTCAGGGAAACCATAAATGGAGAAAACCCCACAACTTCCTCAGAGATAGAATCAACACCAAAATTAAAACCCCAAAACAATCAGATGATCTCCCGACAGTAGTAACCTCTTTCTTCCTTGCCCCAATGTGTTCTTCTTCCTCAGCTATGAGATACAAATGAGTATGAGTGAGTGTGTGATAAATAGAGAGGCTAGCTCTCTATTTATATTAATTCCTGACTTGACTAAACCCAACTAGGGCTGACTCCACTGGGTAAGTCTAATAACCCTAGTGCCTTGGAACTGCGGGGACTTTAACCCTTAACCAATAGGATGGTTACCCACAATGACTTTACATGACTTTTTTACATTATAAAACCTCCCGATAGGAACATCGGGGCATGACATGACTCAAGTACATTACAAATACATCCCAAAATAAACATCGGGTTAAAATACATAAGAAATATAAGTGAATACATTCTTAAGTTAAAATTACATCAACAATAACATTGGGTTATTTGTAATTAGCTATCTTGAGTTGTTTCTCTAGTAGAATATTCTGAGTCTCTAATTATTTTGCTCGTTGATCGGCTTCGGAATTTTGTGTTTCCAACTCTACAATCTTTCTTTCAAGGTGTATTTTTTATCCTTCAGTGATTGGATTTGACAGTTTAATGCATCCTTATCTAATTCTAGAAATTAGTATGCTTACTTGAGCTTCTCAAACTCATAGAAAGTATCATCATGCTTTATTTTTAGTTCTTTTCCCTCTCCTCTTTCTTTCCTCATAGTTTCCTTCATATGGGATGTTCTTTCTTTATAATACCCAACATCCTCTACCAAATTACAGACATTATCTATGTTGGCCTGTATTTCTGCTATGCTTGTCATTGCAAGGATTTTAGGGTATTCATTTCTCCCTTGAATTACTGTATTTTCCATCACCACAACTTCTACAGGATGATCCCCTACTTTCAGCCTTTTTCTGTCCTTCTTACAATTCTCTTCTTTCTTTTGTCAAAGAAGATTGTGTTTAAGTCATCCACGACATGTGCATAAGATGGGATGAAAGGTATCAATCCAATATCTATCAAGGAATCTTGGCTTTCCATCATTGTGCTACCCGATGGCACAAAAGAATCCATTGGGTTGTCATTGGTTTGGTGTTTCTCTTGATTCTCTCTGTCTTGATCTTCCTGGTCTTTCTTTCTCAGTTCTTCAGCTTCCTTTTTTACTTCTTCTCTTGCTTGGTAAACTGATTCCTTTTGCATCCTTTCATCCTTCTCCCATTTCCTATGTTCTTCTTCTTGCTTCTGCTTATGTGCTTCCTCATCTAATCATTTCTATGCTTCCTGTAATAACCTTTGGGACTCCTCTTCCTTTTTCTTTGAAACTTCTTCTTTCATCTTTTGTTTTTTAGCAGTGCTGCTACTTCTTCCTTTGCCTCCTACAGTCGTGATTTTCTTCTTGAATAATTTTCTTAAAGAAGCCACATTGCATGCACTGCAGTATACCTCCTCATATTTATCCAAATGATGTGTGTATTAAAAGTGTACTCCCACGAATGTACAATATTAGGAGACCTTGTCCCAAGAATCATTTCTATGAAAACGTTTCTCTCCAAAATGGAAGGTTTATAGTTCTCTTACGAATTCTGGTGCACTATTTACCTTGGTAAAATTATAACTACCAATGCAGAATGATAGCGGTGGGTAGGAAACTTTCTTCATATCGAACAAGAAATTTCAAATTTTGTTTATGTATAGCTGCCTCACCACCTCCTTGTGAATAACATAATCAGTGGCATATTTCGGTAGCAAGGAAGGAGCTTTGGATCCTCCATACATTCTTAAGTTCAAACCCTCCTCGGAGAAAAACTCTTCCCCATATTCACTCACCGTATCTAATTCTTCTTCAGCCATGCAATTGTGATATCTAAGAAATATTAGCTTGTATATCAACATCAAAAAATCTTCACAGATATTCTTGTAGAAACTATAATACTTATGTTCCCATAAGATTTGATACGCAGAGTATATAGGAGTCCTTGTGGGATTCCATTTTCAATTTAGAACCAATAAAGAATGGGTGCATTAGATGAAGTCAATTAAGAAAGACCTCATATAAAATTTTGACTTCCTCTGAGTCAAACCCCCCTATGTTACAGCTATACAGGAAGATAGGATGTTTGTCACGATATCTTCCCAATTGAAGATAGTACCCTGCATAGCCACATAATATATCAATGGTATCCAGCTTATCTTATAAAAATTCCCATTTTCTCAACCAAAGATCTGATTTAACATTGGAGAAAAGATTCGGTATGGTGTACGTATGCTGGCAGTTTCGTATTCTCCTGAAGGATTCTAGCAAAACTGCTTCCTAGATACCATCGTTTTCTTCACACATTCCAACACATCCAAATCTAGCTCCTTTATCCATTTATCTGTCATGTAGACATGGGGTGCAGGTAGCTTACATGCTTTATTTATATATGCAGGGTTGAAAGCAACAAAACATTATTTTTCTGAATTTGACATTATCATAGTATTCGTATCTTCCCATGCTAGAATCCATCCGATTACCTCGATGCATGGGAAAATTTCAGGCTGCATAGACACTTTCATGATAGCGCATTTCATTATATTTACATATACTTGTATGTCTTCTAAACCTGCGTCTGGAACAACTTGGCCTTTGATCATCTGATAGATTTGACCCCATCTGAATTTTGGTTCTTCTCGGGGAAAGGATTTAGTATCTTCATAGATAATTTATGTCCTGGGAAAAATCTCTACATCTGAATCTTCTCCCGTGGTCTTGGCCTTCTTTTTCCTTTCTTAGGCATGATGTTATATGCGGATTGATATTGTAATAAACACACCAAAATATGTCTTAGAGTTGTTGCAATCTCCAACATGCATGGATTACTAATAAAATATTGATATGATCAAAAGAAAATGTAACGAAACAAATGAAACTTCAGATGATAAAAATAAGATTGCATTTGAAAAGAATGCATTTATCAATTCAGCTTCGAACATCTCAAAAGACTCTATGATATGAAGTGAAGGCTATTAAGCTACTCCAAAAACCATAAAGTGAATGTCACGTCACTGCTAGATTCATTCAAACGTAAAACATATTATGCTACACGGGTTTACATTTCAGATTTTGAAAAACAACATTCATCCATAGCTTTCTACTCAAGCTCGTTCTACACACCCCCTCACTAAGTTCTCTTACCGGATTGAATTCAAAACTTTACTCTTAAAAGTACAATGTCAACGATTCTCCTCACAGGAGTTAAAGGAAAACCCCACAATGACCTATTGGCTTGGAAAACATGGGCAGGTTTGAACCATAAAATCAACCTAGGGAAAAACTGTTCATACCCTAGATCAATAAAAGGAGAAACCTGACCCAACTGATGTATAACACAATAGAACATGGGAAGCATAGTCGGTGAAATGCTCGACTAGCCAAAACCTGGCTACTAAACCAGTATGATATAACAATACCCATGGATTTAGTGTCGAGGATGGGTGGCGTGAAGTAGGTAATAAAAATCCCTATGGTCATGATAGAAAATAAAATTATAAATCCAAGGGCTCATGGCATGAACAACTTGGGAAAACCATTAAAGGTCTGAGAACCCTAAAAAGAAATGGAAAGGAAAACCATGGGGTCAAGTAAGGATTTTAAAACAAACCATGATATGGAAAACACTAAAATCATTCACACAAAAACACTTTTCCAAAACAAAATTAGCAAAACTATGACTAGGATGGATCTTGGATCCTACCTGGCAGACGTTGGTTCGACAGTTGGTGAGAAAGAAACTCGCACAGGCAGTGAAATACAGGTGGTGATTAACAACCTGGAGCACTCCAAATGGCAATGGTGATAACCATAAAACTTTCCCCTTCTTATATAGAAAATGTCGTAAACATCATTAAATGCGGTAGCTGGTGACTAAACATCCGATGGTGAAAACATCGTTTGGTGCTCATCGGTAAAAATATCCGAATCAACAAAAAAAATGAAGAGTTGGCGACAGTGTCGAGTGGACTTATGGAACACATCTGACATAATTGGATGACTACAAGAAACTCTGGCTGACACTAAGTATATCAGGTCGAATAAAACATTCCATTGGCAGTGAAAAACAAAACCATATGTGACAGCATCAGCTCCAACATTGGCATTTTTCTGATGCTATCGTGGAGACTCAACAAACCCACCCAATAACCTCATCGGAAAACAAATTAAAAACCCCATCGAGTGTAAAATATCAGGTCATGTGAATGCATCGGAATGATAATATGAGTGTTGTTGATGCTATCTACTAAGCTCCTAAAAATATCTGTCAGCAAACTTACAACAAGATGCCGATGAGAGGCTAGTGGATAATAGGATAAGTGTTTCCCGATCGACTCGGCTTAGCTCTCTGAGTTGGCTCGACACCATCAAAAAAATCAACAAGATATCCTGAAAGGTTTTCACAAAGGATTCAAATGAAACCATTGGATAGAAAAAGAAAATCTCATTGATAACTGTAGAAATAATAGATCAATGTTATGTGCAATGATGCTAAGAAGAAGCACATGAAATATATCTTGCTACTAAGAGTTCTCACAAGAATACACAGGAAAAATAGAGGAAGAAAAGACACTGAATCACATGAATGAATATATGAATATTGTTGTGTATCCTTCCATTGAATAATGATGAATAATAGTGTACATAAATATTACATCCCTCATAGGAAAATTGGGTTGTATAGAGACAACTCATAAAGCTCAAAAAGGTTGACTTACCAAAATATAGCAAACCCCCATAGGTGGCTAAAGCACCTCCCAAATCTATCAAGGGCCTCATGAATTGGAAAAATCATGAGTGAGTTGTCAAGGTAGATGGGAAAACATGCTAATCCTAGAAAATGGAGAAAAACTAATTGAGGATCGGTTGGAAACAAAAGATACCAGTTTCCTAGTTGACTAGCTTCTAGCTTTTATCTTATCCACAGAAAAGATGCAAAAGTAGAATAAAGCATAGTCTGTTGTAATGTGTTGTATACTATTTGTGGATGGTCAAAAGGTGGTCAAGATCAACGTCGATTTAGAAATAAAGCATTCCTGGGATATAGATGGCATGTATTGACTTTAAGGTGCAAGTGGATGCCAACTAATTAAGCTACTGGGTGAATAATTAATCAAATAATGATCAATTATTTTATCCTGAGTTATGAGTGGGTTTAATATATTCCAACACCCCCCTATAATTCTGACTTTATGATGTTATGAAAAACAATATAGCTGCATATAGGGCCGAGCAACAAGGCTATGGTCACCCTTTAACAATTATTATGTCTAGAAGAGTGAGGAAAGAGGCAAACCCACATGGGGAAAATCCTCCCTCAAGATAGGAAAAGGAAAAAAATTTGAAATATGTCTTCAACCTATATTCCTCTTCACTTTAATGAGTTTACTGAACTACTTCTAGATGAAGGACTTACTGAAGAAATCATGAACTCCATGATCATGCACTGGAATGTAGAACCTGCAAGAAGAAAGAGGAGAGAATCCTTGTATCTCATCATCCGATGAAGTAGGATAATTATATGAATGCTTATTTCCTCTATCAAACTCTGATACTCAAACATAATCTGAAATGGAAAAGAGATCTATGCATACTCCTTCCCAAAGAGTACAAAAATTAAGACAATTTATTTCACGCCCAATTCCCTAAATAGCTGCAAAATTGTGATGTGAATCACATGTCAATCTTCCAATATGATGTAGAAAATTTACATATCTGAAATGAGGCTGATAAAACTCTGATATATAATAAATATTATAATATGGTACAGCAAGGACAAAGGATTCAATGTATCCATGAGGATATAGGGCTAGACTAGAAAAATTATGAGCAACTGGGGAAAACTTATAGTTGTAAAAATATGAATGATGGATGGGCATAAGATCTGAACCATAAGTGTTTGGAACAGATCCAAACATGTTTAATATCAGTCCAAATATGACTGAGGACATGGATAACCAGCCATTGAAATATAGGAAAGACTTCAAACCATGTAAGATAAATATCATTGCATAAGAGACCAATGAGGAATCAACTAGTGAACTTGGAATTTGTATAGTCTTAGGATTATTCAGAGGTATGGTAGATGATATGGATGGTGGTATGATATGTGTATCAACCTACAAATATTCTTCTAAATCAGAATCCAAAGGATCACATATAAGCATATCAGTAGACTCATGGGAATACACTGGTAATGAATCCTCTGTATGAAAGGAGGAAATAAGGAGATGTTCAAAATATTCAAGAAGGCTCTGAGTATTGATGCCAAGAACAAAGGAGATGCTGAAGCACATGATATCAAGTAAGGTAAGTGGTATGACACACATAAGGATTGATTTGGCTAAGCAAACATCCTGGAAATCACTAGGTTGTGCACCATCAATGAGAGAGGTATGCACAAGATGTGAAGAATATGGCACATAGATCTCAGAATCTAAGATAGGATATTTTGAGAACAATGAATGGGTGATAGGATCATAATAAATATCAGCATCTGCTCCATATGTTACTTCTTTTTCATTATTAGTATCCCAAGAAGAAAAATCACCTTCAAGAGACACAAAAAAAGATGGCTCTTCAATATTTGCTTCTTGATTGAAGGAGGAAGCATTCGAATCAAAGAGGGCAGAAGCAACATGCATTGTATGAGAAAATTCTTCATCATTATCAAATTCATCAACGAATGTAGAGGCCAAAAATTCTTGAGAGAGAGAACAAGAGGAGATGTTGGGTTCGCTCCATGCTTCATCTTCAATTTCCTGCAAACCAAAAGCTTTGTCCAAAATTTTCCAAAGCTCAAATGGAAAATCAGTAGAATCTATGAGATGATATATATTTGGAGACATTACCAAACACACAATTCCATAAGCTCTATCACAATTATTTATCCAATCAATCTTCTCTTCATAAGACTCAGGTTCGCTCAATGCACCAATAGAGACATCAAAGAGACATTTTGCCTCTTAAATTATGCACTCATCTTTGGATTCCAATAAACATAGCTGAAAGGAGATAGTAGAGGAAATTTTGAATCCATATTGAAGTTGTTGATATGCTCTAGGAGATACTCTCTGCAACCTGCAAAACAAACAAGGAGAAAATCTTCTAAGCTAGATAAGCTCTTCTTCAAAGAGGGATAGGAGACTGGAAGTGCTCCTCAACTCTGTAGAACTTGATCAACCTTGCTGCCCTAATACCATGTAGAAATAATATATCAATGATATATGCAATGATGCTAAGAAGAAGCAGAAGAAATAGATATTGCTACTAAGAATTCTCACAAGCATACACAGGAAAAATAGAGAGAAGCAAAGAGAGTGAATCACATGAATGAAGAGATGAATATTCATGTGTATCCTTCCATTGAATAATGATGAATAATAGTGTACATAAATAGTACATCCCTCATAGGAAAATTGAGTTGTATAGAGACAACTCATAAAGCTCAAAAAGGATGACGTAGCAAAATATAGAAAACCCCCATAGGTGGTTAAAGCACTTCCCAAATCTATCAAGGACCCCATGAATTGGAAAAAGAATGAGTGAGTTGTCAAGGGAGATGGAAAAACATTCCAATCCTATAAAATGGAGGAAAACTAATGGATATGGGTTGGAAACAAAAGCTGTCAGTTTCCTAGTTTTCTAGCTTTTATCTTATCCACAGAAAAGCTAGAAAAGCATAATAAAGAAGAATCTAATGTAATGTGCTATATACTATTTCTGGATGGTCAAATTTGGTCAAGATCAAACCAGATTTAGAAATAAAGCATTCTTGGGATACAGATGGCATGTATTGACTTAAAGGTGCAAATGGATTCCAACTAATTAAGCTAGTGGGTGAATAATTAATTATTTTATCCTAAGTTATGAGTGGGTTTAATATATTCCAACAAGAATGTCGGCTCAAAAACCAGAGTTTTTTCGACGTATCAGTAGACTCACAGATGTCTTCCAAAATTTGATAAAGAGTGGACAAAAATCGGATGGAAAACCCCAATTATTTCGATGTCTCAGCTAGAATTGATGAGTTCACATGATACATCGGGTGAAAAAATTGATTTTTTTAATTTTGACAAAAAAATTTCTAACCTGTAAAAAACAGAATCAACCAAGTCATGAAAACTGAACTTCATAGAGAAAAAGTGGTCAAGGAAACTTAAAATATAAACTCAAAGGAGGGGCCATAAAATCACAAAAAACAATTGGGGTAGTGGTTGCAACTGCAACACTTCTCTACTTGTGTAGCCCCTTTCTCCTAGTGTGCCATCCTCCTGCTTATAATATTATGCAAAACAAAGAGAGATTTTTTTTATGCGCAGTCCCTTAAGTATCCCGCAACACCGATCCCGTCCTGTAGTTCTTCAGGATGTTTCCATTTACTAACTTAGGTATCATCGCACCAACTAATTGTTGCAGTTGTACTGCACCTCCCATAGTAATGAGACTGATAACGTACAGACCTAACCAATGCATCTGCAACTTACCTGGATGTTTGGTGAACTTGCTATCATACATTAGCATCAGGTATTCTTACTGAAACTATTTGTTCTTGATATGTAAATCATGCCAAGATTTATGTCAATCCTTCTCAATACATTGGTGAAAACATGCAACACAGAGGTCTTCCTCTAGCTGTATCAACTGAGCTAGGTGTTCTTCTAATGCTCCTTCATTGTCCATTCATGTCGCTGCTGCAATTCATGAACTCAGAACAATATACTCCATTGGCATGACTGCCTCTTGCCCATACACCAACTTAAATGGTGTCTGCACTGTTAATATTTTTCAAGTGGTGCGATACTCCCACAATACTACTGGAATATTCAAAAACCAGTCATCGTGGTTTGCATTACATACCTTTTTAAGCACAAGCTCAAACACCTTGTTGAATGATTCAAATTTCCCATTTTCTTGTGGGTGATAAGGGGTACTCTTCAAATGTAATATTTGAAGCTCCTTGTTAATGCACTGATAGTGCGATTGATGAAGTGACTCTCTTGATCGCTCATTAATATTTTTGGACAACCAAACTGGGTAACAACATTGTCAAATTAGAACCTTGTTGTTGTCACAGTGGTGAAATGTACAACTGGTGCAGCCTCCACCCATATCGTTAGATAATATGTTAGTGTGATGATGTACCATGCACCAGTTCTCTTTCCAGTCAGGTTGATTGGTCCCACAAAATCCACTTCTCATTTTTCAAATGGTTGCAGTGTCATTAGAGGAAATTTGGGGTCTAAAATGGGCCTTATAAGAAAACGTGCCAACAATAAATTTTGTGAGTTGGAATTCAAGAACCAATATAATTTTAATAAAATGAGTCAACCATAATGGCTGAATTGACATATTTGTCATAAAAGAAAACTACTTTTTTTGTTCATATTTTCAACATATCTCCCTGTGTTTTTACTCAAATTTCAAGCAGGAGAGCTCATTGGATGTGGAATTTAATTTTTCATCCAATAAGTACCCATAACACTCAGAAGTATGTAGTGTGGGTACTTGTTGGATGAAGAATCAAATTCCACATCCAACGAGCTCTCCTTCTCAGAATTTGAGTAAAAACACAGGGAGATATGTCGAAAATACGAACACAAAATGTAGTTTTTTTCATTCTTCCTCCAAATTAATAACTATTATTTTATTATTTTCCTTAGGAGGCCCATTTTAGACCTCAAAGTTCCTCTAATACACCTGAGGTACTAGTGGCATCTCATCCCTTCTTGAAGGTTTCTCAGTCCTTTGACAAATGACACAAGTCTGCGCATAGTCTGTTACATCCCCATTGAGAATTGGCCATTGAATACCTCCACGGAGCACCTTCCTAACGATAGCGTAACCTCCCTAGTGTCCACCTGCAACTCCCGCATCTGCTTCTTCCAAAACCTGCCCCTCTTCATGCGGTAGAACACATCATCGTAAGATCTCATCTTGTCCTAGATTATAGAGTTCTCTAGCGATCAACTGGAAATCTGCAGCTTGAATAACCAGCTGATTCTTTTGACTTGTAGTAAGCCCTTATGGTGATGTTCACGTCACCAAAAATTGAACTATTTTCTCATAGTAGTCGTCAACCTTTCAAACTCTAAATAATTCCACATCAGGTAATCCATTTTCAATGTTCATTGGTTCTTCTCCTATCTCAATTCATGATAAGTGGTCTTGGTTTGCATTGAAACGACTTGGTTTCACAATTATCTGAAAATCAAACTCTTGGAAAAGAAGTATCCATCGACATATCTGCTTTCCCAACATAGGCTTATTAACCAGGTATTTCAAAGTAGAGTGATCCATGAACATATTGAAATGACCTCCCAATAGGTAATGTTGAAACGTTTGTAGTACATATACCATTTCTAACCCTTCCCTCTCCGTCATAGTATAATTCTTCTAAGAAAATGACAACTTTCGACCAGTGAAAGTAATCAGGTGATCAATATAACTTTCGCCCAGTTGTGCCAGCACCACACCTAGTGCAGTTGATGATGCATCGACATGAACATGGAATTCCCTCATCCAATCAGGAAAAACCAGTATTCGTGTAGAAGCCATATTTTCCTTCAATGTGTCGAGACTCCTTGACTCTCCTGACTCCATACAAATACCACATCCTTCTTTAGAATCTTCTCCATAGGTGTTGTACTAATTGGGGCATAGCCCCTAATGAAATTGCAGCAGTACCCCGTGTCACCTAATGTCGCTCGTAGTTTTTTCACATTCATTGGTGGTGGAAAATTCATAATCAATGCAATCTTGGATGGATAAACCAGCAGTCCTTCCTTGGATACGATGTGCCCAAGCAACATCCCAAAAGGTGCACATAAAATGTATTTCTTCAAATTTAGTGTGATCTAATGCTGTCGACATTTCTCTAGCATCATTTGTAGGTTCACCATATGATACCTGAACAATCTATAAACCGTCCATTCATCCATGTAAACTGCTAGAAAAATATGAATAAAATCCTTAAAAGGAACGACAACAATCTTAGAGAATATTGTAAGCGCATTATTCAGTCCAAATGGCATCATACTGTACTGAGAACATCCCCATTCAGTAACAAAAGTTTCCTTATGGAAATCCTCTTTCATGATCTTAATTTGGTGATATCTAGAAAATCCATCCGTGAATGAATAGATTTCTTGACCGCCCACTCCTTCCAATACCTCATCAGTAAATGGTGTTGGAAATGGATCATGCAAGTCCATGCATCATTCAATTTTTTGAGGTCAGTAAAAATACAAACCTCACCTATCTTCTTATCTTGCACCACCATGGGACTGATCCATTCTTGTTCCTCAACTGTTTTTATTATCCCAACATCCAGCATTATGTCAAGCTCAGCCTTGATCCTCTCCTTGTATTGTGGATTTAGGTGATACGACCACTGCTTCACCGGCTTCGCATATGTCTTCAGTGGGATCTTTATCTCTCTTAAATATCCCAGTATCCCCTTCATTTTAGAAAACATTATAGGAAATAAATATTTGAATTCATGCAAGAGATATATGATCTTCTCCATGATTTCTTCATCCGAGTAGTCCCCAACATTCGCGAACTTCTGTTTCTCCTTTGTTCGAATGTTGACATTCCGAATTTTTAATGGTTGATTGATTGTAACCATCGGTATATCGGGTGCCGTGACATTTCAACTTCCTTCTTTCTCTAGAATTTTTATGTTCCTTGGGTCATCCCCATTATCAGGCCCTCCTATCACATTGTATCAGTCCATCATTGAATGCATCATATGTGTTTCGTGTGGATCCACTGGATATGCAACCAGAAATACCTTTAGAACAACGTCGCGGATATATTGCAATGCACAAATGGCTGGATTGATATCCACAAAAATGAATGTGTGCTTGAAGAAAATTAAAAAATCTTCCTAGGTAGTGATCTATCTACGCAATTCAACTGATACCACTAGTACAAAATGAGGAATTATCTACTAGGTGACTAAAAATTCTAGTCACCACAGGTTTTTCAAGTGATTTACTGCTAAATATGAGCAATTTTGACTGACCCAACTATAAATGACTAAAATTAATGACAAATTTAGTCACCAGTTAACAAATATGACTAGATAATAAGTGACAGAGTTAAAAATGACTAACATAAATGACTAACTTAGTCACGGCACAAACAATGAATAACTAGAAGAATATGAATTAGTCATTTATCTTAGTCATTATTAATTGTGTCATGGAAAATTGCAAATTTGGAAATGAAGTGTAATTTTTGTAAGTTTTCTACCTTCTATTAGTAATATTGGTGCCATGCACCTCAATCTTCAGAGATCCAACAAAGAAATTGCATGAATCTTCTGTTGACCATCTTTATCCCTGTTGCACCATTGAAGCAAACTTGGTTAAGTGCGTTCCAAAGGAAAATTAGGTTCCTATATGAATTACAAATTAGGTACTAGAACTAGTACCATATCAATACCTAGCTAGAATCATCATAGCCCTACATCCCCTCGAGAACCGACCATTCAAATGCGTCGCCTCCACTTAGACTTACCAAATGCATCCAATGCATGGCCAAAAAGAATACGTCAACTTCAGATTTGTGGGCTGAAGGTATCGTTCAACCCCTTCTCCCCTGTTTTTGGACTCGATACCCTATTTTTGCAGATGATAAGCCGATTTACGATCTCGCAGTGACCAATCAGAGTGCTTCAAAGGTATGGTTCTTGCTGCTTCGATTGTGTTCATCACTCCAATCAATAACCAGTTGTTATGTTTCTTTAGAGGTCTCAATGCTTCTAGAGTTACTACTTCCACTTTATATTTGCAATTATCACCATCTCAAGCCTATGCACTCATAACCATACGCATTTTGAACTTTCATCCTAGGAAAATCATGAGCACCCTCCTTCAATGCCACTATTTTCAAAGGTCACTAGTTTTTGGACATCGACATTCCTCACACGCTCCAAAGGAAAACTGAAGTAGACATTAGAAGAAGTGATTAAAATTTGCAAGTAGGTTTACTTATTTCTTAGATTGTGGCAGGTTTTATGTAATCGAACATAGATTGTGCCCCAAAATTTTAAAAGATTTGAATCAGCCCGGTGTTGGAATTCGATACCATATATAGATTCTTTGATGGGGTTGAGCAGGATGGAAATTGTGGTACTGGCATGATCATCCATATAGATGACTCTCACAGTTTCAAGCTAAGGATGGGTGTTGGGAGTGGCACTAATACTTTTGCTGAACTTTTATCCTTATGGGGGATTTTATGGTTCACAAAAAAAAACTATCTAGCTTTCTATTTTTGGCGACTCAAAGGTCATATTGATTGGGCCAAAGGTCTCACCAATTTGCAATCACTGAGTTATGATTGCTGGTTGAAAAGGATTGGGATCCTAAAGAATTACTTTCTTTCTTTTCCTTCAAGCACCTGTATAGGGAGTTCAATTTTGACATGGAAAACCTATCAAAGCTTGCGATAGGAGACTTCCCTGGTATTCTTCACTTATGTAAGTACTCAAACGGAATCATGATTGTTGAAGGTCACTTTACTTGCTTCTAGTTTCTCCATTCTGATTTTTCCTTGGATTGTTTTAGGTTGTATCTGTATGACAACTCTCCGGAGCCCTGCTATTTTTTGTCTCATATTTATTTTGTCTTTTCCACATTTGTTTTTCTACAGGTTGATGGGTAGCGTCCCTCTCGTTTATTTTTGGATATTGTAATGGTTTTCCCAGGTCTTCAATATTGTCTTCTAGCCTACTTTGAAGGGAATTTTACATGAACAAGGATGATGTAATTTTGATTCTTATGAATAACTAATTACATGTTTTTTTACAACGAAAAAAAACCCATTAATATAGAGAGATTCCACCATGTTTCTTTTTATATTTAGAAAAAAACAATTTAAAAAGCTATATTTTAACAAAATATATAATCTAAATTCCAATAAATTATAACAAAATATATAATTTATATTTCANATATATATATATTTGTTTCTATTTTTCTTGTTTAACCGGTGCTTTAGGCCGTTTCATTTTTAAGCTTCAGATTGAATTGATTGATGTTGTTTCCTTTCAAAACTTTTGTACACTTTGGATTGAATAGGGAATGGAGAGAACCAACCATGGCAGGTGAGGAATCACAATCACAATCTTTCCATTTCAACATTTATGGCATTTCGGCTTCTGCAATTTCCTCTCCTCTTTCCATGTCCATGGCATTTCCGCTTGCTTGTTCGTCTTCTCATTTCATGCTTTCAAGATGGATCGTATCTTCTCATTTGGTGTGTTGTTTATTTCTTGAATCTAGATGTAGGTGTTTGAATCTCGATAGTAGGTATCTCTACCGCGTTTATTTGTGATAGAGAAAAGTACTCACCTCGAGGGAAAATGGATTTGGATGTATGAAACACTCTTATCTGGGAAGGACATCTGACAGAGAACGTGTCTGGTCTGATGTTCTCTTCTTTTCTTTGTCTTCCTAATTTAATATTTGTCTTTCTATGATATGAAATCTCCTTAGAAATTTGTTAGCGACCTGTTTATGGCATTCACCGAAGATACAAAAGAATAAAGAATTGTATGAGGAAAGAAAATCCATGCTACTCCACTCCACATATGTATGCATATCTGTCTCCTCATGTCTCTGCATTTTTTTTTTTGTTTTTCCAAATCAAATCTAATCTAGGAATGAGTTTCTACTAACCTCTTTATTTTTAGTCAATTTTCAACCCACAAAACCCTGCAACTTTTGTCATTTTATCATCCATATCTACTTTATTATTAACCCTTTCATGTGTCATTTTCGATGTAATGGTATAATTAGATGATCTCGTTTCTCATTTCAGATGTAATGGCATAATCAGATGATCTCATTTCTTTTTCAACCTTCTCCTTTGGCCAAGGGAATCGATGGTTTTGGAATATATCACCCGTTCTGGGGGTTTTCCACCAATAGTTGAGACTTAAGTGGACACCATTTGTCCTTGTTTTGGATTAGGCGTTTATGGGTTTTAGTTTGGTTGAATCAATATTTCACTAAAAGGGCTATGACTCATACTAATTAAAAGGTGACCCATCCATTGCAAAGAAATATTCTGGCTCTGTCTTTCTTCCTCCTCTACTGCTGGAGGAGCATCATCATCATCATGAATATGAGTAGGATGCATCCCTCCTCCTCCTTCTCTATTGCTATAGGTTTGGTGTCAGAGTCCATGTGGGGTGTGGTGTGGGGCATGGTCAAAATATCTTCTAAATAATTGTTTCGTTTGATTCCCCAGAGATAGAAACCTGTGCATTCATTCAATAGAAGCAACATTGTTTGTGCATTCATTCAACAACATCAACACATTTTTGAGACATGTTTATTTCTTCTCCCACATGTACAATATATATCACTGTTGTGCTTTGTAACCTCTAATAGATTTTTTTGATATTTTCCATATGATATGTCCTCTCCACATTAAATGGTACCTTCTATCTGGGTTTCAAGTGTAGGTTCAATTTTTTATTCATCAGCACAGTTTACAAAACCCTTTCCTAGTTTATTGGTGTTTTTTCCCAACTTCCTTTTCTGATTCTTTGTTAACATATGGAAGGTAGGGTAGACCAACTAGTGTTGTGGAATTTTGAGGACCTAGTTGCTAATTTGGAAGCCAACAAGAAATATTGTAGATTATGGCTTCTCACACAGATCTAGATCATATTGTAGACCACATGCTTCTGTGGGCCATTGTGTCAATCTTCAGCAGATGGTGTGGCTTTTTGGTTCCTTCTATTATACGTTGGTTGGCTCCATGTTTATTTTGGTCGTAGATGTGTATTAATAGAATCTACCTAAGGTTATGGAGTTAATTATATTGGATTCTGTGGATGTGCTCATATTTAAACAAAAGGCAACAAACCCAGTCATTAGAGGAAATTTCAACTCAAAATGGGCCTCTTAAAAAAATTAATAAAATAATAGTTAAAATAATAAAATAATATTTATTAATTTTGGAGGAAGAAAAGGAAACTACTTTTTTTGTATTTTTGACATATCCCCTTGTGTTTTTATTCATATTTCGATCGGGAGAGCACTTTGGATCTAGAATTAAATTTTTCATCCAACGAGTACCCACTCGACATACTTTTGACGTACCCTGCTACCCAAAAAACAAGAAATACCTGAAAAAACGTGAGGATGACATGTTCTTTTAGGTATTTCTTGTTTTTGGGGTAGCGGGGTCCGTCAAAAGTATGCCGAGTGGGTACTCGTTGGATGCAGAATTCAAGTATGCATCCAACGAGCTATCCTGATTGAAATTTGAGTAAAAACACAGGGGATGATTCGAAAATACAAACAAAAAAAGTAGTTTTTTTATTATACCTATCCCCAAATTTATATTAAAAAAATGTTTAATGCCTATATGGTATTTCAAATTTAAAACAATTTCATTGGCTAACACATGATTTCATGGAATTTGAATTAGAGTTACAAGGCCCATTTTGAGTTGAAATTTCCTCTAATGGTCCAGCCCCTTGTTGGAAATCATTCGATTTATTCTAGAGTTTATAAGCTCGAGTAGATAGATAGATGGATTGATTTATTAAACTGTCACTCAGCCGAGTGGCTATATGAGATAAAAAAAATTTCCTTCTGTGTAACATATTCAAAGAGCTTAAAGCAAATTGCGACAATAAACAGATGTCTCTACCTTCAAATGTATTCTTCTTGCATGCATCTTTTTATGTACCAACTTCGATGTACCTCCCACTAGATCCTTCTGGAATGACAATCCCTAGCCTTTGATATGCAGGTTTGATATCTCCATGATTTGTGATTATGTTGTACAAAATAGAAGAAAAGACTGCTCTATTTTCTACTCCCATTCACACATATCCTGCACACCCTTCCATCTAGTGGCCTGTTTGGTTGTTCCCATTTTCCTTGATTCACATATTAACCTATGAGAGTTGGTTCTTAGTTGTGTTATGATGTGCTTTACATTCCAAATGAAGTAGTTTTTCTTTTTGAGTGTGTGTTTGTTGAAGAAATATACGTCGTATTGTTGTTTTCTTTTGATGTGCCCATTTCTATCCCTCCATCACTTTTTAGTGCGATGAATTTGCTAGCCAGCCAGTCAACCATATGGTTTGCTTTCCTTGTAAAATGTTGTAATATTACTAGATTGAAATTCTTCTCATCCTCTAAAAAGCATCATCCAATGTGATGGACCAGTTCCCATGACTTGCTAACTTCCTACTTGTTAAGGAGATCTATGAGGAGTTTAGAGTCCCTTTTGTTTCACATATTTGGGTTAGGTTCCCATGGTCATTGCTTCACTCAATCGTACTAGTGCATCTTGGATCTCGGTCATCTCGTTTCTTTACACCTCTTTCAGGTATGTAAGTTCCTTAGTCCTTTCCCTTTCATGGCAATTTTTGATAGCAATCGACCCTTTCTGTCTAGATTTTACATTAGAATATTTTTCAAAATTTTTCTTTGAACCAACCTAAGTCTGGAAGTTTGAAGGGATCAATCAGTTTTTGAATTTCTTTGATCTAGCATTGATTTATAATAAGTTTAAATTGTATATCTACCTCAATTTGGATCTGCTTCTTTGAGTTTGCTGAAATCCTTTTATTTATTTGAGGCAATACGTTTTTTGTTCTTATTGTACCTATTCCTATCACATCTCTTTTCAAATGAATTCATACTAGCTCTAGTTTTAATACCCCGTTTACATATAAATCAGATTATGGACATTGTTTAAACTGTGGAATAAAACTAATATACATAACATAAGTTAATGGAAAATTCTTCCATATTAGATTCAAAAACTACAAAGCTAACAGGCTGAAAAAAGTCCATATTGGTCCATTGCTATGGATATTATACTATCATCTAGGCTAGATTTAGAGCCCATATTTTCTTTAGAACATTTCCTTATCATGTGGATTTGCCCCATTTCTTGGGAAACTCTTTGGTTATAGATTTAACCTTTGTGCTTGTCTGGCTTCTCCATGTGTTCCATAGTTTCCTTAATTTGTTGGAAAATTAGCATTTTAGGAGCAGTTGGCCACAACTTTTTGCTTCTCTAAGAAATTGTCTAGATTCTGGACCCTTGATGGGCTAATTCTTTATCTGGATCTCAATGGTTCTTCTGTTATTATCTCTCTATGGACAGTTTTTGACATTCTTGGATATGGCATTGATTTATATCCACCTTAATTTGGATCTGCTTATTTTAGATTGCCAAATTCCTTTTGTTGATTCACTAGTAGAAAATGAGAAATTAATGATTAAAAAATGACTAAAATCAGGCTATAAACGACTATTTTTGAGTCGACTAGTAGTAGCAAATTTCCACTATCTTATAGCTAGTCGTATTTCACTAGTCATTAATAGCTTGACTTAGTAGTCATTGATTTAGCCATTGATAGACAATGATTTAGTCATTGATATTCAATGATTTAGTCATTGATTTAGTCATTGTTTTAGTCATTGATAGTTAATGATTTAGTCATGGATTTAGTCATTGATTTAGTCACTGAGTTAGTCATTGATTTAGTCGCTGATTTAGTCATTGATTGAAACAATTAATGACCAAATATATGACTAAATAAATTACTAGATGTTAACATATTAATGACTAAGCTAAATATGACTAAGATACGAGAAATTAGCTACTAATAGTCGTATATATGTGAATTCAATCATTTTTGTAGCCACAAATTTATGATAGGGCATGGAGGAATCGAACCACCAACCTCCTGCCTATAATTAGGCAGGCTCTCTACCATTGAGGTAGCACCCTTTAATAAGTTGTTATTGCTTGACAATGATGAAGTAAAACATAAGCTGTCTAAGACAATCACTGAATTAAAACATAAGCTGTCTAAAGAAAATACACATTAGCTTCTATACTAATGATTATTTAGGACTGAATCAGAAGCTATTAAATAATCTAATATGGAAGCATAGAAAAAGTTGTCTACATAGATATCAATGACAAATGCTAAAGATAATTGGACAGAAGTACAGTATACTAAAATCCTAAAGTCACTTACAGTACCCAGTGATTTGCTCAATTTACTTGAAGAAGCTGATCTAAGCAAGGAAACCTCTACCACTGGTGGAGGTAAACAAAGTCCCCAGTGTTGCTGTGCAGGATTTGTAACATCATAGAACTTTTGAGTTTGCTGCTAGAAAAATATGACATAGAAAATGAAAACTCATACAAGCTAAATGTGAAATATTTTTTAAAACTATTTTGGAAACTTGTTTGGAACAAACAAGATGAAGCCAATCTAAGCACTGAAGGAAACTTATTTGGACCAGACATTGGTGAGTTGACAAGCAGCTCAGATGATCGAGCAGAGGTTAATATGTGGAGTGTGTCAAAAAGGGCTCAAAGAGAGAGTCTTTACATTCAAAATTGTCAAATATTTTGGGAGATGAGTTTGAGAATAGAAGTGAGAACAAACTTGAGTTTGAGAATACATGCAAGAAGAATCAGCAAGTTTCTGAACAGTCAGTGATGGATTTGAGAGAAAACACTCAAGAGCTGCCAATTTTGTCAAATTTCTCTGAGCAGCATGGTTCATTTTTTGCAGTAAATTCCTCCTCAGTCATGGATTCCAAGCCTGCAGAAAACAAGTATGTTGAGTATGTTCCCATGATTGGGGCTTGTTCCTATCCTTATAACCTAGCACCAAATAAATATTCAATACCAAAAGTAAATGCTGGAAACAAGAATACCAGAAATGAAGGTTTGGGTTCTCAAACTAAAGGAGCAGAAAAGTCTGAGGATGAAATGTTGTTGAACTCTCTATGGGCAGAGGAGACAGAAAGGATGAGCACTTGCAACTTTTTGGAGCCCCAGGATAGAAGAGAAGGGTAAAGAGGCAAGCATCAAAGCACGGTGATAATGAGCCCTGAAAGGAGAGATTTTGATCCTTTTGTTCAATGTCAGCATGAAGCAAGCATTGCTTTTGGTCAAGTAGACACTCAAATGCCAGATTCTATATGGGATGAAGGTGATGGTGGTAGCTAGGAGAAGCAACTGGACAGGGTTTCACAGGAAGATATTATTTCTCTAGAAATGCAAGGACTGTCAGAGTTATGCCCATTTAAAAGAGATGAGAACAATGTGCAAGAGGCTTCCCATTATGGTTTTATGATGTTGAATATAAAAATAATAGAAGATTGTACATCAAATGATAAGGAAGACCAAATGTCTATTAGTAGCAAGAACTGGATGGAGGCAGGGAATAAACAAGGAGGAGATTTTTGTCCATTCACGAGGATTGAAAATAGGTTGGAAAATGCCACCTTGGATGTATCTTCTCATCAAGAGATAAAATATTTTAAACACACTTAGATTCAAGGGATGCCAGATTTTTTATTACATGAAAATAAGAAAGAAAATGTGGAGGAATAATTCATTGAGCCTTATGAGAAAAGGAAGAAGGAAGGGTTCCCATGTTAAATGTCTGGTAGGAAAGGAAGAAGGAAAGGTCTATTCCTTCCCAATATTTGAAGGTTAGGAGCTGGAGTTCTTATGATTTTTGCATCATACCAAAGAAAGTAGATTGACTAGGAATGTTCTCACCAAAATAAATGGTCTCTAAAATTTTTTTGATGCAAGGAAACTAGGAGTTTATTATCCCCAAGTGATCACAAGTTGGGATTAGTCACTTTATGAGTCACATTCAATGAATGCACCAATATCCTCATACTTTCACTACATTCTTCAGTGCAAATAGTGCTCAGTTGCAAATTTTATTAGTTTTTCTCATTCTCCTGTGAGGAAGGTTTGAACTTATCCCTCCTAAATTTAATATTTAATGTTGTAATTCACTTGTGTTGGGTCACTAGTTGAATATTGTTTGAAAGTTGAGTTGCTATAGGATTCATCTTTTCCAAGTTATATTCAATGTGTTTCAAATTGTCCAACTAGTTGAGGACATAGGGTATTCTCTGGTATATCCCATCAAGTGTGAACATAATCATCAATAGTCCCAGAACTAAAACTCACTTGAAATCTGCCAGCATATGTGTGTACATGAAATAAGTTTCAGTATTGGACTCCATTATATGAATCTAGGCATACACTCACATTATGATAAGCATTATAAACATATGCTACAATAGTGAATCCCTTATATCAGTCATTGGAGGGAATCCTTGGATAAGATCTGCATCAAACACTTTGAGGCACCTTCTGCTAAAATGTGGCTCTCTGACTTATGCTGGGTACAATTTGACAAGATAAACAACTGATGATTATAAATCCGATTTACCACGGCCAAGAAGTTTGCAGATTTGGAAGTGTTTAACCTATTCATTACAGTTGTGAAAAGAGTACAAGTATGTTGAGTATGTTCCCATTATTGGGGCTTGTTCCTATCCTTATAACCTAGCACCAAATAAATATTCAATACCACAAGTAAATGCTGGAAACAAGAATAGTGGAAATGAAGGTTTGGGTTTTCAAACTGAAGGAGCAGAAAATTATGAGGATGAAATGTTGTTGAACTCTCTGTGGGTGAAGGAGACAGAAAGGATGAGCATTGGCAACTTTTTGGAGTCCTGAGATAGAAGAGAAGGGAAAAGAGGCAAGCATCAAAGCACGGTGATAATGCCCCTTGAAAGGAGAGATTTTGATCCTTTGGTTCAATATCAGCATGAAGCAAGCATTGCTTTTGGTCAAGTAGACACTCAAATGTCAGATTCTGTATGGAACGAAGGTGATGGTGGTAGCCTAGATAAGCAGTTGGACAGGATTTCACAGGAAGATATTCCTTCTTGAGAAATGCAAGGACTGTCAGAGTTATGCTCATTTAAAAGAGATGAGAACAATGTGCAAGAGTCTTTGCATTATGGTTTTATGACGTTGAATATAAAAATAACAGAAGATTGTACATCAAATGAGAAGGAAGAAAAAATGTCTATTAGCAGCAAGAAATGGATGGAGGCGGGGAATAAATGAGGAGGAGATTTGTGTCCATTCACGAGGATTGAAAATAGGTTGGACAATGCCACCTTGGATGTATCTTCTCATTAAGAGAGAAAATATTTTAAACACACTCAGATTCAAGGGATGATGGATTTTTTATTACATGAAAATAAGAAAGAAAATGTGGAGGAACAATTCATTGAGCCTTATGAGGAAAGGTTCCTGTGTTAAATGTTTGGCAAGAAAGGAATAAGGAAAGGTCTATTCCTTCCCAATATTTGAAGGTTAGGAGCTGGATTTCTTATGATTTTTGCATCATATCAAAGAAAACAGATTGACTACGAATGTTCTCACCACAATAAATGGTCTCTGAAATTATTTCGATGCAAGGAAACTAGGAGTTTATTATCCCTAAGTGATCACAAGTTGGGATTAGTCACTTTATGAGTCACATTTAATGAATGCACCAATCTCCTCATACTTTCACTACATTCTTCAGTGCAAATCATGGTCAGTTGCAGAGTTTATTGGTTGGTCTCATTCTCCTGTGAGGAAGGTCTAAACTTATCCCTCCTAAATTTAATATTTAATGTTGTAATTCACTTGCGTTGGGTCACTTGTTGAATATTATTTGGAAGTCGAGTTTCTATAGGATTCATATTTTCCAAGTTATATTCAATGTGTTTCAAATTTTCCAACTAGTTGAGGACATAGGGTATTCTATGGTATATCCCATCAAGTGTGAACACAATCATAAACTGTCCCAGAACTAAAACTCACTTGAAATCTGTGAGCATATGTATGTACATGAACTAAGATTCAATATTAGACTCCATTATATGAATCTAGGCATACACTCACATTCTCTTAAGCATTATAGACGTATGCTACAATAGTGAATCCCTTATATCGGTCATTAGAGAGAATTCTTGGATAAGATCTGCATCAAACACTTCCAAGGGCCATCTGCTAAAATGTGGCTCTCTGACTTATGCTAGGTACAATTTGACAAGATAAATAACTACTAATTACAACTCCAATTTACCATGGCTAATAAGTTTGCATATTTGGAAGTGTTTTACCTATTCATGTCAGTTGTGAAAAGAGTACAAGTATGTTGAATATGTTCCCATGATTGGGGCATGTTCCTGTCCTTATAACCTAGCACCAAATAAAGATTCAATACCACAAGTAAATGATGGAAACAAGAATAGCAGAAATGAAGGTTTGGGTTTTCAAACTGAAGGAGCAGAAAAGTCTGAGGATGAAATGTTGTTGAACTCTTTGCGGGTAGAGGAGACAGAAAGGATGAGCATTGGCAACGATTTGCAGTCTCGGGATAGAGGAGAAGGGAAAAGAGGAAAGCATCAAAGCACGGTGATAATGCCCCCTGAAAGGAGATATTTTGATCGTTTTGTTCAATCTCAGCATGAAGCAAGCATTGTTTTTGGTCAAGTAGACACTCAAATGTCAGATTCTGTATAGGACGAAGGTGATGGTGGTAACCAGGAGAAGCAACTGGACAGGGTTTCATAGGAAGATATTCTTTCTCCAGAAATGCAAGGACTATTAGAGTTATGCCGGTTTAAAAGAGATGAGAACAATGTGCAAGAGGCTTCCCATTATGGTTTTATGACATTGAATATAAAAATAATAGAATATTGTACATCAAATGACAAGGAAGAAAAAATGTCTATTAGCAGCAAGAACTAGATGGAGGCAGGGAATAAACGAGGAGGAGATTTGTGTCCATTCACGAGGATTGAAAAGAGGTGGGACAATGCCACCTTGGATGTATCTTCTCATCAAAAGAGAAAATATTTTAAACACACTCAGATTCAAGGGACACCAGATTTTTTATTACATGAAAATAAGAAAGAAAATGTGGAGGAACAATTCATTGAGCCTTATGAGGAAAGGAAGAAGGAAAGGTTCCTGTGTTAAATTTTTGGCAGGAAAGGAAGAAGGAAAGGTCTATTCCTTCCCAATATTTGAAGGTTAGGAGCTAGAGTTCTTATGATTTTTGCATCATATCAAAGAAAACAAATTGACTAGGAATGTTCTCACCACAATAAATGGTCTCTGAAATTATTTCGATGCAAGGAAACAAGGAGTTTATTATCCCTAAGTTGGGTATTCTCTGGTATATCCCATCAAGTGTGAACACAATCATCAACAGTCCCAGAACTGAAACTCACTTGAAATATGCCGACATATGTGTGTACATGAACTAAGTTTTAGTATTGCACTCCATTATATGAATCTAGGCACACACTCACATTCTGTTAAGCATTATAGATGTATGCCACAACAGTGAATCCCTTATATCAGTCATTGGAGGGAATCCTTGGATAAGATCTGCATCAAACACTTCCAGGCACCTTCTGCTAAAATGTGGTTCTCTGACTTATGCTGGGTACAATTTGAGAAGATAAACAACTGCTGATTACAACTACGATTTACCATGACCAAGAAGTTTGCAGATTTGGAAGTGTTTTACTTGTTCATTTCAGTATTATCAGTCATATAAACTTGTCCCTCGTTGCTAGTTGGTGAACTACATTATTCCTGTAAGTGGGTGTTAATTTTGGGAAGCATTTAGATATGAAAATTAAACTAATCCAGAATTTAGTTTGTCAACTATCCTAGATGTGAAATGAATTGAGATTTACATCATTCATTTATTATGTGTTTGAAAAAATTCTTCCTCTTGATATTGTTGAGAGTGTTCACTATTTGATGAATCCTATATCAAATGAAAGCATGAAATATGTCCATAAATAATTAAGTAAGAATCTTATTAAAGCTATCCAGTTGTCTCAAATGGTTTCCATCAATGGTGAAGTGCATCCTACAAGAAACTTTTCCTAACTGTGTGAGAAAATTAGTGAATCAACAAGCACACTTTAACTACCAACAAATAAACAAATACCCTTGGTCATGCCAATGAAAGTCAGTGGTCCAAATTAGGTTCAACAAAAAGGGTATTCAAATAGACATTAAAAGTGTGGACATGAAACAATGAACTACTCTAATGTACAGTACATTGAGAAAAAGTTATTCAATATTCTAGGAGGGATATTACATTTGGTTATGTATGAATAGCAAATCTTTTACCTGTATGAGGATTTTATTTGACCATAACTATTCAACTACTTGTATTCGCTAAAATTCCCATAAGTGATTATTTCCATTTGAAGAAAACCTATGGTAGTGACTAATGTTCTTAAAGGACAAGAGGGATAGAATAGTAATATTTAGGAAAGACAATGATTCCCTTGAAGTTGGGAGCAAGGCATATATGCCATTCTTTCTGTCATGAGTTTTGGGAAATAACAAACGAAGAATTAAAAAAATAAAATAAAATAAAAACAAAACAAATAGAAACCAAAATCCTAAAAGCTAAGAATACATGCCCAACCAAAGTATAGTTTCATCCATTAAATTTCAAACTTAAATAAGTTGCTTGCATTTCTCATGTACAATATCACTGGTCAGGAACACTTAGACTTTCTATGATAAAATGGGACACTTAATCTTTGTGAGAGATGACTAGAATCTTTGGAGTATGGAAGTCCAACATAGTTTCTAGTTAACTTGCAACATTAAATCATAGCTTCATAATGATAAAACTAACAAGATTAAGTACTTCAGATGGAAAAGCATGTAGAATTATGGTTGTCAGTGAGTAGTTTCTAGTTAACTTGCAACACTAAATCATAGCTTCATAATGATAAAACTAACAAGATTAAGTACTTCAAATGGAAAAGCATGTAGAATTATGGTTGTCAAATCATTGCAGAGGCACCTTGAATAATCTAATCATTTAGAAGGGTCCCTGTTAAACACAGCCAACATTAAAAATATATATTTGGGATTAAGAAAACATAAACAATGCATTGTTGTGAGGAATTTACATTATATCTGTACTATCTCTTCTAGCCAGTAAGTCTCATCCACTATCAAGGAATTTATATCCTCACTATTTTGGTTAGAAGTTGGAATATTATAGAAAGGTGTACATCCCAATGAAGATAAGCCATGTTGTAGGGAACTCGAGGTGTTGTTGTACATAAAAACTTGAGGTAGGCTTCTTAGGAAATCTTAGAAAGGAGGGAAATGCCAGGAACTGTTTTGTGAGATGGAAGAGAATTGCTAAGCCTAAGGAAACTATAGGGTGGGGATTAAAAATGTATACCAATTTGGTAAATATGTGTCTAAAAGAATCTAGTGACTCATCAACTAGGAAGGGATTTGACACATTTTATTTTTGTAATGTTGTTTTACAAAAATACATTTACTCATTGAATTTTTAAGAGTGGATTCAATCTATAGCTAAATCATATATCAATGCTTATGTAATTTGGCCAAAATCCTTAGTACTTTCTTTACCCCTCATTAGAGTGTGTTTGAGGATAGTTTTGGAAATTTAGGATGTCAGTTGTGAAAAGAGTCCAAGAGTGCAGTCTGTGTGTGGAGGAGAAGCTCATGAACTTTAAAGGATGTTTGATCTACAGAAGGAAGTAAGTCTAGAGAAAATATAAGATAATTTATTAATGTCCAACAAATGACCACAAATGTTTTATTGTCTGATGCAAGAGTTATGGGCACGAGGTCAGCTGATTTAGCAGCTGCAAAAAGTCCTTCTTCAAGGATTAGATTGGAAATTTATCCTAATATGGGGAGGGTTGGGCACATGAACAATCCATCAGCCATTATGAGTTTACCATATCCATTTAGTTCTCCATCTCCTATATGGAATATGACAACTCCCATTCATGAGGGAGTTCAATTAACCAGTGTTGCAAGTAACCTTTACCTGGATTCTCCCCAAATCACTCCATCAAGGCATATTTCTCTAACCCCACAGCTTGGAAAGTATGCAATGGGAAAAACAACTTATTGGAATTCTTGTAGTCCATCTTTACCCTGGGTAACTCTTGAGCAAAATATGAGTTTGAATTGTCATTTTCTCCCTTTGTTGTGTCCAAACCTATTCATGAAACCCTTAATGATAGGAGTTCAGTACCACCTTTTGTGCCTCATAAAATGACTACAGCTCCGGTTCCTTCTGTTTCTTCTACTATGATTGGAACTACTATTCCTTTTGTTGTTACTAATGATAAGATGGGAGCCAAAAAAGGTGGCATGGGAATTGATAGATAGTTGAGTGTTGAGCAGAGACCTAGAAAGAGGAGGAAGAGCCATGTATTAGAGGATATTGATGAAACTAGCAGGTTGACAATGCATGCCTCCAGTGGCTCTATACCTTTTCCTACGTCTCAGGTGGTATTATCTCAAGGTTCATTGCTTGTTTCCCAGAATAGTCATGACGGTGGAAAATCAAATTCTTCCCTGACACGAAGTTCAAGTATGCCATTTTTACTTTCTCCTTCTTATTATCAGACAATACCAAGAGCAAAGGAAGGGAACAGAGTCATTTTTTCTAAGAAAGAAACAAGTTGTATAGAGTAGGCTAGATTGTATTCTAAAGAGGATGCTTCTTTAGTAGCAACCGCAGTCAAGCACAGTCAGTTCATTTGGAGCCAGGTAGTTGTTCAAGAAGACTCCGAAGTGAATTCTCTCAAAATTGATCAAACTTTTTGGAGGCCATTTTAAAAAGGCTCAGGGAAATTCAAATAAATACTTAATTTGGAAATAATTTTCCAGGATCCAATGACAATAATTATACCAAACAAGAAAGCATAATAGTCATTTAGAAGATCAATACCATTAGTTAGAAAGCATCAAAAGAAGCAGAAGCAACTGTTTTTTTCAAGGAAACCATAGTGTAGGGTAGGTGGTACAATGAATAATGGAACTTTGGCCCTATCCATATCCTTAACTGGAAAGGAAAGGAAAAGACTGTGGTACACTAGTTACAAATACATGGTAATGTTCAACTGTGGGTATGTATGTTTTTCTAAATTGTATGAACCTGATGAATATATGTATTTTTTTTTTCAAACTACAAAATGGATGAAATCGGTGATATCCACTCACAAACAGTTTAGTGAATTGTTTGATTTAGGTGTATTGAAGAGCAAATACTAGCCTTCCAAAAGATTGTTCCAACCCAAAATCTCACCCCACCATACCCACACCCACAAGATTATGAGTGCTCCTCCAAGTTTGTTTGATGCAAGAGTTATGGGCACGAGGTCAGTTGATTTAGCAGCTGCAAAAAGTCATTCTTCAAGGATTAGATTGGAAATTTATCCTAATATGGGGAGGGTTGGGCACATGAACAATGCATCAGCCATTATGAGTTTACCATATGCATTTATTTCTCCATCACCTATATGGAATATGCCAACTCCCATTCATGAGGGAGTTCAATTAACCATTGTTGCAAGGAACCTTTACGTGGATTCTACCCAAATCACTCCATCAAGGCATATTTCTCTAACCCCATAGCTTGGAAAGTATGCAATGGGAAAAATATCTTATTGGACTTCTTGTAGTCCATATTTACCCTGGGTAACTCCTCGAGCAAAATCTGAGTCTGAATTGTCATTTTCTCCCTTTGTTGTGTCCAAACCTATTCATGAAACCCTTAATGATAGGAGTTCAGTACCACTTTTTGTGCCTCATAAAATGACTACAGCTCTGATTCCTTATGTTTCTTCTACTATGATTGGAACTACTATTCCTTTTGTTGTTACTAATGATAATATGGAAGCACAAAAAGGTGGCATGGGAATTGATAGATAGTTGAGTGTTGAGAAAAGACCTAGAAAGAGGAGGAAGAGCCATGTGTTAGAGGAGATTGATGAAACTAGCATGTTGACAATGCCTGCCTCCAGTGGCTCTATACCTTTGCCTACGTCTTAGGTGGTATTATCTCAGGGTTCACTGGTTGTTTCCTAGAATATTCATGACGGTGGAAAATCAAATTCTTCCCTGACGCTAACTTCAAGTATGGCATTTTTACCTTCTCCTTCTTATTATCAGACAATACCAAGAGCAGAGGGAGGGCACATAGTCATTTTTTCTGAGCAAACAACAAGCTGTATAAAGAAGGCTAGATTGTATTCTGAAGAGGCTGCATCTTTAGCAGCAACTGCAGTCAAGCATAGTCAGTTCATTTGGAGCCAGTTAGTTGTTCAAGAAGACTCCGGAGTGAGTTCTCTCAAAATTGATCAAAATTTGTGGAGGCCATTTTAAAAAGGATTAGGGAAATTCAAATAAATACTTAATTTGGAAATAATTTTCCACAATCCAATGACAATAATTATACCAAACAAGAAAGCATAATAGTCATTTAGAAGAGCAATTGCCGACCATTAGTTAGAAAGCATCAAAAGAAGCAAAAGCAATTGTTTTTTTCAAGGAAACCATAGTGCAAGGTAGGTGGTACAATGAATAATGGAACTTTGGCCCTATCCATATCCTTAACTAGAAAGGAAAGGAAAAGACTATGGTACACTAGTTACAAATACATGATAATCTTCAGCTATGGGTATGTATTATTTTCTAAATTGTATGAACCTAAATAATATATGTATTTTTTTTCAAACTACAAAATGGATGAAATCAGTGATAGATACTCACAAACAGTTTATTGAAAGGTTTGATTTAAGTGTATTCAAGAGCAAAGACTGGACTACCAAAAGATTTTTCCAACCCAAAATCTCACCCCACCATACCCACACCCACAATATTATTCTTTAGCAGCAACCACAGTTAAGCACAGTCAGTTCATTTGGAGCCAGTTAGTTGTTTAAGAAGACTCCGGAGTGAGTTCTCTCAAAATTGATCAAAATTTGTGGAGGCCACTTTAAAAAGGCTCAGGGAAATTCAAATAAATACTTAATATGGAAATAATTTTCCAGGATCCAATGGCAATAATTATACCAAACAAGAAAGCATAATAGTCCTTTAGAAGAGCAATTGTCGGTCATTAGTTAGAAAGGATCAAAAGAAGCAGAAGCAATTGTTTTTTTCAAGGAAACAATAGTGCAGGGTAGGTGGTACAATGAATAATGGAGCCTTGGCCCTATCCATATCCTTAACTAGAAAGGAAAGGAAAATACCACGGTAAACTAGTTACAAATACATGCTAATCTTCAGCTGTGGGTCTGTATGTTTTTCTAAATTGTATGAACCTGAAGAATATATGTATTTTTTTTCAAATTACAAAATGGATGAAATCCGTGATAGCTACTCACAAAAAGTTTATTGAAAGGTTTGATTTAGGTGTATTGAAGAGAAAAGACTAGCTTACCAAAATATTGTTCTAGTTGTTGACATTAAAAACATACAAAATAATGATATTTTCTAACCTAGAATTTGGTGAAAAAAAGTCAAACTTGGAATTTTGAAATACATGACTCCTTATGCTAAGATGCCAATACCCAGAAATCATACACAATTATGGGGGAAAAACCGTCATTACCATTTAAATAAGAGAAAGAAAACTATATAAAAATCCATTTTAATTGAATTGGTCTGCAAACACTTTAATCATTCAAAAAAATATCTGCATTCACTGCAGAATCTTATAGAAGCATTGTTTAAACTTACATATCAGAATTATGGGCAATCTTTTCAATAAAGTATGCTTGGCGTGGATACAATGAACCAATAATTATTTCGACCAAAACATATGTTCCCACATTGAAGTAAGGCCTATATGATGCAATGCTGCACAACCCTCTCCAGCCATTTGATGGTTGTCCATTATGTTCACCACCTACTGTAACACCCCGGTTTTTACCCCGTTGCATTAGATGTATATGATGTATATATTGTAAATGATCATGGTGCAGAGCTAAAGGCAAAGGACCCACCATTGATTGGTTATGCTATGTTTCGGGTTGAAATTGTCACCGATGGTATATTGGGGCATGCGACATACATATCAAGTTTTGTCATCATGTAAATATGCATCTTTAATTAAAATGAACACAATCAGCTACGTTCACGGAAACTAAATTGAGAAGGGGCTGATTTTCATAAGGATAAGGGGGGGGTGTCAAACCTTGAACCAATGGGGAAAAATCCATGTGTCACCACCTTGTCTTATCCAACTACCACCATTAAAGATTACTGTAGTTAGTTGGGGCAGTTATGGCTGGGAGTGGAGTGTGGCGGGACTGTCAGTCCTTGCCCACACGCACACTCCACCAGCGGGTTGACCTCACAATGGCAAGAAAAAACCACTAGCATCACTCCAGCAGACTCTCCATGATGGTGCTGAAACACTCACACACTTTCAACTACTATGCATTCTCTCCATTGTTTGTTCATCCTCACGCAGAGACGATTGTCTGTTCATTTTCTCACGCACAGGCTTCTTTCCTGTTTTGGTCTCACACAACCAGGAGGGAGGAGTCGTCTCCACTGTCATTCACATTTTCCACAAAGAGGAATTTGGTGTGTTTCGATATGTATTTGGGATCTGGTGTAAACCTTCTCTCATGCGCTGGGTTCTACATTGTTGTTACTCATGCAGCAAGTTGGGGGCCGTTCGGTCATTACCACCCACGATTTTCCTGTGGAGAGCCATTTTTACGCTCAGGGACTGTGTGTAAGTTTTCCTTACCGATTTGTGGCTCGTGCATATATTTTTCCCTCTGTATTTTGGGGTCTAGTGCAAGTTTCCCTCACGCACAGGTTGGTAGTCTGTATTTTCTTCCCCGGTGTGGCCTGTGTAAGTTTTTCCGCTTGCTTCGTTGCCAAGGATGGGCTGTTGTTTTCCCCATGTTGTGAACTGTGTTTGTTGATACGTTTTGGGACTACTGTAGTGTTGTTTTGGAGTAGTTTTGGCCACGATAGGGCCAAGACTAACTCAAGAGTCGTTTTCCCTATTTAATCTATAACTGCTGATTAATTGCATGCATGCAATGGTTGATCTTCGGACTGTGTTTGGATTAGGGATGGGGGATTGAGTTGCTTGAGAAACCTAGTGTGTTTGGAAACCACAAAAACAGAGCTAGAGGGCTGGCTTTCTTCTCCACAACCGCTAAATAGCGCTAGAAGGGAAGTCAGGGCCTAAGGGACTGTGTAGCAGAGAAGGGACTGATTCCTTGTGTTGGGTGTGTGTGGGTGTCTTAGAAAACAAGCTAGTTCGGGTGTAGGTGTTCCTAGCTCTGTAATGAGCTCACCAGCTTAGCATTTAGCCTTTCACAACTCCTTGATGGCCTGATAAACCTGACCATGTTGGCTTGGCTGTCTTGCTAATGGTCTGATAAACCCAACTATGTTGGCTTGGCTATATTTTGTGTATCCTTGGCTATGTGTAAGGCTACTTGTTCCTTATTCCTTGGAGAATCATGCCCAGCTCGGGGGTGGTAGTGTTGCTGAGAGATTAAGGATCACACTAGCCTATGCTTGGGTGGAGCGTTGCAGCGATGTAGCTTATTGTGGAATGAGTTCTTCATAAGATAAGTAAGCTTGTCTATTTTACTTTTGTAATCCCATTCACAGTTAACGATTATAATGAACATGTTGAATTCTTGTATGAATGTATGTTGCTTCCACTGTGTATGGTACATAATTATGTATTTGTACATGTTCTACTTCAATGCATTTTGTTTCAACATTTCAACATGTTATGAATGTACATGTTCATGGGGCGGTTTCTAGGATGGTTAACGCCATGGTAGCGTCCTCTTCGCCGGTCGGAGGGTCGGGGACGTTACAGTGTGATATTAGAGCTCATGTTGCAGCATGGGCCTGAATGAGCCATGAAAGATGCAGTGACAAAGGTAGGATTTCTTTTTGCCCAGCAGAGATAAGAAGTTATGATAGAAAAACTTCCACAAAAATTTGTCTAAGTGTTTGAACTGTCGGTTCATCAGAACACTTAGTGGGAAGGAATTTCGATGTAGTAGAGAGCTAGGCAGAAGCACACCTGATGGAGGATAGTTGGAAGGAAAATTGCAGAAATTTTTCTAAGTGATTCGATGTCCGTCGGTGGAAAATAGATGTCGGGTTCGTCGACAACGCACAAGAATTTAGCAGTTTGTTAGTCCACCATTGCGGCTATTGATGGAACTATTTCACCGATGAAAAGAAGAGGATTGATCCGATCAAGCGGAAAAAAGGAAGACTAAAGGGGGAAAATTTTGAAATTTTTTCTAAGTCTTGGAGTTGTCAACCATCGGTGATGGTTAGTGGATTGAACATCCGCCGTTGTGGCTAGACAGTGAACTATCCTTCCGATGGATAGAGGCCTCCGATTACCGACGCCGTAAAGAAAGAAAGTTTAAATTTTTTTTTCTAAGGCCTGAAATCGTCAGGCTATCGGAAGAAGATAGTGCTTCGTGTAACACCCCAGTTTTGACCCCATTTGCATGATGTATATATAATGTAATTAATCGTGGTGAGGAGCTAAAGGAAAAAGCCCCACCATCGATTTGGTTGTGTGTGTTTCGGAAATGGAGATAGTTGCCGATGGTATCTTGTGATATTCAGAACATTATAGTTGGCATCATGTAAACACGCACGTCAAATCAAATAAACCACAACCAGCTATGACAGTGCAATGTTGAAATGAAAAGGGCATGATTCCAAAGGATAAGGGGTGGGGGATGTCAAAACTTGGTCTATGGGGGGAAAACCTATGTGTTACCACCTTGTTTAATTTGCCATATTCCCTTGTCAACCTCTTTATTTTTTTTGGTTGAAGTAGTTGGGGCAGTTATGGTGGGTAGTGGAGTGTGGCAGGCTATCAGCCCTTGCCCACGTGCACACTCCACCAGTGAGTTGACCTCATGTTGGAAGCAACCTCCACGAGGCCATATTATCCACTCTCCCCACTGCGCTTTCCCTCAATGGTCTGTCCATTCCTCTTGGGGGTCTGTTCATCCGCGCGCTTAGGCCATTATCTATTCGACCTCACACAGAGAGACATGCTGTTCATCCTCGTGCAAGATGGGATTCTTGTTCTGTGCTCCTCACGCACTAGTCGTGGGTCTTCTCTGGTTATGCATGCAGTGAGCAGGTAGAACGACCTCAAGGGCCCGATTTCTGCTGGTATGTTTCATAACCGTGGTCTTAATCCACGATTTTTGTTTGTTGTTGGTTTTACCCATGTAATTGGGTTGTTGTTGTTCTTCCCATGATGTTTGGGTGCTGTTGAGAGTCCAACATCCTTCTTCCATTTCAGACGGTGTGTGTTTCCTTCTCCCGCTTTGGACTGTGTCTTTGCTTTTGCGCACAGGTGGAGAGTTTTTCCTCCTTCCTTCTCCATTCCTGTATGTCCAGTTTTTCTTCAGCGAATGCATTGAGTTATTGTGTGTTATGGGCGGTTGGTTGTTGGGTTGGCTGGTGATTGCCACAGTCATTGGCTAAGTCTCCCATGTCTATGCTCGAAGTTTTGTTTCTTATTCATTGTGGGCTGTGGATGGTTGTCATCATTTCATTGTGGGTTTGTGGTTGCTGAAGTACCCTGGATTGGGTTGTTGTTGAGTTGTTTTGGCCACGCTAGGGCTAAGAACAACTCTGAGTTGTCTTGTGGACTAGAGCTGCGTCTCACCTTTTGTTTGGGACTGTCCTTGGTTGTCTTCGCCTTCATCACAGAGCCGTGAGTGGGTTTTTTGCTGCGGTATGCAGTGGGTGGTCTTCGGACTGTTGAGAGTGGGATTAGAGGGTAGGTATGCATGGCAAGGCTGGGGTTGAGGCCACCAGCTTGGCATTTAGCCTATCCTAGCTCCTTGACAACTTGGTGAACCCTATGGTGTGGTTTTGGCTATGTGTTGGCAAACCTTGGCTATGTGTAAGCCTGCATTGACCCTTATTCTTTGAGGAATCATGCCCAGCTCGGGGGTGGCAGTGTTGCTGAGAGATTGATGAGCACGTTGGCCTATGGTTGGGTGGAACGTTGCAGCGATGTAGCTAGTTGCGGGATGAGTTCTTCATCAAAAGATAAGTTACCTTGACTATTCCATCTCTGCGATTATATTGATGTCAAATGAATTATAATGAACATGTTGAATGCTGGAATTGTATGTGTGTTTGCTTCCACTGTATGTTGATGAAGTATGCATCTTTGTATGATGGATTATGCATCTGGTTATCTAATATGCATTACGATTAAGCTTTCAATTTCAGCATTGATGTCTGTCCATGTCTTGGGCTGTTTGCCCTGTTGATTTGTGGTGTTAGTCGCGTCCTCTTCACCGGTGTGAGGGTTGGGGACGTGAGAGAGTGGTATCAGAGCTGATGTTGCAGCATGGGCCTGAATGGACCACCAAGGTGCAGGGACAGAGGCAAAATTTCCTTCTGCCCAACAGAGATCAGTAATTATGATAAAAAAATTTGTTGAAAAATTTCTCCAAGTGATGAGCTCATCGGGTCATCGGAGGACTAAATGGGAAGTTCCTACGATACGCCGTAAGGCCATCTGACGAGGCGCAGCAGCAGAAAAGAAATTTTGAAAAATTTGTCTAAGTGTTTGAGCCATCAGAACACTTAGCAGAATTGAATTCCAATGTAGCAGAAGAGTTAGTGGAATGGAGTTCCGATGTGGTGGAAGAGCGAGGCAGAATCACACCCAACGGGAACAGTTGGAAGGAGAATCATGGAAATTTTCTAAGTGCTTTGACATCCATCGAAGGAAATTAGCTGATCGAGCGCTCGCCATTGTGGATGGAGAAATAGCTAAGCATCCGACAGGTAAGGCCTCCGACAGCCGATGCCGTAAGGAAAGAAGTTTAAAATTTTTCTAAGACAGAAATCGTTGACTATCGAAAGAAGGAAGTTCTTCGTGCATCCGCCGCTGCGGAAGACAAAGGCACTAGTCTCCCGTTGTCAAAAGACCACCGACACCGTGAAAGAAAGTTTAAAATTCTTCTAAGAAAAGAATTTGTCGACTATCAGAAGAAAATAGTGGATCGAGCGTTCGCCATTGCGGATGGCGAAACAACTACGCGTCCGACGGTTAAGGCCTTCGACCGCCAATGCTAGCAGGAAAGATTAAAATTTTCTAAGGCCCGGAAAATTTTGGATATCGGAAGAAGATAGTTGTTTTGTGCGCCACCATTGTGGAAGTCTAGATCACTAGACTTCCGATGTGAAAATTCTACCAATGCTGATTGGGTCATGCCACAGTAGATTTGGCTGCCGATCAGAAGGAGATAGAGGATGACGAGCCGCCATTGCAGCTGTTGATGGAACTTCCTCACCGAAGAAAAGAAGAAAGCTGAGTCAATCAAGTGGCAAAGAAAGAAGAAAGGGAAAAAAATTCTGAAAAAAATTTGACTAAGTATGGAAACCATCGGCAAGTTTAGTTGTTTGGGTAGCCGATGCGGCAGCAAGAATCGGAAGAAAATAGAAGATGAAGCTGCCGATGCAGCGGAAGAAAAGGAGAGAAGTTTTGAAGGAAATTAGTGGAAAATGGAGCCGCAGTTTCGGCATAGATCTTCCAAATATCGCCGAAACGTTGGAAGAGGATAGTTGTTTGAGCATCTGATGTGGCAAAGGAAAGAAGAAAAAGAAGAAAATTTTTCTAAGTAAAGAAACGTCGGAGAAAATTAGAGGATCGGTCTGCTGTTACGGAAGCCAAAGGAAGATCGGCCTGAAACGTCAGAAAAGTTTAGTTGATTGGACAGTCGATGAGTTACGTCGGGTGAAGTGAATGTATTGAACGTCCACCGTTGCGGATGCCTAGATGACTACGGATCCGACACGCCGGAGAAAAGTAGATGAACAGATCCCCGATGCATAGTGCTTAGCAGATCTGATTTCCAATGAACAGTGGAGAAGCTAATGGTTTGGGGATCCGAAACTACGGAATAAGTTAGATGTTTGGCGGTCCGAAACGGCGGAAGGAGTAGCTGTTTTGATAGCCGATACATTGGAAGATTAGTTGGAATGAGAGCCGATTCTGCAGAGGAAAAATTTGAATTTTTCAAATGGGATTTTCCAGCAGATTTCGACTGTTTTCCAGTGGGTTTATAGGGCTGAAGTTGGCACTCAGACCAAAGTATAGTTGTGTGTAATAAAAATGCAAATATTTGGTGAAAGTCTTCATTTTTAGAAGTGGTGTGGTTTTCACACCCGAGGTTGGAATGAAGCATGTGGATAGGCATTGGAAAGCTTATCTAGTGGGAAACAAGTGTAATTCACTAGAATCTGAGCATGAAGCAACAAAGTGCTAATGAAGGCCGCTGCTATCAAATGGACAAATATGGAAAGTTGCATGCCCAGAGGTAGCAAGGACTAGGAAGGCTAATCGGCTGTTGTGTGAAAGACTTGAAAAGGAAAGTTTCCTTAAAACCCTATCTTGATGATTATACATTTCTAAGTTTTATGCTTGAAATGTATGAGGATATGTTTTGTATGAACCACTAATGATATTCGTGGAAAAACCAACGACAACATGGACCTAGCTGAATATGTTGCTGATGTTGATGAATGGGACTAGCAACCCTTGGAGAAAGGGATGAGGCAACAATTCCATAAACAAAAGTTGGTGAGAAAATGCTGCAATCTCCTGCAAGGGACCAACCAAATTGGTCATGTCAAGGGTGTAAGTACAACCCATGCAGGTAAGAGTTTTCTTATGACAAATCCCATGGAATGGTAAAGGTAAGAGACCTCGTACCATGTGGATATTTGAATATAGAAAGGTGTCATGCCTATATATGTTGATTGGGCTTAGTAGCCCCAAGGAAAGTAAGTACAGGTGCAAATGTTGTGATGCATTGCATGAATGCATTGAGATGAGTGCATGTGATATGTGGACTAACTAATGGCTGAAATGATGAATTTATGACAATTCAGGAACCATTTCAAAGGTTGTTATGAATGCAGGATAGTCATGATCAATTGGCTGCCAGAAATGCTCTATGGAAGAGCAAGGTGTTATGAATGATACGCTTGTGAAGTAAGGGTATCTAAACATTTCATTTAATTGCATGAATGACATGACTATGCCTTGCAAATGTTAGTATGATAATGATTGCATGAAGTAAATGAGTTTTGGTAATATTGATGTTACTAACAGCTGGAAGTATTTGAATTTTATAAATTCTGAAAATGCTTCAGTGATGGTTGTAGCAATGAAAAGGTTATATGCATCCGGACTTACCAAGTGTTTGGTTGATTGAAGCTCATGTTTCAGGTAGATTATTTTGAGCATGGCAGTGAGAGGTAAGACCTTGACCAATGCCAGAATCTACCATGTGAAAGAGCCAAACCTTATGAGAAGAGTCTCATGGTTGTTAAATTTGGATTGTGAATTTCGGATTTAAGAAATTGCTGACAACTACTAGCCACTATTGGTTTGCATAAGATTGTGTTTGGTATATTGAAGCTCAGGTTTCAGGTAGATTATTTCGAGCATGGCAGTGAGAGGTAAGACCCTGACCAATGCCAGAATCTACCATGTGAAAGAGCCAAACCTTATGAGAAGAGTCTCATGGTTGTGAAAATAGTTGATGTGCATAATGGGTTGTTAAATTTGAATTGTGAATTTTGGATTTAAGAAATTGCTGACGACTACTAATCATTGTTGGCTTGTATAAGATTGTGTCAGGAGGACGCATGGTAAGTGGGTATTCATGTTATGTTAGAAAGCATAAAATTATAACGGGCATGGTAGTGCTGCTTACAAGAGACCCACAATTGAGCAAGTCAATTTCTATAGTGGATAGAATTGCAAATTCCGAATGAATTTGATTACTAATGTCATTGTTTGGTTATGGAACAATCAATTTGGATTGTATTATTCGACAATGATTGACTGTTTGGATATTTGATGAATGTGCCAGGGGTACACACTGTAGGAAGATCATGTGTGATGGCCTACAAGAGCCAAACCTCATGGGAAGGTTTTCCCTTATCTTGGAAATGGGTTTCGGGTGAAACACCATTGGACATTTTGTAAATGTCTCATCTGCACTGCATGTTTGGTAGCAACATGAGTGAGATGGTATAAATTATGTCGGTAAGACATGTGTGAATATGAAATGTAACAAGGAGTTGGGATGGCTAACTGAGGGAAGGAGCCTCCATTCCTCCTTAACTCAGGAAGGATCCCCCATTCCTCCTTAACTCAGGAGGGACTGTTAACTCAGGGAAGGATCCCCAATTCCTCCTTAACGAAGGAATACTGCGTCGGCAAATGGATAAGTGTTCTGTGACCGTTGCTAAGAATATGCATGTTTAATTGTTAAAAATTCCATATGCATAACATGTTTTGATTTATTTCCATGATGACTGATTGATTGAGTATGAATAGGGCCTACATGGCACACACCGGGAAAGGGTGAACAGTTTTCCAATGTTGAGTCATGAAATGGTTTTCAATATTGATTACACCCTAGGGAGTGGGCGCACTCCTGGTGTCTCAATACTTGATAATGAATGATGAGAAATGTGATTGTAGTTTTAGAGCAATAACGCTGATGAGTTACTTGTATTGCTTGTATTGCTTGTGTTGACAGGCTAAATAGATGCAGTTGGGTGTTGCACCCTAAAGGTAAAAGGAAAAAGGTAAAAGGTAAATGGTTGTTGTGAGGGGTTGTAGAGTAAGGGTTATTGTTGATATAAGTGTGTGCTGGTATAAGTGTATGTTGGGCTGAGATATGCCTAAGGATCCATAGTAGATCCTAGACCTGGAGATGGTCACGGTAAAGTTCCAAGCCCAGTTGACATGAGGATGTGCTAGTTGGACATTAATTATTTGATGTTGTGGAGCAGCCAGCATGCTGACCTAACATCTAAGTCCATAGGCAATCCCAAGGCTTGCAAAGCGAAGCGGGATCCTGTGGACGAACGAGGAAATGCACAATACAGATAAGTATTGGATTATTTCGCTTATGAATATACATGTGTATATGATTTGGTTATGATGTTTTAAGCTCTTGTTCTAGAGATAAAACCAATGAGAATAAACTAAACATGTCAATGTATTCAATGTTTGGATATAGGTATCACTGGGAGCAAGGACTATGAGATCATCCTAGGGGTGCATGTTGACATGTGACTGTCCTGGAAAGCTCGGGATGAGCAGCAATGAAAAAGGTGCTAGTGAGACCGTGACATTCCTAGCAGTTGAGACAAACCATGTGGAGAGACTCCATGGTTTAGAGGTCTAGAATGGACCGCATACACTAAGTGTCATGACCAAGAGGGATTGGTTCAGCATTCACAGTGAAGTGGAAGAGGCTGAGAGCATGAAAAGCCACAGCAGTGGTGTGAGTTCCAGGATGGAACAAAACAAAGAAGAAAAAAAAACTCTTACTGCTCTCTCTTGCCTTTTGATTATATATATACATATATATTTATGCATGGTGAAAAACAAAATATTGTTGAATGCATGTATGACTGAAAATGGAATGTGTGTATTTGCTGAAAGTAAATTATGAATGCTGGAATAGTTAATTCCCTGCCTAGGAATGGACATGAATGAGCTCATGAGCCTGTTGGAAAGGCATGAAAAATATGAAATCCTCCTTGATGACACTTGGAATGTCATGCCAATTGGGTAATTAACCGACTAATTTTAATGTCTATATTATGCTTGGTCTGACAAAATTTCAATGGTGCATTTCACAGGTGAGAGAAGTGAGACCTGGTGGTGCACATTGATCATGGCAGCAGATCAAAAGTTGTTGGACTTAGCTAGAAGTATCCTTCAAATGATTGCCAAGACCCAAGAAATTCTTGGGGAGATGCTCAAGATACAGAGAAGGCAGAATGAAATGAACCACCAAATTTTGCAAGACTCTATTGGTTTGCAAAGGGAGGTGAAAAGCCTTCTGGGAGCAATTGGAAAAGGAAAGGAAGGTGGATCAGCGATGGGACAATTGTCCAAGCGACCTGATAAGAAACGGTCCAGGCATGAAGACTCAAAATAAATTGAGCAAGTAAAGATGAAGTAGCCAGTGAAATGTTGGGGATGTGGAGGACATCATTTACGTTGGGACTGCCCAATGAAGGAACATGATGAGGGAAATGGCCACAAAGTTCCTAGACTTCGGCATAAGCTGGAAGCTGAGAACCAGTAGGGAAAGTCCGTGGAAGCCGAGGGGCTTGGTCGTGAATGTTCAAAGTAGATGATTGAATGTGGGACAGATCTGCAAAATTTTGAAATTTTGATGTGCAATTGTATATGTATTGTATGTGTATTCTTATGTAATGAAACACCGAGGACGGTGTTATTCCTAGGGGGAGGGGAATGTAACACCCCAGTTTTGACCCCATTTGCATGATGTATATATAATGTAATTAATCGTGGTGAGGAGCTAAAGGCAAAAGCCTCACCATCGATTTGGTTGTGTGTGTTTCGTAAATGGAGATAGTTGCTGATGGTATCTTGTGATATTTGACACATTATAGTTGGCATCATGTAAACACACACGTCAAATGAAATAAACCACAACCAGCTACAGCAGTGCAATGTTGAAATGAAAAGGGCATGATTCCAAAGGATAAGGGGTGGGGGATGTCAAACCTTGGTCTATGGGGGGAAAACCCATGTGTTACCACCTTATTTGATTTGCCATCTTCCCTTGCCAACCTCTTTATTGTTTTTGGTTGAAGTAGTTGGGGCAGTTATGGTGGGTAGTGGAGTGTGGCAGGCTGTCAGCCCTTGCCCACGCGCACACTCCACCAGCGAGTTGACCTCATGTTGGAAGCAACCTCCATGAGGCCATACTCTCCACTCTCCCCACTGTGCTTTCCCTCGATGGTCTGTCCGTCCCTCTCGGGGGTCTGTTCATCCGCGCGCTTAGGCCATTGTCTGTTTGGCCTCATGCAAAGAGACGTGCTGTTCATCCTCGCGCAGGCTGGGATTCTTGTTCTGTGCTCCTCATGCACCAGTCGCGGGTCTTCTCTGGTTGTGCACATAGCGAGTAGGTAGAATGGCCTCAAGGGCCCGATTTCTGCTGGTATGTTTCATAGCTGTGGTTTTAATCCACGATTTCTATTTACTGTTGGTTTCACCTGCATAATTGGGTTGTTGTTGTTCTTCCCATGATGTTTGGGTGCTGTTAAGAGTCCAACATCCTTCTTCCATTTCGGACGGTGTGTGTTTCCTTCTCCCGCTTTGGACTGTGTCTTTGCTTTTGCGCACAGGTGGAGAGTTTGTCCTCCTTCCTTCTCCATTCCTGTATGTGTAGTTTTTCTTCAGGGACTGCGTTGAGTAATTGTGTGTTATGGGCAATTGGTTGTTGGGTTGGCTGTTGATTGCCACAGTCATTGGCTGAGTCTCCCATGGCTATGCTGGGAGTTATGTTTCTTATTCACTGTGGGATGTGGATGGTTGCAATCATTTCATTATGGGTTTGTGGTTGCTGAAGTACCCTGGATTGGGTTGTTGTTGAGTTGTTTTGGCAATGCTAGGGCCAAGAACAACTCTGAGTTGTCTTGTGGACTTGAGCTGCATCTCACCTTTCGTTTGGGACTATCCCCGGTTGTCTTTTCCTTCATCATAGACCCGTGAGTGGGTTGTTTGCTGCGGTATGCAGTGGGTGGTCTTTGGACTATTGAGAGTGGGATTAGAGGCTAGGTATGTATGAGAAGGCTGGGGTTGAGGCCACCATCTTGGCATTTAGCCTATCCTAGCTCCTTGGCAACCTGGTGAACCCTATGGTGTGGTTTTGGCTGTGTATTGGCAAACCTTGGCTATGTGTAAGCCTGCATTGACCCTTATTCCTTGAGGAATCATGCCCATCTCAGGGGTGGTAGTGTTGCTAAGAGATTGATGAGCACGCTGGCTTATGGTTGGGTGGAACGTTGCAGTGATGTAGCTGGTTGCGGGACGAGTTCTTCATCAAAAGATAGGTTCCCTTGACTATTCCATCTCTACGATTATATTGATGTCAAATGAATTATAATGAACATGTTGAATGCTGGAATTGTATGTGTGTTTGCTTCCACTGTATGTTGATGAACTGTGCATCTTTGTATGATGGATTATGCATCTGGTTATCTAGTATGCATTATGATTAAGCTTTCAATTTCAGCATTGATGTCTGTCCATGTTCTTGGGCTGTTTTCCCGGTTTATTTGTGGTGTTAGTCACATCCTCTTCGCTGGTGTGAGGGTCGGGGACGTGACACTTCGTGCGTCCACCGTTGCGGAAGCCTAGGACACTAGTCTTCCGATGGGGAAAAGCTCCTACTACTGATGCTGGTCAAAATCAGTTCATCGATTAAAAAGCATTGGTAGATTGGGCCATCGATCGGAAGAAGATCAAAGATGATGATCCACCATTGCGGCTGCTTAGAAGACTAATCCTTCGACACAATAATGTAACTGATCGTTGACACAGAGGAGGCAACTTTCCATTTGGATTGCCACAATGATAGGAAGTATAGTGACTTGGAATGCCGAGGTGTTGAGAGTTAGTCCTTTCGAGACAAGCTTGTGGCCACAGAAGACATAAAAGGTTTATGGGCTGCCGTTGTGGAAGCCGAGATGACTAGCCACCCGATGCACAAGACATCTGATTGCCAATGCAGCGCCTAGGCTGGTTTCATCACCGATTAGGTTTGGAGAGTTGGATGCAGATCTAATACAATGGAAATAAATAGGTGAACAGTCCTTTGTGTCACCAATCCAAATCAGAAGTTTTGGCGATTGCCCACTGAAACGCCGAAAAATTTGTGCAAAAGAGACCCGATGAAAAAAAGGAAACTTTGGGTTTTTCGAAGTGGAAATTTTCTCAGCAAATTGTAACTATTTTAGCAGATTTTAGTGAACTGTCAGTGGATTACAGGGCTGAATATGAAATAGAGAAAATTTCGTGTTTAGCATAATTGTTGTTTTATGAATTTCTAGAAGAAAAGGTAAGTAATTTTGAATTATATTAATATTTTGCATCTAACAGTTTGATGCAAACACATTTGCAAAACTTTAGATAACTTCCAAGAGCAGTACTCCAGTGAGAACAATGTGGTAAAACCAGAGGTGGTTCAGTCATGAGAACCCATGATGGGTATGATACTCAGGATTCTTACGAGCGAGCAGAAGATGCGATGGGAGAAAATGTCCGTAAAGGATATGACAACATTGAGTCTAATGGAAGGAGATTCTAGGGGACATCATCTAAGGTTGTGGCCACCATGAGAAGCTTGATCAAAGCCCAAGAAGAGCAGCATCAATTGAATGCTACAATGTTGCAAAGTTTGACAGACTTGCAAAGAAAGATATACTCTGGACGAGGTACAGCAAGACCAAAAGGCAGTAAGAGCAGCACTAGGAGGAGGAGAAGGACTTCTAGTGGATCATCTGATTCTGAAGAATCCAGCGGGGATTCAAGCTCTTCTTCTCATAAAAGGAAAAGAAAGAGACACCATAGGGATCTCTCTCACGATGAATTTAAGAAAGCTAAACCTACTACATTTGATGGTGAGGTAAAGACTGGACAAGAGGATGAAGCTTGGCTTCTTGGAATAAAGAAGTACTTTCAAGTGCATGACTATTCAGGAAACATGAAGGCAAGAGTTTCCATATTCAATCTGAATGGAAGGGCATCCATTTGGTGGGAACACTTCAAGCAAGTAAGGAGGATCAGTGAAATGAGGCTTAAGTGGAAATAGTTCAAGAAGTATTTCAAGTAGAAATACCTCTCTGACAGGTATTATGATGACAAGATTAAGGAGTTCCATGAGCTAAGATTCAGACAGCAGACCGTGGAAGAATATGCAAATAAGTTTTTGGAGCTGTTGAGGTATGTCTGGTACATCCGAGATGAAAAAGTGAAGGTCCAACATTTTCTGAGTGGATTACCTTACTCTTACAAAGATAGAATTGATTTTTACGAACCTAAAACTCTTGAGGAAGCAATAAGGAAGTCTAAGTATTGCTATGAGCAAAGAAAAGGTAAGCCGGATTACCATAAGGCATGGAAGGACAAGAAGAATAAGAAGTTTGAACAAAGAAAGAAGGGTTTCAAACCTTCTAACTTCATGAATCAGCAGAAGAAGCCATCTCAAGCTGTGAGTAAACTAGTTGGAATGACAGGAGAAAATCCTAAAGATCCACAACATAATAGAGGGCCACTTTAATGTTGGAAATGTGGAGGACTCCACATGCACAGGAATTGTCCACTCGAGAGTGAGAGTGTAAGACCAGCTTATAACATTCAAGAAGCAGAAATAGTGGGTCAAGTAGCAAGGGAATTCCCTAGGATTTATGCAGCACTGGAGGACCGCCAGGCAGATCACCAGTCAACTGTGGTTGAAGTAGTAGGTAAGATTGTTGAGCAACCTGTTTCGATTTTGATTGACCCTGGTTCTACTCACAGTTAAATTACTCCTAGAGTAGTGGAGATTTGTGCTTTTAAGAAAGTAAAGCATAGGAAGTCTTGGTTAGTTCAGCTAGCCACTGGAACTAAGAGAAAAGTTAGTGAAGTGGTAGAGAAATGTCCATTGGTCATGGATGGATTGGTCACTTGTGTAGATTTGAATGTTCTACCGCTCGGTTCCTATGATGTTCTCATTGGAATGGATTGGTTAGAAGATCACAGGGTGAAGCTTGACTGTTACAGTAAGACTTTCGAATGCATGAATGAAGAAGGGAACCTAGTAGTTGTGAAAGGTATCCCAAAGGTGATTTAAGTACGGCAGGTTTCAGCGATGCAGTTAAAGAAGTTCTGTAGGAAGGGTTTCCAGTTGTATGCAACCCATATTTTGGAGGCACTGAAAGATGAATCTCCGAGGTTGGAGGACTATCAGGTGTTACAAGAATTCAAGGATGTGTTTCCTGATGAGATTCTAGGGCTTCCTCCAAAGCAAGACATTGACTTCACTATTGAACTTGTGCTAGGAGCAGCACCAGTGTCCAAGGAACCCTACAGGATGAGTACACAGGATATGCTAGAGTTGAATATGCAACTACAAGAGTTGTTGGAAAATAAGTATATCCAACCCAGTGTGTCTCCTTGGGGAGCACCAGTTCTGTTTGTAAAGAAGAAAGATGGTACACTCAGGTTATGTATTGATTACATACAATTGAACAAGGTTACCGTGAAGAATAAATATCCTTTGTCTAGGATTGATGACCTCTTTGATCAAATGAGAGGAACAAAGGTATTTTCCAAGATTGACTTGAGGTCTAGTTACCATCAGGTGAGAATCAAGGATGAAGACATTCATAAGACAGCCTTTAGGACAAGTTATGGGCATTATGAGTTTGTAGTGGTACCATTTGGTCTCACAAATGCACCAGCTACATTTATGTGCCTTATGAATAGTGTCTTCAGTAGATATTTGGATAAGTTTGTTCTTGGTATCCTTGATGACATTCTTTTTTATTCTAGGAATGAGGGAGAACATGAAGAGCATTTGAGATTGACATTGAAATTGCTCAGGGAGCATCAACTGTATGTGAAACTGAGCAAGTGTGACTTCTATAGAGTTAGAATTCAGTATTTGGGTCACATTATCTCAGAGGAGGGTATATCTGTGGACCCTAAAAAGATTGAAGCCATTATGAATTGGCCTACTCCAAGAAATGTGATGGATGTAAGATCTTTTATGGGACTTACCAGATACTATAGGAGGTTCATTGAGGGATTCTCCAGAGTTGCACATGCCCATCACTTCTTTGCAAAAGAAGGGGATGAAGTTCGAATGGACATTGAGGTGTGAAGAAAGTTTCCATAGGTTGAAGAATCTTCTCACCAGTGCACCAGTATTGAAGGGTACAGACCCAGAGAAAGATTTTGTGGTGTGTACCAATGCATGCAGACAAGGGCTTGGAGGAGTCCTTATGTAGGAAAACCACGTGATATGTTATGAGTCAAGAAAGTTGAAGGAACATGAGAAGAACTATGCCACCCATGATCTAGAGCTTGCAGCCATAGTACATGCTCTCAAGATATGGAGACATTACTTGATGGGTAGGAGATTTGAGCTCAGAACATACCATTGTGGACTGAAGTATTTGTTTGATCAGCCTACTCTCAATGCTAGACAAGCGAGATGGCTGGAATTTTTATGTGGGTATGATTTCTAAATGAAGCACATAAAAGGAAAAGAAAACAAGGTAGCTAATGCACTCAACAGGAAGATGCAAGAAATGCATGTGGCATCTCTTAGTATTTTCCAATCGGACTTGAAGCAACAGATTGGTAGTCATGCTGCTAGAGATGAATTGTATGAGCAGGTTAAAAACAAATTGCAAAAACAAAGTCTTGAGAAGAGGTATGAGGGATATAAATTGGAAGAAGATGGACTTATCACTTATAAAGGTAGAATTTATATTCTGAATGTAGCATATTTGAGGAGAGTTGCTATGGATGAAATCCATCAAGCTCCATATCCTGGTCACCCAGGATATCAGAAGACAATTGCTACAGCTAGAAAGCAGTACTTTTGGCCATGACTGAAAAGGGATATGGCTGAGTACATTTCGAGGTGTATGAAATGTCAACAGGTAAAAGTTAAGCATCAACACCCTGTAGGTTTGTTACAGCCTTTGCCAGTTCTGGAGGAAATGGGAAGTTATTTGCATGGATTTTATTATAGGATTGCCAATGACTTGGAGACAACATGATTCCATCATGGTTGTGGTGGACAAGTTGACAAAGGTAGCACATTTTATACCGGTTAAGTCTACACATAAGATGGATGACATTGAAAATATCTTCATGAAGGAGATTTTCAAATTGCATGGATTTCCTAAGGCAATAGTCTCTGATAGAGATGTCAAGTTCACTTCCAATTTTTGGAAGGGGTTGTTTGCAGATTTGGGTACAAAGCTAAACTTCAGCATTGCATACCATCCTTAGACAGATGGGCAGAAAGAGATAGTTAATCAGATTCTTGAAGATATGCTTCGCATGTACGTAATGGACAAACCAACCAAGTGGGAAGATTACTTGCACTTGGTAGAGTTTGCTTACAAAAATGGATAGCAGGCATCCTTGGGGATGAGTCCATATGAAGTTTTGTATGGAAGAAGGTGTAGGACACCAGTGACTTGGGATAACCCAGTGAACGAGATTATGCTTCGACTATAATTGCTCAGGGGAATGGAGCAAGAGGTTGTAAAGATCAGGCAGAATCTGAAAGCATCACAGGACAAACAAAAGAGCTATGTAGATAAGCATAGGGTGAACAAGGAGTTCATTGTTGGGGATCATGTTTACCTCAAAGTGAGGGCAAGGAAGAGTTCCTTGAAGCTTGGAAGTTGTGCCAAGCTGTTACCAAGATATTGTGGGTGGTCGTTTGAAGTGCTTGAGAGAATAGGTCCTATTGCATATAGACTTACATTTCCTGCTAGCACTAGGTATCATAATGTTTTTCATGTTTCTTTGCTTAAGAGATATGTACATGATCCTAACCATGTGATAAATTGGGATGTGATTCAGGTGGAACCCGAGGGAGAGTTCCGAACCGAGCCAATGTGCATCCTTGACAAGAAGGTCACAATGCTCTGGAATCGAGCCATAGGGCAGGTAAAGGTGCAATGGGAGCACTACGGACTTGAAGAGGCTACATGGGAGTTGGAGGATGCCATGCGATTGGCACATCCATTTTTGTTCAATTCTGTGGAACACTGAGGCGGTACCAGTGTAGCATTTTGTTCAAATTTTTGTAAAGCACTGAGGACAGTGCTATTGAAGGGGGAGGGGAATGTAATACCTCGGTTTTGATCCTGTTTCATTAGATGTATATGATGTATATATTGTAAATGATCATGGTGCGGAGCTAAATGCCAAGGCCCTGCCATTGATTGGTTATGCTATGTTTCGGGTTGAAATTGTCACTGATGGTATATCGGGGCATGCGACATACATATCAAGTTTTTCCATCATGTAAATATGCATCTTTAATTAAAATGAACCCTATCAACTATGTTTACGGCAACTAAATTGAGAAGGGGCATGATTTTCATAAGGATAAGGGGGGGGATGTCAAAACTTGAACCAATGGGGAAAAATCCATGTGTCACCACCTTGTCTTATCCAACTACAACCATTAAAAACTACTGTTATTAGTTGGGGAAGTTATGGATGAGAGTGGAGTGTGGCAGGATTTTCAGTCCTTGCCCACACGCACACTCCACCAGCGGGTTGAACTCACAATGGCAATAAAAAACAATCACCATCACTCCAGCGGACTCTCCAATATCTCCACAACGGTGCTGAAACACTCACACAAATCGAACAATTATGCATTCTACCTGTAGAAGGAGCAAGTTCAACATAAGTCAACTTGAACAAAGACCGACTTAGTCAATCGACTAAGTCGATGGGCCGACTAGTCGATTAGCCGACTAAGTCGGTCGTCCGACTAAACTAGTTAATTAAGTCGACTAACTAATAGTCGTGTCGGTTCACCGAACCGACAGGTAGTTATTTTTTGTAACTGTTTGTAACTGGTATGTATTAGGCTGTTGAGCCAAGCAAGAACTCAGTTCAGTTATGTGCCTTGTATGAACTCACTACATTAATATAATTTGTTTTCCCTATCTGTTCTTGTCTCTTGTCTCTTATTTATGGTTATGTTTTAGTATGTATTATTGGTAACCTTATGTGATCTGTGAGATTACAACATTGGTTCCATTACTGGTAGTACATGTCTAAAATATAGGTTCACATATGATACCAGAGCAGGAGATCAAGGACTGGTGGAACCGTAAAGTTGCGAACTACTTGCAAAATTACGCCCGATGAAACAGATTAACAATCGTTGACGCAAGAGCCAGATTTTTCACCGAGACACATGAAAAATTTGTCGAGTCTGTACCACAACTGTTGAAGCAGCTTCTGGATGAGAAGACCAGACGCGGCTGAAGAATAGCAGTTACTAGATAAACTGTTCCGAGGGGGACGTACAAATATGTCAGAGTGGTTTGAGAAAATTGCCAATGACTTCTATGAGGAACGAGCGGTCGAAGACCGAACATCAGTGGAAACTGTAAAAGCTAAATTCTACACAGAGTTCACCGACCAATTTCTGTGCACCCTGCCAACATTGCTGTTCAAGTTCTTGATCGAAAAAATATCAGGCCACATCATCAAACCTCGACCACCCCTGTGCGAACAGCCACCAAACACCAACTGGGAAGACAAGCAGAAGAAGTGGGAGAAATTCATAGCTGAAAGGGAGTGGGAATACTTCCTGAGCAAATAGACAGCACTATCTGAGCTTTCTAAAAAGCGTCAGTTAGGCCATGGGGGGGTAGCTGGTCGTGTGTCGAAAATAAGAGCATAGTGGATCCTAGTCGAGCAGAATCCAGTATTAGTCACTAGTAATGAAAAGTCGACCGAAGGGAAATCGCAGGTATAGTATTGTAGGAAAGTATGTCGGACATTAAGAAGATAGAAAGGGACGAAAGACAGCAGAGAAGGGAATCTAGACGAGAAAGAGCAGCAGAGCTGCATCAAGGACAAAACCCTAGGGAGACCGACCGTGAGGAGATTCTTCCAAAGTCGGGTCATGACCGACACAGAGAGTGCGTAGAAGAGGAGTCGGGCCCTATGAAAGAAGAAGTGTGGATAGAGAAGCCTGAAGCTCTCCAAATAACTATCCCCAAACAAGGAGTAACCCTTTCCCCAGTAAATCCACGTACCACAATACAGACTATTATTGAAGACGACCTCCGACTGCGAGCTGGTGACATTACTATCTGGAGCCAACTAGGTGATGAACCATTCCTGGGATGACATCTTGTTATACGCCGACCGCTCGAAGGGAATTGGGTGACCTTTCAGACAGCACCATCCTTTCAGAGTATCCACTTGCTCTTACTGACACATGAAGGAGCACCCCCCTTTCCACACACAACTTTAGAAGAAATCCAAGAGTGAGACCTGAGCTCGCAAAGTTCCAGTGGACCATCGACAATACAACTCCACCCCAATCCACTGTACGACACAAAATCGACCACCGACAGAGGAACAAGTTCCGTCGACCAAACCTCCTCAGGCTCGACTATATCAATGACCCCACCTTTTTCACCACCACCCACACCTCCGACCCCACTGAATTCTGATAGCAGTGACAGCGACTCAGACATGGGTCACGAAACTGCCCACATTCCTCTATACGAGGGGGATGAAGATCCCAAATGACATTGGTTTGTCTGCAAGTCCATCTGGGACGCAAACCAGGTGAAGGATGAAGACCGACAGATGGCTCAGTTCGCAGGAGCCTTACGGAAAAGGGATCTGACCTGGTATATGACCTTTTCAGAAAGGAAACCCAGAGCAATGAAAGCTGAAATTAAAGCACAGTTCTTATCCTTTTTCAAGACCCCAGACGCCAAGCACCTGGCCGCTAAGAAACTCAAGACGACACAACAAAAGCCAGGGGAGACTATCTGCGATTAAGACAAACGCTGGAAGGACCTGTTGAGTCAATTAGATTATGTTATTGATGAACAATTGCTAATTCAATGGTTTCTTGCAGGCTTATCACAAAAAATTCACAGACACATCAGTCTGGAAAACTTCAAGACATATGAAGATGCGCTGACCAAAGCTCTACAGGTGGAAATGGACGAAGATATACCTGCCTATCCGATGGACCACAGGATCAAAGAACAGCTGGAAAGTGTCTAGAAGTCCCTGAAAGAATTGTCCCTCAAAAATCAAGAAATCTGGTGTACAAAATGTTCGACGACCGGACACATGAAAGATAATTGTCGACATGAATACAGCCGACAAGATGTCCGATTTGTGCAAACTAAAGTCTTTTGCGATATTTTCCAGGATACCGGGGATCATTCCACAAAGGAATGTGCGTTTAACATGAAGAATGCAAAAGCTTCATAGTGCGCCATCTGTGAAACAAAAAGTCACAATACGGCCGACTGTCAACTAAACCTGAAAAACAGACAGAACTATCAGGCGGTCTACGAGACGAATGTCGTGGCACAGAGCAATGAGCAAAATAATACCAATGACCAAAATGGGCAATGATACGAAGTCCGACGATACGAGCGCCGGTACGACAATCAACGACAAGGGTTTGGAGGAAGAGGTCGATTCGTCGAAAATCGCGACATCCGACCACGTCGATCTAGCCAGTGCTTCATCTGCTATAAGGAAAGACACAGATGTGCAGACTGTCCGTACAAGGACAGAACTGACCTAAAATTCTGTATGCATTGTGGGGTAGGAGATCACTCTCTGGAGGATTGTCCTACCATGTTAGAAAAAATCAATAATAAGAAGAATGTTAATGTCTTGTCTTGTGTACAAAAGCATGATATATTAACCACTAAAAATCTGCATATTGTCACTTGCCAAGGAACAAAAACAGGACCTGATAACCCACAAATTAGTAAAATTAAAAACACAAATGGTTATCCGGATCCTCTAAAGGAAAAAAAAAACTTATCAAGAAACCACACACATATTTCAAGACATTGCACAACAAGAAGATTGTATCACCAGTCAACTTAGCACGACACGTCAATTAACTCATCTCATCCAAAACGACAAGTCCGTAGCCCAGTTTATTGATTTATTACATGAGATAAAAAGCACTAACTGTGGAAAACTAACTAAGAACATTTGTAGCCTCAATCAAAAAGACAAAAACGATGTTGACCCACTTGTCGACCTGGAAATCGAAGGTTATCACGTCCGACAAGTGGTGCTCGATTTTAGATCTCAGGTAAATATCATGACCAGAGATACATGGGAAAAGATGGGCTGACCCCGACTCTATGAGTCAGTCATTTATCTAAAACTCGCTGACCAAGGCCTCATTCAACCCATTGGGGTTTGGAAAGATGTCGTCACAACCATTAAGGGAATCTCGACCAAGGTTGATTTTGAAATTATCAACCCAAAAGAAGGATCTAGCTCCTTCCCAGCGCTAGTTGGTCGACCTTGGGGACGAAAGATGAAAGCCTCCATATCCCTAGACAAAGAACGAATTAAGTTAAAAGGAAATGGTCAAAAAGTCATCGTACCCATTAATCCTTCCCAAGGATCACCTTGGACCGAACCGATTGATGAGGAAGTTGATGTCAGATAGCTTTACCAGATTCAGAATAATATGGACTATACCGAGCCAAACATTTATGGGGAACTTCACTTAGGTAACCAAGACTTAGTTGGTTACAATTCATATGCTGAATTATATGACTGGGAGATAGAAAATTATGAAACACAAGCAAGAGGGTGCTGGACTATACAAAAAGTACAAAAAAAACCCACCCGACAGTGCTTCACTGTATCGATTATCCCCAAAGTCGCTGAAAACAAAATCAGGGAATGACCCACATTACAACCGACCAATTTACAGAATACCCAACTGCCCAGGTATAAGGAAAGAGAATCCCCAATTATGCATCTTGAACAAGTTTCCAAAAATATTGGAGAACATGGCAGACTTCAAAGCTTTGTGGAAACGTTTACAGGCCAAGCAGCTAGATGGTGGAACACCCATCAGACAAAATTGCAGACCTGGACAACTGCTTCAACTTTCTTTGTCGAACGATTTGGTGGAAAAAAGTTAACTCAGGAATCTCACATCCCTATCTTTCTCCAAGGCCAAGACCGAGAAGAACACATTAAGCTTTGTGAAAAAGAGTGGAGACGGCTTGGACACAAAGATGAGTGAGCCTGGCCACATTTTTTCCCTTCAACCCTAGCCGACTTTCCTACTAAATGGTATAAAATAGAGGAAGCTTGAGGAGAAACCTTCTTTTTGCATGAACTTAAAGAAAATTTTATTAAGGACTTTCAGTTCATACCCCAAAACGAAAAATTGGCTGAGACAGCACACCAAATCAAAAAGTTTCTTCAACCGACGGATAAACAATTCACCCAAGTCCATCGACAGATCTAGGAATGTAACAAGATCCACGCTGAATCAAAATCACAGTCGACATGATTACTCTTGGAAAATGAACACACAGAAGGTGAGAGCTTTAGGTGGAAGACCGACCACATTGAAACAACCAAACCGATCTACTCAATCCTGAAAGTCGAGACCACCGACAAACCAGACCTAGACAGGATGACTGCAGCCGACTTTCCGGCTACATTCTCATAGTTTAAGGAAGGAATTCGGCCGATCAATGAAGCTAAAGCACCAGAGTGGCTGGACACCAAGGTAAAAACTAAGGAGGTCGACATTTCAAACGATGACCGTCCAAAAATAGCTAAGATTGGAGACTACTGGAATGAACACCAAACCACCGAAATCATCAACTTACTGAAAGAATTCCAAGATGTCTTTGCAAGGGATTACAAATACTTAGAAGGGTTAGTTCAGGAACTTACGGGCACACCCACTGGCAAAAACTCGAAGGGATTGATGATCGGCCAGATTACAATAAGGACGCCACAAATTGTGGCTAAAATCATAGCAGTCACCCTCACCCTGGTAGGTCGGAGCAGCGACCTTAAACTGGAGATGTTGGAAGCGGTCAACAAAATCGCGACTGACGGATGGATCTACCGATGGGGAGACTATGTCGTCGACCTAGTCAAAACCATCTGCGAGCGCTGCCAAGAGGTCGGAGGTATAATCAAATTTCCATCCCTTATTATCTGGATTTTTATGTACCATATATTTCTGGAAGGTATCCCAGTCTTCCGGGAGTCGACCAGGTTCCAAATGCACCGGTTTAAGCCCTTCTCACAAAAAGGCACCCTACATGAACTTCCACAGGGAAAAGTCTTCCTGGAAAACTGGTTCCAGCAGCTAAAGGTTCGCACGACGAGGTGGAGGGTGCCCCAGAACATCTGACGAAACCTCCCTGCCGAGTCTCACATCCAGCTGGAATTGGACTATATATCAGTATGGTACATGCGAGGTCAAGACCCTAAAGCACAGGACCTCGACTACTACCCCACGGTCGACCAGATTTTCCGAGAGCTGACCCGACAAGAAAAGACGAAGATACCAGTCCCAGAGGCTGCCAAACAGGTCGACTTCTCCATCATCGAGTCGCTTACCGACCAGGAGAAGGAGGAGGACTATGAGCTTAACCTATACATCAGCACATTTGTGTCGGAGGACACCCCGACCGTACCCACTAGTTGGGTACATCTCACAGTCAAACCTCCGACTGCCAAGGTCGTCGACCCTTAGCCGACAGAACAACAACACCCAACAGTACCATAGACAACTCCTCCAGCCCCAGCAATCGTCGACCCCACTCAAGCACCGACTGGAGAAGTCGATGCAGATGACCCAGAATATGCCTTATCCCGAAGCACCATCAAGAAGCTGGCTAAGGAGATAGCTGTCGCTAGGAAGAAAAGCAAAACACAAAAACAACAACAAGGGAGGGGTAAGCGTAAGCTTCTTCTGGCTGACTCTTTCGATGATGAGGAGGAACTAGCAGCCGCGGCCGTCGACATTGTCGAGGATGCCCGTTCCAATAAAGTGTCAGTTGAAACCCAGTTTCAACAATATCTCGACGCAGGGGCTCCGGAGGGTCGACCCAAGAAATCCAAAACACAAATGACACCCGAAAATGTCGTCGACCTTGTGTCGACCCCTCCACCTCCATCTCTGAAAACCATAGTCGAAGAACAAGCACCAGCAGAACAATTGGGTAGCCCCAGTGAAGAATATGCATGAGTAATCCCGGAGACACTCAGAGCCAGCGTCAGCCAGGACGCTAAGCTTAAAGATTTCTTTGCGACACTGCCTTCACTGTTTAAGTCGGCCCAGAAAATAAAGACAACGGCTCCTCTCAAAATACACAAACAGGTTTATGCCCAGGAAAAGACCATATTCACCAGGGTCACTGATGAAGGTGACATCATAGGACACAGTCAGTCTGTCACAGAGTAGGTCGATCTCGAGACACAGAATGAACCACCATCATCACCGTCTGAAGCAGTGATCTCTTTCGACGACATTCCTTCCCATATTCCAGTCACTCGCAAAACCCCGTTCCATACCCCCACTCCGTCTCCAACACCACCATCATCCCAACCTCCTTCCCCACCACCTCCACCCTCAAAATCCCCACCCCCAGAATTACAGCCAAACCCATCACAGCCACCATTATCTTCACAACCGAAAGTGGTCATACCACCTCCTCAAACAAAAAAACCCCCGTCCCCCATACCCCTTCCTCAAAAAGAAACACAGCCATCTACTATACCACCTAACCAACCAGAACAACCCTCGACCTCTCATCCACCAACCACAGACCCAACTTCCACTACTACAGGTACCCAGGAGTAAGAACAGCAGCCAGACAAATAGAAGAAAAAGAAAGAGCAGCATAGACCATTCGGCCTCCAGATTATCTTAAAATATGCCAGTGCGTTGACCGACACCGAGGTCGGTCAACTCCTTAAAACTGTGGCCAAGGAGTCCAAGAAAAGGGCAGATCGAAAAACTAAAGAGCTGGTCGCCAAAACTGCAGAAGAAGTCGAGTTTCTCGGCAGATGCAGAACTCTAGCCCAGACCATCATCCCAGGCCCTGTCGACGTCGAAACTGATCGACCACTTGAAAGAGCCTATCAGCTCTTCGAGAAAATGGTCTCGACTGTCCAGACCCAACTGCAAGAGACCAAAGAAGGACAAAAGGAGGAGACTGTTCGACTGCTCCTGTCCCAACACACTTCATTCTCGGAAGCTTACAAAGTTCTCCAGGATCATATGGAAGAATCAGTGGTCACTGAGGAAGTACTATGAGACTGGCCTACTCACTATGGGAAAGTCTACCTGCAAACCAGGCAGGCAAGGCAGGGCATTCAGGCATTGGAGGGTCGGAAGTCGATAGAAGCAGAAACTGCGGCAGAACATTGAAGAACAAATTGTGATGGAGACTACCAAACTGCAAAAGCTAGAATGGGAGGCACATCAGTGGGTTCAACAGGCCCTTCCCAATTTAGAGAGAGTCGACATCATCTGTCCTCAGAAGAAACGACTCATTACTGTTTCCGAAGAACAAAATCAACTGTTGGGTCCCAACATGGAGAAATCGCAGAAATGCCAATGGCCAAAAAGATGTCGGTACTTTCAAGTTTAACTACACTAATGATCGACATCCAGAAATCCTTGCAGACATGGACCGACTTCTAGCATCATCTGGCCATCACAGCTCTGGCTATCGTCAAAGTCTGTGTCCAAAGGAGACCGACCATCCGGCTGTACAGCTCCCAGCATGAGCAATTCTGACTGCATTCACACGAGTTAGTTTTTTGTACCTCCCTATTTCTTCGGGACGAAGAAACTTTTTGTTCATGGGGGAGATGTAGAAGGAGCAAGGTCGACATAAGTCGACTTGAACAAAGACCGACTTAGTCAACTGACTAAGTCGATGGGCCGACTAGTCGATCAGCCGACTAAGTCGGTCGTCCAACTAAACTAGTTAATTAGGTCGACTAACTAATAGTCGTGTCAGTTCACCGAACCGACATGTAGTTATTTTTTGTAAATGTTTGTAACTAGTATATATTAGGCTGTTGAGCCAAGAAAGAACTCAGTTCAGTTCTGTGCCTTGTATGAACTCACTACATTAATATAATCTGTTTTCCCTATCTGTTCTTGTCTCTTGTCTCTTATTTATGGTTATGTTTTAGTATGTATTATTGGTAACCTTATGTGATCTGTGAGATTACAACACTCCCCATTGTTTGTTCATCCTCATGCAGGGACGATTGTCTGTTCATTTTCTCACGCACAGGCTTCTTTCTTGTTTTGGTCTCACACAACCAGGAGGGAGGAGTCGTCTCCACTTTCATTCACATTTTCCATAGAGAGGAATTTGGTGTGTTTTGATCTGTATTTGGGATCTGGTGTAAACCTTCTCTCATGTGCTGGGTTCTGCGTTGTTGTTACTCACACATCAAGCAGGGGTCCGTTCGGTCACTACCACCCACGATTTTCTTGTGGAGAGCCATTTTTACACTCAGGGACCGTGTGTAAGTTTTCCTTACCGATTTGTGGCTCGTGCATATGTTTTTCCATCTATATTTTTGGGTCTGGTGCAAGTTTCCCTCACGCACAGGTTGGGAGTCTGTATTTTCTTCCCCAGTGTGGTATGTGTAAGTTTTTCCGCTTGCTTCGTTGCCCAGGACAAGTTGTTGTTTTCCCCATGTTGTGAACTATGTTCATTGATACGTTTTGGGACTACTGTAGTGTTGTTTTGGAGTCATTTTGGCCACGATAGGGCCAAGAATGACTCAGGAGTCGTTTTCCTTGTTTAAGCTGTAACTGCTAATTAATTGCATGCGTGCAATGGTTGGTCTTCGGACTGTGTTGGGAGCAGGGATGGGGGCTTGAGTTTCTTGATAAACCTGGTGTGTTTGGAAACCACATTAGAAGAGATAGAGGGCTATCTTTCTTCTCCACAACCCCTAAATAGCACTGGAAGGGAAGTCAGGGTCTGAGGGACTATGTAGCAGAGAAGGGACTGATTCCTTGTGTTGGGTGTCTTAGAAGTCAGGCTAGTTCAGGTGTAGGTGTTCCTAGCTCTGTAATGAGCTCACCAGCTTAGCATTTAGCCTTTACCAACTCCTTGATGGCTTGAAAAACCTGACCATGTTGGCTTGGCTGTCTTGTTGATGGTCTGATAAACCCAACTGTGTTGGCTTGGCTATATTTTGTGTGTCCTTGGCTATGTGTAAGCCTGCTTGTTCCTTATTCCTTGGAGAATCATTCCCAGCTCGGGGGTGGCAGCATTGTTGAGAGATTAAGGAGCACGCTAACCTATGGTTGGGTGGAATGTTGCAATGATGTATCTGGTTGTGGAACGAGTTCTTCATAAGATAAGTAATCTTGTCTATTTTACTTCTGAAATCCTATTCACGGTTAATGATTATGATGAACATGTTGAATTCTTGTATGAATGTATGTTGCTTCTACTGTGTATGGTAGATAATTATGTATCTATGCATGTTCTACTTCAATGCATTTTGTTTCAGCATTTCAACATTTTATGAATGTACATGTTCATGGGGCAGTTGCCTAGATGGTTAACACCATGGTAGCATCCTCTTCGCCGGTCGAAGGGTCAGGGACGTTACACCTACATCAACTAGAGTAGATGGACCTGCTCTACATAAAGTTCCATCCATCATTTACCACTTTGCAGGACGTAATTTCCTAATAATGCATCCCATAGAATTGTGAAAAACATAATTATTCACCTATAATGAACTCAACAAATAACAACTCATCATGTCAGAGTAGAATGTTAGCAGTAAACTGTTTCAGTGCAAAACCATTACAATACAGTCCACGGAAAATCATAGATTCCCGACGAGATAATGTTAATTTTCACTCCATGTATGTGACATAATGTTCCTAAGGTAAAAATGTGAAAAAGACTAAGATTATTCAAGCTCTAGATGTAACCATAAGAATAGTAGGCATAGGTCATATTACACCTCAAAGTGCATTCACGTGCATTTGGAGGCATTATTTCCAGCAATGCAAATTTGTGTGAGCTTACTGGCCTACCTTAGTAGCTAAGGCAGCACATTAGGGACTATTTTGACATTTTATTGTGCATATTTTACAAACATATTTTTAGCAACATTTGGAAAAATTAGATCCCGCAGAGCCTGCTGTATAGGGATACAAATGAAGGAATTTTGTAGACATGTTGTCCCTATTATAGAAGTCATATGAAGACCAGCCTATGCAGAGAAGCAATCAATCTTTTTTAGGTGAGCTAATGTGAGGATTTGGCTGCATCCTAGATATCTGCAAATCAAGAATGGTGAGAGCTCATCCTCTTGGAATAAGAGGGATAATGGATTTTGTGTAGTGTGCATGTCAACATCTATAGTCCCAAAGTTGAATTTGAAAAACTGCCCTATTGTATTCAAGATGAGGTTGCAATACAAGAGCTTTTTCAGGAGGCTTGCAGTGAAAGTTTCCTAGGGTATTGTCCGCTTCAGCTCCATTTTATAACTATCTTTCAATCTCCATTGACTAGATCCAACCACAAACTATGTATGTGTGCTAATGAAACTAATTAGTCCAAATAAAAGCATGAAATTGCATCATTGAATAAAATGGGGCACACTGACTATTATTTCATCACCTATATTCCTATGGTTTGGATGGCCATTTGTGCTCCTCTCATATGGAAAGAGGAAAAAAGTGGTGGAAAAAGTAATCCCCCCAGTCAAGAATAGCGCCTTTCTGCACACCAATTCGACTACCATATCCAACATAAGTTAGAGGATCATTTGTGTGCTTCTGGTTCTCATCTAATTGTAGATCAAAGAACTCTCTTGATACCTCACATCCGGCCATGAGAAGCTGTGGAGAAACTCCATGGTTTATCAGTTGGAAGCATCCTCGGTCTCTATAAGCATCTGATATTTCCTCCACAGTCTTTCTTCATCGTTCGTCACAAAGACTGGGGATATCTATGATGGATATATCCTCTTCCACAAGCTTCTGTTCTGAGGGTTTCTCATCATCAGGTATCATGTATCTCGAAGGCACACAATTGATGTTGTTCTTTGCAAGACACTAGACACTCTGGATTGGTTCAAGCCATTCCATTGGAAAACAACCTGAAAAATCTATCCACTACTAAATTAAGACAATTACTAGTGGATTTCTCGTATAGCTTTCACTACCTTAACCTTCATGGAAAAAAAATTAGGACATTTATCCAAACAAACACAAACGATGTGTAAAGAGTTGAAGCTATCGAGGAAGCAATCCACTCAAGAAAAAAAAATTATATTTATATTTTTTAAGACAAAGAGTTAAGCGAAGTATTGGAGAAGAAATAAACAAAAGAACTCCTTGCAATAAGCTCTTGAACAATACCACAATCTTTTGGAATTCTTGAAGGTTTGCAGATGATTGTTCTATATAATAATTTACTTGAAGGACTTCTTCTTAGAGACCTGATTCATTTGAAAAACTTGACTAATGTCAATTTCTAGAACAACAAATTGAATGGAAGCATAATTCCTCTTTGTGGTTCAAGTTTTCTAAAAACATTGGACTTGACAAATAATAGTTTTTTCACGTGAAATCTCGTCCCAATTGGTTGATTCCAGAGGTTTAAGTTGTCATCGACTAGGTAGGAATGGCTTGAACAACAAAATTCCTAAAGAGATTGGCTAGATGTTGGATCTCAATCTATTGTACTTATCTTGGAATAAGCTCACTAGTGGGTTACCTGCGGAGCTTGCTAAGTGCACGCATCTGAGTCATCTGGATCTGAATAATAATCATTTCTTTGGACCTATCCCTGAATGATTTGGTGATTTATGTGGGCTTGGAGAGATAAAACTCTCCTTCAATGAATTTAATGGAACAATTACATCCCTACTTGGGAATTATACCAGTTTAGTCACTCTTGCTCTTGACAATAATAAGATTTGGGGTAGTTTACAAGGCAGCTGGGGAACCTGTTTCCTTGAATGTTCTCTATTTGTAGAAGAATAAATTTTCTAGACTAATCCCTTCTTCTATCAAAAACTGTGAAAAACTTTATGACTTGAGGATCTCATACAATTCTTTGACAGGCTCAATTCCAGTGGAGATTGGAAATATTGGTAATCTAAAAGTCATGCTAGACTTGAGTGGTAATTTTTTGTCTAGAAGTATTCCTTTTTAATTCAAGATTTAATGATGCTCGAATTTCTTAATCTCTCCAATAATCAACTTAGCGATCAAGTTCCTGATGAGATTGGGGATCTTAGAAGCTTGGCTAAGTTGAACCTATCCAATAATTTTCTCCAAGGACAGTTGCCATTGAGTGCTTCCAAATGGCATTGGATCTCTTTTGTGGGAAATCCTGGACTCTCTGGAAAGCCGTTGGCTCCCCGCTCATAGGTTTCATTGGAATCTTCAAGATCTAGAAGGAATCAACTAACAAAGAGATCAGTAGCTGGCATCTCTATTGCAATTGTATTGAGTTTAATCCTTTTGGGTGGCATTACGTTCTTGGTTTTATTGAAAATTTATGCTTTTTGGGCCAAAGTAATTTCTTCCTCTAGCTCAGTTTACCACTGGCATGACATTGAATTGAACAACGAAGAATGTAACTTGACATTTCAAAGCATGGTTGAAGAAACATACATAACTCATGATGATTATAACACAAGGTCTTTTGAGAACCATAATTTACCCTAAAGAATACGTATATTCCAAAAGAGCCACAAGGAAGAAATAAGTTTGGAAAGTGAGAATCATGCTGATGGAATATGTCCTTGAAGGAAAGGACATTTTTGTGTCGGGATTCATAACTTTTTTGGATTGTAGTCAGTTTTAATTGAGAATAATATCTGCAAGGGATGTCTGCTTTTATGAGATCATTGTAAGAAGATTATTCATTTGGGCTAATTGATAACACTGAAATGTTTCAAGTATCATTTAGTGTGGAACTGATCTTGGCATTATAGTCTCATCACTTGCTACAACTGCCAACTGTATCTATTTATGGCCTCACAGTCGAATTTCTTAGAGTAGAAGAAGATATTCTACTAATAGTGTTCCTCACATAACCTGTTTAGTTGTCTTTAGCATTTCAAGTGGAAGAAGCTATTTAGTTTTTGGGGACCCTTGGGACCAGACATATGGGAAAACAACATTAAAGCAAGCTACTCAAACTTCAAATTGTCTACAACACCTCCCAAATTGCATACCCCTCAGCTGTAAGATAGTACCACAAAGTCAACTTGGATAGTAGATATGAATTATAGACTAGTACCACATGAATTGGATAGTAAATAGGGAGTGCATCCCTCTCATGGAATCAATATTTGTGGCAACTGTGTATTGTACCAGAGTGTCCTCACAAAAATGGTGTTTTCAACATGGAGTGTCCATTCTACAGATGTCATTCTACTTGGACCTAGGACAACTATGGAGGGGTTCAATTAGGTGGGTATTAGGTGGGACATGGCTATTAAGAAAGCAAAGCTGTGGGATCTAGTTCTAGATTAATTTGCAGGTGGTCGGTTGGATCGACACAGCTTGAGACCCATGAGTGAGGAACCTGACGCATAGACGAGTGAGCACACAAGACGAGGTGATCTCAGGAGTTGATTTGATGCCTAAGGTCAGTATCAATGCCCAGGCTAAATGATAAAAATTCCTAGTAAAAAGAAACTTATCGGTGCTTTTAACCTAGCTACTCTTGAGGAAAAATTTACCAATTCGCACTAAACCAAGAAAATTTTAGTATTATAATCAGGAAAAATTTATCAATTCACACTGAACCAAGAAAATTACCAGGGATTTTGTAAGGAAAGAAGGAGATGTTGAATCTAGAGCTGCAGAATTCATGGCCCATCTCTTCACGAGCCTCCAAGTTCTCTCCAGTGTTGTTTTATCTTGGCAACGATGGTAATACCAAAATTGTAAACCATCAACCATTGTAAATATCCATACCAATATCCTCAACGATATCGCAGTTTGGACAGACTATTTGGCACCAACGAGCTAAGTAGTCATTAATGGAATTAGAGGATGAAATATCCATGGGGTTTAGAAAAATATGCCATCATGCCCTAACAGAGGTGGGTGGAGAGTTGGGTGGCATAATATTTTTTTGTTGTTTTATTTTTATTAATTTATTATATAAATTATATAGATTTTTTTATATATATAAATTATATAGGTTTTTGTTTTGTTTTTGTTATATATATTTTTGTTTTATTTTTATTATTTTATTATATAAATTATGTTAATTAGGTATATATTATATTTTTTTAATAATTATAGTATAAGTTGTTTAGTTTTATAAATGGAGTAGTCTATAGAGTCGACGACTTGGCCCAAAAGTCGGTCGTAGTCGCCACTTCTCGGCCAAATCATCGACTCCGACTGATACCAAAATATGATCAATAGTCTTCAAGACAGTGACTGACAACAGCCACAGATGAAGACCCTGCATCCTCTCGAGAACTGGCCATTCGAATGTGCCTCCATGTAGACTTACCAAATGCATCCAATGCATTGACAAAAAAAAAATCAACTTCGGATTTGTGGATTGAAAGTATCATTCGACCCCTGCTCTACAATGACATTTGCAACAAGTAAACCTCCTTGCAAAGTTTAATCACTTCTTCTAATGTGTGCTTCAGTTTTCCTTTGGAGCGTGTGAGGAATGTTGATGTGCAAAAACCAGTGACCTTTGCAAATAGTTGCATTGTAGGAGGGTGCTCATGCTTTTCCCAGGATGAAAGATCAAAATGCATATGGTTATGAGTGCATAGGCTGGAGATGGTGATAATTGTAAATATAAAGTGGAAGCAGTAACTTCGGCAGCATTGAGACCTGTAAAAATCCATAACAAATGGTTATTGATTGGAGTGATTAAAATGATCAGAGCGACAAGAACCATACCTTTGAAGCGCTCTAACTGGTCACTACGAGATCTTGAACCGACCTATCATTTGAAAAAATATGGTATCAAGTGCAAAAAATAGGGGAGCATGGGTCGAATGATACCTTCAACCCATAGATCCAAAGTGGACATGCTTTTTTTGCCATGCATTGGATGCATTTGGTAAGTCTATGTGGAGGAGGTGCATTCGAATGGTCAGTTATTGAGGAGATGTATGACTAATATGGTTCTTCTATCTAGGTATCAATATGGTATTGGTTCTAGTACCTAATTGGTAATTGACGTAGGAACCTAATTTTCCTTTGGAACGTGCTTATTTGGGTTCGCTTCAATGGTGTAGCAGGGATAAAGATGGTTAAGAGAAAATTCACGCAATTGGTTTGGTGAATCTCTAAAGATCGAGGTGCACGGCACCAATATTACTAATAGAAGGTGTTACAGTTTACAAAATTTAATTTACACTTCATTGTCAAATTTGCAATTTTTCATGACACAATTAAAAATGACTAACATAAATGACTAATTCATATTCTTCTAGATAGTCATTTTTTATGTCGTGACTAAATTAGTCGTTTATGTTAGTCATTTTTAATTCTGTCACTTATTATCTACTCATATTTTTTAACTGGTGACTAAATTAGTCATTAATTTTAGTCGTTTATATTTTGATCAATCAAAATTGCTCATATTTAGTAGTAAATCACTTGAAAAAACTATGGTGACTAGAATTTTTAGTCACCTAGTAGATAATTCCTCATTTTGTACTAGTGATTTGAGGCAACACAATTGTTTGTTCTTACTGTACCTTTTCCTATGACAAGTATTTCGAAATGAATCCATACTAGCTTTGATGTTAATACTCTGTTTACATGTAAAGTTATTAACCAGATGATGGAAATTATTTAAATTGAAGTACACATAACATAACTCAACGCAAAATTCTTCCATATCAGATTGAGGAACCAAGCAACCAGTAGGCTGAAAATAATCCAGATTTGTCCATTTCTAATTTTCTATGGTTAGTAGACTCTTATCTAGACTATATTTTGAGCCCATATTTTCTTCGTAAGTTTTTCTTATCCTGTGGATTTGCCCCATTTCTTGAACAACTCCTTGGTAGATTTAGCCTTTGTGTTGGGTTGGCTGGTCTATGTGTTCCATAGTTTCCATAATTTGGTGGAAACTCACATTTTAGGAGCAGTTGGCCACAACTTTTTGCTTCTCCAAGGCATCGTCTGACTGTTGATGTGCCAATTCTTCATCTGGCCCTCCATTATTCCGTTACAATCTTTTTGTAGATTACCGACGAGGAGAATAAAACCAATTTTGGCAATATGTCCAAATTTCGTTCCTACTACGTGTTTCTGAATTTTGCTATTTTTTCTTCATTTGATATGCAAACTCTATATTGAATGTTGCACAGATTTCTGAGACATGCCCCTCAGATGTCTAGACCACATCCCCAAACTTTTCAAGGGATGGAAGGTTGATGATAGCAATACCAAGATAATCTATTTATAGTATATACACTTGGACCAATTCTGAAAAAGCTCATGGATTTAAGAGGACATGGGAAAAATCCAGTTTTGATATAAGAAACTTAAGTGCAACTATTTTTCAATTTGAAATAAGGTCCATGAAGGGGATATGAGAAGATTTCCTGTAACTATAAAAAATTTATTCATATTTCTTGTTTATGATAATTATGTTAAAATGCATTCCCTTCTCAATATGTTCTTCAGAGTTTTACAGTTGTCTATTGGAAACAATTTTGAGATATGCATGCAAGCATTATGTAAAAATATTGGAGTCATAATTTATACTAAGAGGATTTTATAATAAGAATTTATTCAAACATTTAGTATCCATTTTGAGGAACTACTATCCATTTGTTCTCACAGTGCACGAGGTTAGGACGATAGAAGAAATGGACTAAAAAACCTTTCACATCCATGTACAATATGTTAGATTCAAAAGGACCCCAAAAATGAGAATAAAAAAAGTAATAACCACTAGTATTGATCTATCACAACTCCAGGTTTTCCAAGTGTCAAAAGCGAACAAATACCTTGAGGGACAAACGTTTCCTTAATTTTTGCATTTTCAAAAAGTTTTACACCTCAAGGGATTTGTTCCCTCTTGCCACTTGATATATCCTTAAGATGGATCTATGTAGGTTTATCTGAGTTAATGGGCTTTTTGGACTTGGTGTAACGATCCTTGGATATGATTGAGATTTGTTTGAATTTGCCAAGGATATTCCCAAAAGGAGTCCTGCATGGATGAAATTATTGTCATATTAATATATCTGAATATACTTGGATTCTCTTGGATTTTCCTAGGATATCCTTACAAATGGGTCCTCTGCATGCATGGAAAATATCACCTCAATATTCACCTTTACACAACATCATGACCTATCTATTTGGGGAATTCACATTGCCACATCTACCAATATAAGGACACTAATTTCTCTTTGATCTATTGCATCTACCATTATAAGGTCAAATGTATTTACTCAGGGAATCCAAACGAAAGAAAGAACCATATCACGACCATACACCTTAACAATGGTCACGACTTTCAGAGTTCTTATTCACATGTATACTACTGTAGTTTGGGAAGGAGACCATAGATAGGTCTCTTGACATCTGTGGATTTATGATTTTATGAAATGCCAGAAGTAAGCATAAATAATTATATAATTTGGCTTTGAGAACTCTTATTTTATATTGAATATGAAAGTATTTCTAAAGAGGGATTCACTATGGGTCTAGACACAGATTTCTATGTGTTATTCACGTGCTATTGTAAATTGCATCCAAATGAAATAAGGAACCATATCACCACCATATACCTTTGTAATGGTCACTCCTTTCCTAGATCTTATTTGTATATCGTATATCGATATAGTTTTGGAAATGGACCATAGATGGGTCTCTTGTCATATGTGGATTTATGAAATGTCACAAGTAAACACCATTAATTATTTAATATGGCTTTCAAAACTCTATTTTGAATGTTGTATGCAAACATAGTTTTCAAAAGTGTCTTTTTTCATCCATGGGTTCATGAAATGTCACAAGTAAACACACACAAAAAAAAATATAACTTCAATGAATATATTGTTTCAATGTAAATTAGATAATCACTAATTTATCATGTCATATTTTTTATGAAAATTTGACTATTATGTCATACATATCTGGTTTACTTTATAATTTGTGCTATGTTTTTTTATAAGCTAGTATGTATTTCTATTAACAATCAAATAAAGTTATAGAGAATGAGAAAACAAAACGACTTAGAGAGGCCCAAGTGTTTTAATTTTCCAATAGAGTACCATAGTACAAAAGTATTTGGATTGTTGGGCTTTGCTATTCCTTGGATTAGGAACAAAAGGGGCCATGTTTTCCTGGATTTCTACATATTGAGTATAGTCTTTTTAAACTTCCAACCATTCCTTAATGTCAGCAAGCTCACGTTGAATGCGTTCTGGGATAAATCTGAAATAGAAGTCTTGAGGTTTGAACCCTTGGTTCAAAAATAGGGCTCTTTCCCTTTTGAGGGTCTCTGCTTTGGGATTCTCTAGTGATGTTGAGGATTGGGGAGTTGAAAAAGATGAAGGGTAGGCTAGTTGAGAGTGCTGAAGGTTGAGTGTCGATATTGGAAACAAGTGGAGGACTATATTGATAACAAAACGAACCCCCATAGTAGAGCCAAGGTCAATTTTTAATAGCTGAAAGAACACACACAGAGAGAGAGAGAGAGAGAGAGAGAGAGAGAGAGCTAGAGGAGAGTGTAAACTAAATACCAAGCAAAACTCATACCCATAATGCTGAAAAACATGAATTGAAGCCACATGAACCAGAACAAAATAAGAACCAAAGACGAGGCATTCAAAACCAACATGTTTATAGCCTGAATCAATCAACTAGCTTGGATTTGAATTACTTTCCTGAAGTTTCCAGAAGCCCTTGCTATGAGGTGATGTGCCTATTGGCACAATGGTTTCTTTTGCAAACTTCCTTAATGCTGCAAATTATGACCATGATTTCTTCTACGAATTGCCGAAGGGCTAATCTAAACCCATGAACCAAGCTCATATCTCTATATTGTGTAGGATCACTGTTTGAGGTGGTTTGATCATATCTTGTGAAGGTGGTTAATGAGTTGCTTGAGGATCAGTGCCTGGCTTGCCAAAAGTCCCTACAGTGTGTCCATGGGTGTTAGAGACATTTACCACCTTACACACTCATTTTGGTCAATTTGTCCTAGTTAAACCACTATCCTAAGTATTATTGGCTTATTTAACATCAGTGGATCATTAAATGTTATCATCTAGATCACATCCACGCCTACCTTCAATCAAGGAGGCTAACTTAGCCTTCTCCTACATTCAGGGAAGCTAACTGGAGCACTCTAGGAGTGATCTAAGTGATATTAATGCACCTAATTGCTAACTGATAGTTACAATCAGTTAAACAGTGTAGTGAAGATTCCTCCCTTCATTAAATTGATTATTTAATGATTATTTAATGAACTGGAGTCAACAGGGGTGCCTCCAACCACTTCTGATGTTCAATTACACTTCAGTTAACCTCATCGGGGTTCATTGGAGTCATTGAAGTGCTAGAAATTGATGGTTGGCTTTCTATGACATGTGTCTGATCTCTTTCAGTTGAGACTCAGTCATTTATTGTACTTTGACTTCGGTTAGGGATCAGTTAAGTCAACTAGGGTTTTGATAAGTGGTTAACTTGAGTGTTAACTATGGCTTGCATTCAGTTAAGCTAGACTCACTGATTCGATTCGAATGACCTCCTTAGGAATTTGAATTGATTCTCATTCATGCTTGTAGCATGACATTGTAATGTAATTTCTCATTCTTTGCATGAATATACAGAGCAGCTACTCATTTCATAGCCCATTTACACCATTTCATGAGTTATTTGTTGATTAATCTTTTATGAGACTGATGTTTAGTCCCTAGATCACTATGCAAGATTAATATGGTATCAAAGCTCATGGAGGGATGAAGCTCTATCTCTCAAAAACTAGCTTTTTGATAGATTTCTGCATGAAAATTGAGCAATAACTCAAAAATCCAGCACTGCGCCAGAAGCCAAGGCTTACCACTTAATACCCCAAGTAAATAACTTGTTGATCAAGCTTGCTTGATTAACTATGTTGGGTGTGATGAAAGCCTAAAATGTGTAGGCTGTTCGACCTTACATTGCCCTTTTTCTTGTGATTTTTCAGGTTTTCTATAGGTGAAGCATTCACTCCAGTAGATTCAGATGGCCTCCTCCGTAGATATTTTGACTCCATACAATTTCCACTCATGGAAAGGTGACATGGAGATTCAGCTACACTCCAGAGGACTCTATAGAGTCACGATGGACACTAAAGATGAACTTGGTTCTGCCATAGAAAAATCAAGATTCTTGAACAAGAAGGATGAAGCATTCGGTTTCTTGTGCCTCCCTATTTCTCGGGATCTTATTTTCCATCTTGCGGGATTGAAGACTCCAAAAGAAATATGGGACAAATTGGAAACTCTATATGGAAATCAAGATGACTTGAGAGTTTAACAGCTCGAAAATGAATTGATGTCTCTCTAGCCCTCCAATTTCGAGACTTTGAATGACTTTTTCACAAAGTTCAAGCACACTGTTTTACTCTTGAAGAAATGCAAAGTGGAGAAGGCAGATGATCAGCTCATCCTCGCTATACTCTCCAAAATTTTGGCTTATTATTCAGTTTTTGTTTCTACATTTCGTGTGGGGAATCTCACAACCCCTGGATGGACAATTCCTACACTCAATGCCTTCATTGAGTCCCTAACAAGTGAACATGACAAGCTTGTCCAGATGGGGATCATCAAATATTCCCCTAATCAAGCCCTCCATGTCTTAGGGCCCAAAGATATGAAAGGTAAAGGAAAGCATAAGAAGAACCCAAAAACTAAATTTGATGCTCCTAAGCCTAGAGTTGGAAATCAGCAGCATGATGAGTCTTCTGGCTCAAGGAAGAACAAAGGAAAAGGGCACCATGGCAAGGTAAAAGTCAAGTGTTCATACTGCGGGAAGGGCTTCCACCCTGAACATGCCTACATGAAGAAGAAGCTTGATGAATCTACCTCTCTCCTTGAGATAAATCACATCAATATTTCGGAGGAGAGATCAACAAGATCGGGAACCACAACATGAAAAAGGTCATGCCCTCATGGCAAGCACTTCGAAGTCCAAAGCACTCTTGATTGATTTTTGAGATTAGAACCACATGATGGATGAAAGAGACTCCTTTTCATCCTTGGAGACCATAAAATCCATCCCCATCCACATGGGAGATGACTCCACCATCATTTCAGAAGGACAAGGTACTTGTTGATCTTGAAAACGTTTTTTTTTCAAATGTGTTGTATGTACCGTCTATGGCATCAAATCTCCTTAGTGTCTATCAGATGACACATACTAGAGTGCCTAAGAGAGTTTCTTTCAGCCCAAATTATGTTGAGATAATGGAGCTTGCATCCCAGAAATTCATTGCTAAAGTTCTTGCAAACCATCATGCAAGAGCCTATGAGTTCTCCCACTTTGTGCCGGATGCAAAGCCCACTGCTCTGCTAACTCATGGAAATGAGGTTAGTAGGCTATGGCATGAATCTTTGGCCATATAAATTTCAAATATTTGTAGCAATTACAGAAAAATCCATGGTTGAAGGGCTCCCGGTCATCAAGGAAACCACTAGAAATTGCAAGGGCTGTGTGATTGGAAAACACCCTGAGCACAAGTTCAATCGGGGTAAGGCAAACCGAGCTACATGCATATTGGGGCTGATACATTATGATATCAACAGTCTGATTCCTATCCCATCCATGAATGGATCAATGTATCTTCTTACTTTTATTGATCATTTTTCAAGGTACACATGGGTCTTATTTCTCGAAAAGAAGTCTGAAGTATGAGAAAAAATTTCTGAATTGAAGGCCTTGATTGAAAATGCCTCTGGGATTAAGATCAAGATATTGAGATCTGATAATGGAGGTGAGTATGTCAGTAATGATTTTCTACACATATGCTCTGAAAGTGGTATTCAGGTCCAACATTCAATTCCCTACACTCCCCAGCAGAACGAAGTAGCGAAAAGGAAGAATCGGTCTCTCAAGGAGATGACCACCTATATGTTGGAAACCAAGAAGCTTGCTGCAAATTTATGGGCTGATTCCATGAATGCTGCAGCATATATTCATAACAGGGTACCACACTCATCCATGAAATTGAAGACCCCTTTCAAATCATACTTCAGAGACAAGCCAGATGTGTTGAACCTACGGGTGTTTGGGTCCACTGCATGGGCCCAGATTCCACTTGATAAAAGAAGGGCTTTGCAACCACAAAGCATAGAATGTATGTTTATTGGGTATCCTGATGAATAAAAAGGTTTAAATCTACTGGATATCAAAACAAAATATATCATCATCGATAGAAGTGTCAAGTTCGATGAGCCTCTTCAGGAGGTGGAACTACTGAAGGAGAAAACTGCTGAATTTCCTACCTATTCTACTGAATATTTGGATGATGAAATTGGGGGTGATGACCCTGATTTGGATCCTATGATTTTTTATATCAATGTGCAGCAATAATTAGATGCTGAATCAGAACCTGAAGTGCAAAATCATCTTCCCACATGGTCCTGACAGACACTGTCCTCCACAGTAGATAACATTAGAAATCTGGATGATCCAAGGAGAACCCGGTCTGATTTCCAAAGAGCAGGTATTGCGCTCTCTTTTCCTGATAATTTGCTGTCAAAAAATTGCTATTTTATGATTAGTTCAGACCCAAAATCCTACTTCCATGCTCGAAAGGATCTGAGATGGCAAGTTGCCATGGATGAAGAGATGAATTCTCTTTAGAAAAACACTACTTGGGAGCTAGTTTCTCTTCCTCTGGGAAGGAAATTGGTTCAATGCAAGTCGGTGTTTCAGACCAATGTTGATGCTGGTGGAAGAACCTACAAATATAAGTCAAGGCTGGTGGAAAAAGTCTTCTCTGATGTCCAAGGAGTGGAATACCATGAGACCTTTGCATCGGTTGCAAAAATGGACTCCATCTGCCTAGTTTTGACAATTTTAGCATCTAAGCAGTGGGAAGTGCATCATATGGATGTTAAGCCATAATTTATACATGTAGATCATCATGAGGAGATATACATGAAGCATCCTAAGGGCTACATCACTGATCCATCTTTGGTTTGCAAGCTAAAGAATTCACTATACGGGTTAAAACAACCCCCAAGAGAGTGGTATTCCAAGATGGATGACTTCCTTCTCTCGCAAAAATTCCAAAGGTGTAGATTAGATCCAAAAATATATTTACAGTAGTATGATGGTAATATTATTATTATTGTTTTATATGTTGATGAATTACTGATCACAGGTAGCACAGTTGCCTCCATTTCAGCCATCAAAACTGCTCTCCACAATGCCTTTGAAATGAGTGACTTGGGGCTCCTAAAACAATTTTTGGGGCTCGAAATTGAGAAAAATTATGATGGGATTATGGTAAATCAGTCCAAATAAATTTCATACCTATTATTCAAGTTTAACATGGCTGAATGTATCCCTGCACCATTCCCTTTCCTTTTAGGGATCAGCCTTGAAGAAGGAAAAAGCACACCTCCCATGGACTGCACTATCTATTGACAGTTGATTGGTAGCTTGTTGTACTTGACACATACTAAGACTGATATCTGTTATGTTGTGAATGTTGTATCAATATAAATGTAGTAGCCTCATGATATTCATTGGAAATAATCCAAGAGGATCCTCCAGTATATTTAGGGAACCAGGTTCTACGACATTCGCTATGCTGTAGACTCCGAGCTAGAGCTGGTTGGATACACAGATTTCGATTGGGTGGGTGATTCTATTGATCACAATTAATATTCCAAATATGTATTCATGTTTGTTTCTGGCCCCATTTTCTGGTCTAGCAAAAATAAGGCTGCCATAGCACTATCTTCAACAGAGGTCGAGTATTGAGGAGCGGTGAATGCTTGCATCCAAGCAGTTTGGTTGCAAGGAATTCTTTCAGATTTTGATCTTGGTAGTACTTTGTCCACTATCCTATTTTGTAACAATCAAAGTGCTATTAAGATATCCACAGATCCAGTTACAAGGCAAAGGACCAAGCATGTAGAGATCCACATGCACTATATCAGGGAGCTAATGCATGACATGACCATCATTCTACAATACTGCCCGACTGATGAGCAAATTGCAAACATCTTCACCAAGAGATTTTTAGAAAAGAAGTTCACTTAATTCCATTCACTGTTGGGGGTGATTTCATCAGAGTGATTCAGACTACTTTCAGTTTTCAGCTTGAGGTGGGGGGGGGTGGGGGTTTCCCACTGGATTTTCCCTCTTTTCCTCACTTAGTTTGATTTGAGCACTATTTCAATTTTAGCATTGTACAGGGTGACCTATGGCCTTAGTTTCCGTGGCCCTAGCATTTTTATGCAGTTATGTTTTCTAACTCCTCCTGAGTATAGCTTAAGAGGGGGTGTTGGAGACATTTACCACCTTACACACTCATTTTGGTCAATTTGACCTAATTAAACCACTATACTAAGTATTATTGGCTTAATTAACATTATCTAAGCATTAAATGTCATCATCTAGATCACATCCACACCTACCTTCAATCAAGGAGGCTAACTTAGCCTTCTCCTATTCGGGGAGGCTAACTGGAGCACTTCGGGAGTGATCTGAGTGATATTAATGCACCTAATTGCTAACTGATGGTTACAATAAGTTAAATAGGGTAGTGAAGGCACTCCCTTCATTAAATTGATTATTTAATGAACTAGAGTCAACAAGGGCACCTCCAACCACTTCTCATGTTCAGTTACACTTCAGTTAACCTCGTCGGGGTTCATTGGAGTCATTGAAGCGCTAGCACTTGATGGTTGGCTTGATATGACATGTGTCTAATCTATTTTAGTTGATAATTAGTCATTTATTGCACTTCAACTTTGGTCAGGGCTTAGTTGTGTCAATTATGGTTTTGATCAGTGATTAACTTAAGTGTTGACTATGGCTTACATTCAGTTAAGCTAGACTCACTCATTCAATTCAAATGACCGCCTTATGAATTCGAATTGCTACTCATTCATGCTTGTAGCATGACATTGTAATGTAATTTCTCATTCTTTGTGTGAATATATAGAGCGACTACTCATTCCGTAGCCCATTTACACCATTTCATGAGTTATTTGTTGATTAATCTTTGATGAGACTGATGTTTAGTCCCTAGATCACTATGCAAGATTAATAATTGGGCCCAACGTAAACATGTACTATATCTAGTGTCGATGTATATAAAATTTATAAGTTGCATAGTTATTCCCTTATCATTATGATATTTATAGTTATTGTGTGTGTGTGTTAGTTATACCTGTCATATCTGGACTTTCTTTTTTTAAATCTAGTAGATCTGTGTCTCCTTTTTTCTATTTTTTTTTTGTTTTTTACTGAGGTTTCATTTTTTGATTTATTTTATAATGATCTGTGAGGAATTTTGGAGATTAGCCTTTATACAAAGGATATTATTGATTTGATCTGAAACTGTTCCAAATTTTGGAAGTATCCTTTTCAAGGCACTGGATCTTATATTATTTACCACACCCATTACCAGAGTGCTATGTACAAAAATATAGTGACTGATTGAGGGGATATTTGAGGTCTATTTGAGATCTTTGATCTCTACTTTTTTTCTAATTTAGTGGTCTCCCAGAGCATCCACATTTATGTTAAAGGAAAGAGCCAAAAGAGGGTATTGTTGCCTCACTCTTCTTTAGCCTTGAAGAAGCTTGACGGGACCCATTAATTCACACAGTAAATAATTCCAAGAAGAAACATCCTAAAATACATTCTTCCCATTTTTTTATAAACCAATTCTCAAAATTTATGTATGCAAGGATTCTCAATTTTACTTTATCATAGGCTTACTCATCTTGGGTCTTAATGTGTGTCAAACTATTGCCTCTTTGAACTGAAATCAGACTATGATATCTCTACCTACCATGAACTCTACTTGTTCCTTGGATATAGGGAACACCATATTCATCCTAGAAGCTCTTGATATAATCATGTAGCATGTGTTGCATGAGAAGGGCCTAAAATTGCCAAAACAAGCTTCCTGCTCTTTCCTGGAATATAGGTGAGGAAGGCTAAGGTTAAGGCTTCGAAAATCCTCTTTGATTTCCTCAATTCCACAGCTAGACCTGGTAGTTCAGAATTGATAGCATCCTGCATCTTCTGATAGAAGCCACTATGAAACCTTCTATGCTAGGGGCTTTTTCCTTCTTCATTAAGGAAATTGCCTTGTGTAGTTCTTCAATTATTGGGGTCACTTGGATCATGTATCTTTTGATATTATTTTGGGATGCATCCTTGGAAGGTTTCTGCACAATTTTAATTTATTTCCATGTTATCTGTTAGCAAATTATTGAAATATATCTCTATCCAGATGTAGAAATAATAGATCAATGCTATGAGTAATGATGCTAAGAAGAAGTACATGAAATAGATCTTGCTAGTAAGAATTCTCACAAGCATACACAGGAAAAATAAAGAGAAGAAAAGAGACTGAATCACATGAATGAAGAGATGAATATTGGTGTGTATCCTTCCATTGAATAATGATGAATAATAGTGTACATAAATAGTACATCCCTCATAGGAAAATCAAATTGTATGGAAACAACTCATAAAGCTCAAAAGGTTGACGTACCAAAATATAGAAAAACCCCCATAGGTGGATAAAGCACTTACCAAATCTATCAAGGACCTCACGAGTTGGAAAAATCATGAGTGAGTTGTCAAGGAGATGGAAACAACATGCTAATCCTAGACAATGGAGAAAAACTAATGGATGATGGGTTGGAAACAAAAGCTCCCAGTTTCCTAGTTGACTAGCTTTTATCTTATCCATAGAAAAGCAGGAAAAGTAGAAAAAGCATAATAAAGCAGAATCTGTTGTAAAATCCTATATAATAATTCTTGATGGTCAAAAGGAGGTCAAGATCAACCCAAAATTGGAAATAAATCATTCCTAGGATATATATGGCATGTATTGACTTTAAGGTGCAAGTAGATGCCAACTAATTAAGCTAGTAGGTGAATAATTAATCAAATAATGATTAATTATTTTATCCTAAGTTGTGAGTGGGTTTAAAATATTCCAAAACCCCCCTATAATTCTGAATTTATGATGGTGTTATCCCTAAATTTGAGCCTAGACTACGGGATTCAAGCTTAAGGAAATCTTGTTTAAAAATATACAAATCAAATGAAATCAAAATGAAAATCAAACTTATATACAGTCAAATCTTATGGACAAGGCTACACTACTATCAATGTAACAAGCTGGTATAACATAAGGGCTGTAAGTAAAATCAAACAATCACTGCAAAACTATACTAGTATGAAATCAAATCTGTTTTGTACACATCACATAATCATCACTGCATATACAGGTATATTATGAACACTATAAAAGAATCAGAGAGTTATCAAAAAGATAGGTAGGTAGGTCAACTAGAGCTACAAAAGAATCAACAGGAACTGTGTAACACAAAATCAAACACAGAATTCAATATCAAGGTCACTATGATCACAAAATCCAGAAGTGAAACTGCCTTGTTTCTAAAAAAATATAAAGATAATGCTTTTCACAGTAAGAATTAGTGCAATGGGATTTGATGGACCATGTGCATAACAGAATTACTATAAAAACAACTCATAAAATACATAGGAAAATCATAATCATGTTTTTATTCAAAAATCGAACCTGTTATTGAAGCTGCAGAGTGCTTATGCTACACAGACAGTGCTTACAATTGAGCTTGCATAGTTCCAAAACTGCCAACCTCTATATCCTAGTCGAGACCCTCATTTTATACAAAAATATTCTATCCACAAACTAACAATAGATCCTATATTCAAGGATCGAACCTCCTCCAAAATTGGGAAGTTAACCCCTCTAAAAAGTATTGGACTACAAGTGTCATACATGTGTCAAAAAGGAACAATATAAGTTCAAAATCAAATAACAATTTAACACCTAAAGGCTTCTAGAAGCCTCTGCTAATGTGGCTAGGTCACTAAGAACCTGTGAACACTTTTGAAGTCGAGCAAATTCAGCATCTTTACTATTTTCCTTGTACTAGGCTTTGACCTGCTCCAACTGTCTTTGAATGGCTCGCTTTTCCTTGAGAATGTCCTTTGAAATTACTAGCAGCTTTTGGTACTCTACTTCTTTGTCTTCCATGTCCTCCCGGAGTCTTTTGTTATCCACCATTAGTTTCTCATTTATGTCTTGTAAGTATCTTTTTTGCTCTTTATAGGTTTGTAGAGATCTCCTGCATTGACTTAACTCTGGGGGCATATCCAAATCCTCTTCTCTCATGATCAACCTCCTTTTTCAGGCAAACTTCTTGATACTGAACCTTAATCAAGGTTGTCTTGCTTGTCTTTACAAAACACTGCTGGTATAGAGCCTGCTATACCCTGCATATCAATAAAATCTTCCATATCTTCACAGTACTTGTCCTCTGCTGTGTGTACTGTTCCCTCACTACCAGCATCTTCTATTACTACAACATCCATGGCCTCTTTCTGTGTTGTTCTTTCCTCAATTTGCATCTTTTTCCTCAGTCTGGTTCCTGGCTTCTCTACTTTGGATGACTGTTTAAAAATCTTATTTTTTGAAGTTATGCTTTTCATCATATTACTGAGCTTCTCTGGGTTTTCATCTGTGCAGGCTATTTCAGGGTTCAGGCTTGCTTGGATATGTTTATCAGCAGTATTCTTTTCTTTATTTTCAACCTCTTGAACTGTCTTTTTAGGGCTTGTTTCCTGCTGGTTAGCATCATCCAACATTATTTTACCTTTATCCTTAGGGTTATCTCTAAACCTTAACTCTGTGAACGAGGATTCCCATGTTCTGTCTTCTTTCTGCAGCTGAGCTAGAATTAATACTTTAATTAACCCTTGATGATAAACAAAGCGGGCTGTATGTGCTATATGGTTTTGAACTTTAGCAATCATTTTTTGGAGGCTTTTTAACAGGTAAAATGGAATATTTACCTGTATACTGCCATGAATATGCATTAACAGTTTTAAATGGCACTTCAATACCCGGTCATATCTTCCATCACAAGTGATGTAATTCTGAATCAATTCCAAAGGCACCCTCCATCCTGGCTTCACTCTGCTAACGTGGACTCCATTTTTCTAGTCAAGTTTTTCACCTCCAGGAATTAAAAACTCACTAAAATTGCTTTGGAAATCTTTCTGTTTGAACCATTTTTCTCCTTGTGCAGAGACACCTATTGTTTCAGCAATGAATTCCTCATTAACCCTAATAGTTAATCTTTGTAATTGAACCCTTTCATCCTTGTAATTTTCAATAAAAGTTGTGGTCAATTGTGAATGGTAACCCTGTAGTCTTTCACAAAAATTGAACCATCCAGACTTTTGCATAAGCTTGGCAGACCTAGGAAATTGTTTTATCCAGTCTGTATTGCTTGGTTCTAGCCTACAAATGAAACCACCAGGTTTTCTTTTAATTGTAGCCTCTAGTTCTTCTTCATCGCTTCCCCTTGAAATTTGAAACCCTAAAGAGATTCCAACTCTATTGTGTAGATCAACGGGCTTTAAATCTCAAACAAAAACACATACATTCCGCTGTAGTTATCTCTGTGGTAAATCTTCAGTTCATGCTAGCATCTGGCCTGTTAATAATATCTATGCTTGTGCTAATAGTAATTATATTAATCTGCAAGCCAACAGAGTGACGATGCCAACAAAATTTGAACTAAAATTCGTGATAGCTCTTACCCTTAAACCTCTGTCAATCATTCAAATCACCAAAGCCTTCACGCCGTATTGTCCTGAACAAGGAACTTTACACTGCAACTGTGTGCTCAAGAAAGGAAGTGTTGTAACTACGTGCTTTGAAATGCAAAGAAGCATATATATACTGTATTCCAAACCCTGAAACCAAAAGCCCTAGAGTTTGAAGACAAACCCCAATTTCCTGAACTCTACATAACGTTGTTCGTCATCAATGGAGATAGACAGTAAACCAACAAGCCTGCGAATACCCTTCTTCAGCAGAATAATGAGAGAAAATTTGGGAAAAATGTGCATTAATTTGATTTTGCCACGATCAATGCTAGTACTTATGACATGAACTGTTCAAACTTTGAAGCGACAACACATGTACCTTTCCATAAATGCTACCATACATCTCATCATTTCGTGGACACGGGTGCATTTTGTTTTAAAACATGGCCATATCGAATGTCATATAAATAAAATATGGCAAAAGCTTATTATCATTTTATATTCCATGAAATAAATAATAAAATTTTCAATAAAATACCATTTAGACCATCTGTCATCAGAAATTAAAATGCTGCCAGTTCACAATATGCTGCCAGTTTGGATAAACGCTGCCAGTTGTAAGAATTCACCATATAACATATACTCTTTTGCACATGCATGGGCTCATAGTGAATGAATGAACATTTTGATGATTTTAGGTAACAAAAGGAACCCTAATGACAATCAATCAATCATAAAATATTAAAACAAAGAAAAATTAAAACAATAAAAACCAACCATAATAAAAAATTTAAAAATAAACAGGTGAAATAACCCTAGAGCTAACATCTGGCTCCATCTGGGGACAAAGTTTCTCTTACAGACTTTGAGAACTTGCTGACCAGTGCCTTCAAAAGTCTGTTAAGGTTACTTCTGTCTTATTGGGATGGAGTCTTATTTGCAGTAACATGATATATACAGTGACTATGTACAATAACACCTTGTCTTTCACTCTGTGTAACAATGCTTTAAGAAACGTCCATTGACTGGACCTGGAATTTCTTCACCTTTCAGATTTTGTAAGACAAAGCTATTATTTTCCAGGATCTTTATGATTGAAAAAGGCCCTATCCATAAGTTATCAAACTTCCCATGCTTACCTTTTTCATCTTTTCTTGCATCCCATCTAAGAATGAGATCACCAACTGCGAACATCTCTTTTTTAACTTTTTTATCAAAGCTGTCTTTCATTCTCTTTTGATGTTTCTCAGCTGTGTCCTTGATGGCTTCCCTCTCCTGTTGCAACTGCACTATCTGGAACATTCGTCTCCTGATATCATCTGGCTCTTCTTCAATTTCCTGCACAAACTTAATGACTGGAGTGACTAATTGAACAGGGAAAACAACATTAGTCCCATAAACCAGTTGGAAAGGGGATGTCCCAATTGATTTTTTAATTGTTACTCTATCAGCCCATAGAGCAAATTTTAGTTTGCTGTCCCAACTTCGTTTGTTTTCAAACAACATTTTCTTGATACTGTTTACAATGTTTTTGTTGCTAGATTCTACTAATCCATTTCCTTGTGGATAGTATGGTGTGGACTGTTTAAGGATAATGTTGTTTTCGTGACAGAAATTTACCATCTTTTTTTATTTGAAAGTAGGGGCATTATGAGTGAGTAGTTTTCTAGGGCATCCAAACCTACTCAGAATGTTTTCTTGAAGGAAAGTAATTATAACCTGTTATGTTGCTCTCCTTGTTGGAATTGCTTCCACCCATTTTGTGAAGAAATCAGTGGCAGTCAAGATCCATTTATGCTGTCCACTAGATGGAGGATGAATTTCACCAATGAAGTCTAGTCCCCATTGCTGAAATGGACCATTCATAGAAATAGGTTTTAGAGGTAAGGACTGAAGCTTTTGCTTACCTGCAAATTTCTGACATTCGATACATGATCTAACTTGGTGATATACATATGAAAACAAGGTAGGCCAGTAGTATCCTACTCTCAATATTTTGAAGGCAGTTGCCTTCCAATACTTATGTCCTCCACAAACTCCACTATGCAACTCTGCAATCACAGCATCAATTTCATATTTCTCCAAACATTTCAACAGTATTCCTCCTGGATCCTTCCAATACAAAATCTGATCCATTAAAACATACTTCGTGGCTTTTAGTTTTAAGGATCTCCATTCACTCCTGTTCAATTCAAGAGGGAACTATAAATACAAAAGGAAATACACAACATCCTTATACCAATTAGATTCAGCATACCTGTTATAAACCTGCTCTTTATTGTGCTCTGTTGTCATACTCTGCTCTGACTGTTCTGCCATGACATGTAGATTCAAAACCTGACAATTTGAATCTGTCAGAAGTTTAGCTAGTCCTTGTCCTTTTACCAACTTTGTTGGCTTTATTTCTATGTCATATTCCATGAACTTAGCTATCCATCTGCCTCTCTTTCCTTCGCTGTCAGGCTGTACTAGTATCTCCTTGACTGCTGCATTTGGGACATATGCCACAACCTTAGCATGTAAAACATATATTCTAAAGAATTTAAGGGCTTTAACTAAGGCATAGGCCTACTTTTCCATTATATTATATTTTAGCTCAGAGTCTCTTAATGTTTTACTGAAGAATGATATTGGTTGTTCCAAATTATTAGAGTTCTTTTGTAACAATACAATAGCAATAGTGTCTTCTGATGCAAATGAGAATATTGCGAAATATTTTGTATAATCAGGAGCTATCAGCACTGGGGCTTCTATCAATGCTTGTTTTATGTTTTCAAATGCTTGTTTAACCTATTTAGACCACTTAACCTCACTATCCTTTTTAAGCATTTGAGTGATATGCTTTATTATTTCTGCAAAATTTGGAATAAACCATCTTAAAAAGTTGATTTTTCCAACAAAGGATTGAATTTCTTTTTTGTTTCTGAGAATGCTTATTTTTAAGATAGTCTTGACTCTTTTTGGATCTATCTTTATTCCCTCAGCAGAGACAATATGGTGTAACAGTTTTCCTTCTGTCAGGGCAAAGTGAGATTTTTTAGGATTTAGTGACAAACCAAACTTCCTGCATTTGACAAAAAAATTGTCTTAAGTGTTTAAGATGATCTTCATCAGACTTAGAAAAGACTATGATGTCATCTTGGTATATCACAACAAACTTTTCATTTTCACCCACAAAAGCTATGTCCATAGCCCTCTGAAAAGTAGCACCTGCATTCATGAGCCCAAAAGGCATTTTGTCATACATAAAGGTTCCCCATGGCATGGTAAATGCTGTTTTTTCCCGGTCCTCTGGCTGAACTGCAATCTGGTTATAACCAGAAAATCCATCAATCATTGACATTCTGTGAGCACCTACTACCCTCTGCAAAATCTGATCTATCTTTGGCAATGAATAGTTATCCTTGAGGAAAGCTCTATTCAAGTTCCGAAAGTCTACACATAGTCTTATCTCTCCATTTTTCTTCCGCACAGGGACTAAATTAGCAACCCAAGATGAATATCTTAAAGGCACAATGATTTTTGCATCTAACAGTTTTTTCACCTCTTTTTCAATTACTGGCAGCAATGTTGGATTTAACCTTCTAAGCTTCTGTTTAAAAGGCTTAGTGTTTGGTTTTAGAGGGATCTTGTGCTGAATTATGCTGGTATCATATGTTTTTAAATCATGATATGAACAAGCAAAAATTTCTTTATATTCTTTCAGCAAACCCAAATATTTTCTTTTTTCATCATCTGACAGTAATTTTGACAGTTTTATCATTTGAGGCTGATTTTCAAAACCAATGTTATACTCCATAACATTTTCTTCAGTAGTCTGTAGGGTGTGTTTCATCAGTGTATCATCCTTTGAAAAGAGACTTTCTAAAGGGACAATACCCTTAGGAATGAAATTCCCTTTTAACTCAATTTTATGATCAGCAATTGAATTATTTGTGCAAGGTTCATTTCCTACCCATTCTGAATCTTGTTCATGATCAACAATATCATCTGAAAATTCACCTACTAATTCTAGAAATTATTTTATTTCCTGATCATCATTAAATACTTTCCAATGTTTAACATTATCTGGGACAGCAGGTTTGTATCTCACATCAATTGGGTATTTCAGATGAGTTACCTTTGGGATTTTGAAATAACCTGCTACTAAAGCTAAGGAATCAGCCGCCTCATTATATTCCCTGGGGACAAAAGTGATATTGAAGGCTATGAAGAAGTTTTCAATTAGATCCCAGACCTCATTCCTATAAACTTTCAATAACTGCTATTTTACTTGGTACACATTTTTTACTTGCTGAATTATTAATTCACAGTTGCCAAATACAGCAAGTTCCTTAATGCCCAAGTCTTTTGATGCTCTTAACCCAAGGATCAAAGCCTCATATTCAGCAGTATTATTTGTTGTTTTAAATTCCAATTTGTACATAAGAGAAATGAACTCACCTCCTGCTGAAATCAATAGTACTCTTGCTCCTGCCCCCTCTTTACTTGATGCCCCATCGAAATACAGCTGCCATAAACCATCTGGTTCTTCTCTCTTTACCTGAACTGGGATGTCTTTTTGTACTTTTAAAACCCCATCAATTTCATCATTTAGTTGCAACATACAAGAACCAATATTTTCATCAATTGAATAGATCGGATGATTAGTAGGGTGTCTACTATCACTTACCAAATATGCCATTTGTACCTCTCTGTAAAGTCTTCTGAATTCTCCTCCAAATACTGGAATTGTAGCATATGAGAGATCCATCTACAAAGTTCCTCCCACTTTCTTTGCCCAGGATCTAGACAATAACATACCAAATTTGGGAGAAATATCTGCTACAACAATATCCATCAATACACTCTTCATAGGTACCTGAGTTAAATTCACCACTAGATCCTTGATTACCCCAATACATTTCACTGCCTTAGAATCAAATGCATACAAATCGTGGTATGGTTTAGTAACACTTAGTCCTAAGGCTTCCATGACTGATTTTGGCATGAGGTTGTGTGAAGCTCCTGAATCTAGCAAACAATTATGCAGCAATTGATCATGTATGGAAAAGGTTCCATAAAATGGAGGAGGATATTTCGAATTGTCATCAGGATGATCAAAATTTTTTGACCCTACAATGATAGTATGTTTTTCATCCTACAAATTAATCTCATCAGAAAGGATAGGATTAGAATTCACTGCATTGTTGAAAGTTTTAAAGGTTGTCTCCCTGTAAACTTTACTTTTAATCAATTCTTTTAAAGGCACAAGGATCTTCAACTTATTAAGCTCATGTTCAAAACTAAAACCACTAACAGATTTATTATTCTCCTCAGGATTTACAACTCTATCTTTTCTTTGATTTATAATTGGTTTCGGACTTGCAGGCAGATTTTGTTTAAGAGGAAGAGCTTTCACCACTTTCTTGGTTTGTGCTGCATGTTTTACCCCTGACCTCAGACCATATGATTTTGGTGGAATTTCCTGACAGACCTCTGGCATAGACATCTGATAATCATCTTCTTCATATTGATCTAATTCTGTAGCATATTGATAATCAAATCTAGTTATAAAATGAGAAGAAGCATCATCATCAAACTGGCTAATATTATGATCTTCTGTTTCCAAATCATCTAACTCTCCTTCATCAATTTCATATGATTCATCATCTCTGACATTATTGTTTTGAAAAGGAGGTTGAATCCTTTGTTCTTCATTTTCTCGTCTGTCTCTCTCTATATCATTATTTCGTCTTTCTCTTGGGAGAAACCTAGGGGCAAAAGGTCTTTTGAACTGAGTCTGATTTCTATCACCTTCAGGCATGGGTTTATTCTGATTTCTATTTTCCATTTCCAATCTATCAATCTCAGCAGACAAATTTTTTATGATTTTACTCATTTCATCCATTTTGCTATCTGATGACCTTCCTATATGATTGGATGTAATGATTTCTTTCTTGCCTTTTCTGTCCACAGTTTTGTGTTCTTTTTCTTCTTTTAGTCTGTTTGAGGCCAAAATGTTTGACTCTACATCTAATGCTGCACTTTGCATGTTTTGAAGTGACTCAGATTTTCTTTCTCTTAACAGCAAAGAAAACTTAGGATTAAATGAATTTGCATAAGCTAACTTTGTTGCTGTCTCAGTAGGTTTTATTTCAGCTGGAATCTTACTGTACATCTTGTTAAATCTTTTAGAAAAATATCCCACAGCTTCACCCTTTTTTATTTTTAAAGATTCAAACTCTGTCTGGTAATACAAATAATCTTTAGTGTCCCCCCACTTTTTCAGAAATGCTTCTTCTAAGGCATCAATGCTATCTATGGAGTCTTGTGGTATTTCCCTAAATCATTTTCTAACCTCACCATCTAAACTTTGAACAAAAACCCTCATCCAAAGATCTTGATGTTCAAAATTTTGATTGTCTGCAAAACTACAGAATTTATTCCAATGTTCTTTTGCAGTAGTCTCTCCCTGGCCATCGAACCTCGGTAGGTATTTTTGATAATCTACTCCTGGGAGAGAATTGAGAGCATGAGGTAAGCCAAGTGGGGCATATCTTGCTGCTACCATAGCAGCCATTCGATTTCGAGGCTAGGCCATGGTAAGCTGAAGGCTACTTGGCTGTTGTGACGAGGGAGACAATTTACCAGGATTTGTTTGATTGACTGGGACAATCTTTACCAAAGGAGTATGGATTGAAGATAAAGAAGTGGTTCCTGTTTGCAATGCTTCAAGCTTGATCTTTTCTGACAGCAAAGGATTTGTAAAGACTTGGAAATTGTCAACTTGAGAAGGGGTAAATAACAGGTCTAACTCCTCTCATGCTTTTTCTGAGTATGGATTCAAAGAAGGAACTGTAAAAGATGCAGATTTAGGGATCTCTAAAGCTGTAGGCTGTTTGCATTTCTTTGATGAAGTAGAAACTAGATTTCTCCTAGCCTCCTTTAACAATTGCTCAGGATCTAAGACTCCTGGATTCAAAGGGGATGAGGGATTTCCTTGAGTCCCTATCTTCTTTGAAGCCGCTATAACTTCTTAAAAAGTGTCTGAATGTAGTCTATAACAGGTTTGACTGATTCTACTCACCCTACAAAATGAATTCCATAAAGATGTCGATTACCCAGGGAATATATATTTTCCTTTGTCCGTCCTCGGCAACAGCGCCAGAAGATGTTATCCCTAAAGTTGAACCTAGACTACGGGATTCAAGATTAAGGAAATCTTGTTTAAAAATGTACAAATCAAATAAAATCAAAATGAAAATCAAGCTGATATAACATCAAATATTATGGACAAGGTTACACTACTATCAATGTAACAGGCTGGTATAACATAAGGGATGTAAGTAAAATCAAACAATCACTGCAAAACTAGACTAGTATGAAATCAAATCTATTTTGTACACATCACATAATCATCATTGCATATACAGGTATATTATGAACACTATAAAATAATCACAGAGTTATCAAAAAGATAGGTTGGTAGGTCAACCAGAGCTACAAAAGAATCAACAGAAACTGTGTAACACAAAATCAAACATAGAATTCAATATCAAGGTCACTATGATCACAAAATCCAGAAGTGAAACTGCCTTGTTTCTAAAAAAATATAAAGATAATTGCTTTTCATAGTAAGAATTAGTGCAATGGGATTTGATGGACCATGTGCATAACAGAATTACTAGAAAAACAACTCATAAAATACATAGGCAAATCATCATCATGTTTTTATTCAAAAATAGAACCTATTACTGAAGCTGCAGAGTGCTTATGCTACATAGACAATGTTTACAATTGAGCTTACATAGTTTCAAAACTGCCAACCTCTATCTCCTAGTCGAGACTCTCCTTTTATACAAAAATATTCTATCCAAAAACTAACAATAGATCCTATATTCAAGGATCGAACCTCCTCCAAAATTGGGAAGTTAACCCCTCTAAAAATTATTGGACTACAAGTGTCATACATGTGTCAAAAAGGAACAATATAAGTTCAAAATCAAATAAAATTTTAACACCTAAAGGCTTCTAGAAGCATCTGCTAATGTGGCTAGGTCACTAAGAACCTGTGAACGCTTTTGAAGTCGAGCAAATTAAAAACATGGACTTCACTCTGCTAACGTGGACTCCATTTTTCCAGTCAAGTTTTTCACCTCCAGGAATTAAAAACTCACTAAAATTGCTTTGGAAATCTTTCTATTTCAACCATTTTTCTCCTTGTGCAGAGACACCTTTTGTTTCAGCAATGAATTCCTCATTAACCCTAATAGTTAAGCTTTGTAATTGAACCCTTTCATCCTTGTAATTTTCAATAAAAGATGTGGTCAATTGTGAATGGTAACCCTGTAGTCTTTCACAAAAATTGAACCATCCAGACTTTTGCATAAGCTTGGCAAACCTAGGAAATTGTTTTATCCAGTCTGTATTACTTGGCTCCAGCCTACAAATGAAACCACCAGGTTTTCTTTTAACTGTAGCCTCTGGTTCTTCTTCATCACTTCCCCTTGACATTTGAAACCCTAAAGATATTCCAACTCTGTTGTGTATATCAACGGGCTTTAAATCTCAAACAAAAACACATACATTCTGCTGTAGTTATCTCTGTGGTAAATCTTCAGTTCATGCTAGCATCTGGCCTGTTAATAATATCTATGTTTGTGCTAATAGTAATTATATTAATATTCAAGCCAATAGAGTGACAATGCTGACGAAATTTGAACTAAAATTCGTGATAGCTCTTACCCTTAAACCTCTGTCAATCATTCAAATCACCAAAGCCTTCATGCTGTATTGTCCTAAACAGGGAACTTTACACTGCAATTGTGTGCTTAAGAAAGGAAATGTTGTAACTACGTGCTTTGAAATGCAAGGAAGCATATATATACTGTATTCGAAACCATGAAACCAAAATCCCTAGAGTTTGAAGACAAACCCCAATTTCCTGAACTCTACATAATGCTGCTTGTCATCAATGGAGATAGACAGTAAACCAACAAGCCTGCGAATACCCTTCTTCAGCAGAATAATGAGAGAAATTTTGGGAAAAATGTGCATTAATTTTATTTTTCCACGATCAATGCTAGTACTTATGACATGAGCTGTTCAAACTTCTAAGTGACAACACATGTACCTTTCCATAAATGCTACCATACATCTCATCATTTCGTGGACAGGGGTGCATTTTGTTTTAAAACATGGCCATATCGAATGTCATATAAATAAAATATGGCAAAAGCTTATTATCATTTTATATTCCATGAAATAAATAATAAACTTTTCAATAAAATACCATTTGGACCATTTGTCATCAGAAATTAAAATGCTGCCAGTTAACAATATGCTACCAGTTTGGATAAACGCTGCCAGTTGTAAGAATTCACTATATAACATATACTCTTTTGCACATGCATGGGCTCATAGTGAATGAATGAAAATTTTGATGATTTTAGGTAACAAAAGGAACCCTAATGACAATAAATCAATCATAAAATATTAAAACAAAGCAAAATTAAAACAATAAAAACCAACCATAATAAAAAAATTAAAAATAAACAGGTGAAATAACCCTAGAGCTAAAAGATGGTATGATAAAAAAATATGGATGCATATAGGGCACAGCAATAAGGCTATGGTCACCCTTTAACAATTATTACGTCCAGAAAAGTGAGGAAAGAGGCAAACCCACATGGGGAAAATCCTCCCTCAAGAAAGGAGAAGGCATGAAATTTGAAATATGTCTTCAACATATATTCATGTTCACTTTATTGAGCTGACTAAACTACTTCTGGATGAAGGAATTGCTTAAGAAATCATGAAATCCATGATCATGCGCTAGAGTGTAGAACCTGCAAGAAGGAAGAGGATAGACTCCTTGTATCTCATCAACTGATGAAGTAGGAGAATTATTTGAATGATTCTTTCTGCTGTCAAACTCTGATCTGCAAACATAATCTGAAATGGAAATGAGATCTGTGGATACTCCTTTCCAAAGAGTACAGAAATTAAGACAATTTATTTCACACCCAATTCCTTGAATAGCTGCAAAATTGTGATGTGAGTCACATGTCAATATTCCAATCTGATGTAGCACCTGTACAGATCTGATATGAGGCTGATAAAACTCTCATATATCAAAAATATTAACATATGGAACAGCAAGGACAAAGGCTTCAATGGCTCCATGAGGATATAGGGCTAGACTAGGAAAATTTTGAGCAACTGGGGAGAATTGATAGGTGTAAAAATATCAATGATGGATGGGCTTAAAATTTGAACCATAAGCATTTAGAACAGATCCAAACATGTTTAATATCAGTCCAAATATTAATAAGGACATGGATAACCAGCCACTGAAAGTTAGGAAAGACTTCAAATCATGTAAGATAATTATCACTGCATATGAGACCAATGAGGAATCAACTAGTGAACTAGGGATTTGTATAGTCTTAGGATTATTCAGAGATATGGTAGATGGTATGGATGGTGGTATTATATGTGTATCAACCTGAAAATATGCTTCTAAATGGGTGAATCCGCGGACCTGGGTAACACTTTTTGGCAAGCGGATTTCGGCAAAAACCAAAAAATGCACCTCGACCGAGGTTTTAATATCTCGACCGAGGTTTTGTTCAGCCCTCGGTCGAGGTATTTATTAACCCTCGATTGAGGTATTAAAACCTTGACCGAGGGTTAATAAATACCTCGACCGAGGTGCCTGTGTCAAAATAATTATTAAAGGCATCGCTGTATCCACTCCTAGCCATCGTTGTATCCACTCCTGGACTCTTAGCCATCGCTGTATCCACGGCTGGACTCTTGGACATCGTTGTATCCATGCTTGACCGTCTCTATAGCGACGGCACCGCCCGCGGCCGTCTTAACAAAACCTCGACCGAGGTATTTAAATACCTCGGTCGAGGTATTTAAATACCTTGACTGAGGGTTTAACAAACCCTTGGTCGAGGGCTTTACAAACCCTCGGTCGAGGTATTTAAATACCTCGGTCAAGGGCTTAAAAAAACAGACTTAGCCCACATTCAAACAAATGAAAAATTTCCTGTGCCTTGCAAAGGTGTAAACCCTGCCATTCCTAGCACATAAATGAGCGGAGTTGATACCGATAAATTCACCAACGAATCTTCTATCCATTGAGGTATCATACACGCATTTTGGCATTCATATGAAATTTATTTTTTAATTACTTCTAAAACTTATACTTAGAAAACCACACTGCAACTTCGAAGCAGCTCAAAGAAAAATCTGCAGAGTTAAAAATACACAGCCAAAATATTCTTAAAAATTCCCACATCACATATAGATGTGTCCTCTTCAAAAGGGTATCTTTGGTTTTTCAATTTTTGAAAAAATAGAAAAAATTCCTTTACGTGGAAAAATATGTGTTTAAAACGATGCTGAAATCGAATGTGGTCACTTTCGAAAAATAATAAATAATTGTATAATGCGAAAAAAATTAACAAAAAAATATGCACATCACACTGCATTTTATGTAGATCATGCTCATATATTTATTTTTTTAAAATTATTAATGCAAGATTGAATTACTCTACGTGGACACCAGCCACTTATTAGCTTCTTCAAATTTTTAAGGTCACATAGTTCATTAAATGCAAAAGTTCACACATTAAATGACATCAGAATATTTTAAAAAAAATATCGCTATGAAGCCAACATAATATTCTACAATTTGTTTTTTTACTGCAAGTCAAAATTCACATGGCATATATGCTTTTTGAGGGCTTCTATCTAGCACATGAGTAAAAAATCAGGTTTTCATTTCCAAATTTGGCCAAAAAGTGTTACCCATCTTCATGGAATATCAGAATCCAAAGGATCACATATAAGCATATCAATAGACTCATGGGAATACACTGGTAATGAATCCTTTGTATGAAAGGAGGAAATAATGAGATGTTCACAATCTTCAAGAAGGCTCTGAGTATTGATGCCAAGAACAAAGGAGGATATGCTGAAGCACATGAGATCAAGTAAGGTATGTGGTATGAGACAAATAAGGCTTGATGTGGCTAAGAAAACATCTTGTAAGTCACTAGGTTGCGCACCATCAATGAGAGAGGTATGAAAGAGGTGTAAAGAATCTAGCATATAGATCTCAGAATCTAAGATAGGAGATTGAGAGAACAATTAATGGGTTATAGGATCATAATAAATATCAGCAACAGCTCCATATGTTACTTCTTTTTCATCAATAGTATCACAAGAAGAAAAACCACCTTCAAGAGACACAGAAAAAGATGGCTCTTCAATATTTGCTTCTTCATTGAAGGAGGAAGCATTCGAATGAAAGAGGGAAGCAACAACATGAAATGTATGAGAAACTTATTCATCATGATCAACTTCATCAAATAATGTAGAGGCCAAGAAATCTTGAGAAAGAGAACAAGAGGAGATGCTAGGTTCACTCCATGCTTCATCTTCAATTTCCTGCAAACCAAAAGCTTTGTCCAAAATTTTCCAAAGCTCAAATGGAAATTCAGCAGAATCTATGAGATGATATTTATTTGGAGACATTCCCAAACACATAATTCCATAACTTCTATCACAATTATTTATCCAATCAATCTTCTCTTCATAAGAATCAGGTTCACTCAATGCACCAATGGAGACATCAAAGAGACGTTGCCTCTTCAAGTATGCACTCATCTTTGGCTTCCAATCAGAATAGTTGAAAGGAGATAGTAGAGGAAATTTTCAATCCATATTGAAGTTGTTCATATGCTCTAAGAGATACTCTTTGCAACCTACAAAACAAACTAGGAGAAAATCTTGTAAGCTAGACAAGCTCTTCTTCAGAGACGGATAGGAGACTAGAAGCGCTCCTCAACTCTGTAGAACTTGATCAAAATTGTAGATCTGATACCATGTAGAAATAATAGATCAATGCTATGAGAAATGATGCTAAGAAGAAGCACAGGAAATAGAACTTGCTACTAAGAATTCTCAGAAGCATACACAAGAAAAATAGATAGAAGAAAAGAGACTGAATAACATGAATGAAGAGATGAATATTGGTGTGTATCCTTCCATTGAATAATGATGAATAATAGTGTACATAAATAGTACATCCCTCATAGTAAAATTGAATTGTATGGAAACAACTCATAAAGCTCAAAAGGTTGACTTACCAAAATATAGCAAAACCCCCATAGGTGGATAAAGCACTTACCAAATCTATCAAGGATCTCACGAGTTGGAAAAAGCATGAGTGAGTTGTCAAGGAGATGGAAACAACATGATAATCCTAGAAAATGGAGAAAAACTAATGGAGGATGGGTTGGAAACAAAAGCTCCTAGTTTCCTAGTTAACTAGCTTTTATCTTATCCATAGAAAAGCAGAAAAAGCAGAATAAAACAGAATCTGCTGTAAAGTCCTATATACTAATTCTAGATGGTCAAAAGGTGGTCAATATCTGTTGGAGACATTTACCACCATACACACTCTTTTTGGTCAAATTGGCCTAGTTAAACCACTATCCTAAGTTTAATTGACATCAGTGGAGCATTAATTGCCATCATCCAGTCACACCCACGCCTACCTACAGTCAAGGAGGCTAACTTAGCCTTCTCCTACAGTCAAGGAGGATAACTTAGCCTTCTCCTACAGTCAAGGAGGCTAACTGGAGCACTCTGGGGGTGATCTGAGTGATATTAATGCACCTAATTGTTAACTAGTGGTTACAATTAGTTCAACCATTCAGTTACAGTCAGTTAAGGCACCTCCATTCATTAAATATATTATTTAATGATTATTTATTATTATTTAATGAACTGGAGTCAACAAGGCGCCTCCACCAACTTCTGATGGTCAGTTCAGCTTCAGTTAACCTCATCGGGGTTCATTGGAGTCATGCAGCACTAGCACTTGATGATTGGATTGCTATGACATGTGTTTGATCTCCTTCAGTTGAGATTCAATCATTTATTGCACTCCGACTTCAGTTAGGGTTTGGTGAGTCAATTAGGGTTTTGGTCAAGTGGTTAACTGAGTGAGATTGCATGGTTGAGTGTCAGTTAAGCTAGACTCACTCACTGAATTCGAATTGTCTCCTTAGATATTGGAATTCTTCATGGAGTTAAGCCATTGTTCAACATTGGTATTGTAACCCTTTATTGTTTATTAAATATACAGAGAGGAAACCAATTCTGGTTTCGATTAATTTCCAATTCATGAGTATTTGTTAATAATTCTTTGATGATTTTGATTCCTAGTTCCTAGATCATGTGCAAGAATTAATATGGTATCAGAGCATGTGGCGGGACGAAGAAAAATCTCTCAAGAACAAGCTTTTTGACAGATTTCTCCATGAAATTTGAGCAATAGCTCAAAAATCCAGCCCTGCACCAGAAGCCAACGCTTACCACTCAATATCCCAAGTAAAGAACTTGTTGATCAAGCTTGCTTGATTGACTATGCTGGGTGTGATGAAATCCTAGAATGTGCAGGCTGTCTAACCTTACGGTGCCCCTTTTGTTTTGATTTGCAAGTTTTATCAGGTACAACTTCAAATGGACTCATCAATCCCTCTTCTCACCCCATTCACAAGCTATTCAGAATGGAAGTTGAAGATGATTGCATCTCTGAAGAGATGAGGTCTCTATGAGGTGTCTATTGGAATTGCAAGAGAGACTTATGAGAATGAGAATGACTGGGTAAATGATGGTGACAGAGCTTTTGGAACAATATGTGTGGCCCTTGATGATAGCTTGTACTACCTTAATCTTGGTTCTGCTAAATACCCAAAGGAAGTATGGACAATATTGGAAAAAACCTTTGGCAAGCACAATCAGGATCATAATAGTACTTTGGAAATGAAATCCAGCACCACAAGATTTCTTCACTCAAAACACTCAGCCTCTACTCTCTCTGATGAAGTTGTTCAAGATGAAGATGAAGCAGAATCTTCTACACATTCAATTCGAATTGAAGAAAGTCTCCATGAAGTGACTCCTTCTCCTGATGCTCCGGAAGTTCATGAGATATATGATATCTCATCTTCTCATATTGCTGAAACATAAGAATACATTCAAATCTCTAATATTGAAGAAAAATACTGCTGCACTTCCATGCAAACATTCACCAGTGATTTTCCTTTGAATTCTGTGCAAAATTTACTAGTAATTGCTTCCATAAGTGAAGAGAAATTTTATTTTTCTTCTTCTAATGTTGATGCTGGTGTGCAAATATGTAAAAAATTGGATATTTGGAAGAAATATCAGATTATAATAGTGACACATTCACTCCCCATAATCTAGATCTTCCATCAAAATCCTGCAGGATTGCATGCACCAAAATTCAGAATTTTGAAGAAAAAGACAACTGTGCATCCACCGTCTCGGTTGACCATAATTTTGGATTTGATATGAAACTTATTGGATCTAATATGATTTTATTTGGATCTGATCTGATATTTCTTGGTTCAAAATTTCAGGTTCATAAACCTTCAATATTGCTTGTAGCTATTCTCATCAATGGTGTGAAGAAACAAGTACCGCAAGTCTCCTTCGAAACTGCTGCTGGGGATTTGATTTCATTTCACAGTTTTGGATCTGTTGTGAAATTATTTAGATCTTATTTACATTCTGATATGATATTATTTTTTTCATATTTTAAAATTCAAGAGCTTTCATTCATGCTTGTAGCTGCTCTCACCAATTCCGGTGTGAAAAATCAAGTACCGCAGTTCTTCTTCAATTTTGCTGTTGGGGATTTGGTGTTAGTTTCCAATTGTGAGGTTGCTGATATTTTATTTTGTGAATCATTAGATATTTCTGAAGATATATCAGATTATGTAGCTCAATAATTCACTCTCCAGAGTCCCAGGGATTCTCAACCTTTGGTCACAAGCTCATCTCCTCACAGAACTAGTAAAGAGGAAGACATTCTGCATCCGCTTGGACACTTGCTCCTAAGATTTGGGGCTGATTTTACCACTCATGGTTTCCTGTTCAAGGCTGAAACATATCAATTTCTTGAGTGTTCCACACATGGTTCATATCCTCAAGAACCTTTGCTCTCTCTTCAGATGATTTCAGTTGCTCTACATGGGTCCAGTTTTCACCTTGCAGCTGTTTATATTTCTGATTTAGTTGAGTGCATTGTTCTTCTTCCAAAGTGGAAGATTCATCCAGACATATTCATTTAGTTTATATTCATAGGTTCACATGCACAGTCTCAGGATGCTGCTGCATAGAAAAACCAATTCTTGATTTACTGCTTAGTTTGAGGGGGGGTATTTTTTCCATGAGGTTTTCCCCGTTTCCTTGGTTATATTAAGTAGTTACTTTATTGTATAGGGTGACCTATGTCCTTAGTTTTCGGGGCCCTAGAATTTTTATGCATCTATGTTTTCTAACTCTTCCTGAGTATAGCTTTAAGGGGGGGTGTTGGAGACATTTACCACCATACACACTCTTTTTGGTCAAATTGGCCTAGTTAAACCACTATCCTAAGTATAATTGACATTAGTGGAGCATTAATTGCCATCATCTAGTCACACCCACGCCTACCTATAGTCAAGGAGGCTAACTTAGCCTTCTCCTACAGTCAAGGAGGCTAACTGGAGCACTCCGGGGGTGATCTGAGTGATATTAATGCACCTAATTGCTAACTGGTGGTTGCAATCAGTTCAACCAGTCAGTTACAGTCAGTTAAGGCACCTCCATTGATTAAATATATTATTTAATGATTATTTAATGATTATTTATTATTATTTAATGAACTGGAGTCAACAAGGCGCCTCCACCAACTTCTGATGGTCAGTTCATCTTCAGTTAACCTCATCGGGGTCCATTGGATTCATGCAGCACTAGCACTTGATGGTTGGATTGCTATGACATGTGTTTGATCTCCTTCAGTTGAGATTCAGTCATTTATTGCACTCCGACTTCAGTTATGGTTTGGTGAGTCAATTAGGGTTTTGGTCAAGTGGTTAATTGAGTGAGATTGAATGGTTGAGAGTCAGTTAAGCTAGACTCACTCACTGAATTCGAATTGTCTCCTTAGGTATTCGAATTCTTCATGGAGTTAAGCCATTGCTCAGCATTGGTATTGTAACCCTTTATTGTTTATTAAATATACAGAGAGGAAACCAATTATGGTTCTGATTAATTTCCAATTCATGAGTATTTGTTAATAATTCTTTGATGATTTTGATTCCTAGTTCCTAGATCATGTGCAAGAATTAATAAGATCAACCCAAAATTGGAAATAAATCATTCCAAGGATATAGATGGCATGTATTGACTTTAAGGTGCAAGTGGATTCCAACTAATTAAGCTAGTGGGTGAATAGTTAATCAAATAATGATTAATTATTTTATCCTAAGTTGTGAGTGGGTTTAATACCAGATATGTATGTTTTGTTGCCTTGTTCTTATTATCTTCTGTGATTATTATTGAAACCTTTTACTAGCACTTTATGATAAGGTATACTCTATGGGAGAAATTGGAATCCATGCCTCTTTTGAGCCATTGAATACCATGTTTCTGTTTTCAGAATGGTTTTTGTTGTTGGTATTCTAGGTAAATATTGAATTAAAGATGATTTTCTATGACATCCTTGACTTCTGAGATTCTTTCGGCAGTGTTTCATTTTCACCCTCTAACTCTTCTCTTCTTGGAATATATTGTCAAAAAAATTTCTTATTCCATTACTTAAAGTTAAGCCTGATTTAAACATTTTCTAGCATCTTCTTTCGGCTAAACATTTTGGTTTTCCCGAGGGGTGTAATCGTTTTAAAATTTTTCCAGCATTTTGGATTGCTGGGGGGTGTAATCTGTTCCTTTGATTTTTTTTATTATCGTTGAAATATTTTCTGATCAAGTATGCTCCATGGTTGAATTTAGAATCCCTCTCTTTTTGAGTCACTGAATACTAAATTTCCATTTTTGGAATAATTTCTTTTTTTTTCACTTTTTTGTATCATAGGTCTAGATTGGATTAGAGCTGATTTTCTCTGATATCTTTAACTTCACCGATTCTTTTTGCAGTATTTTCATTTCAGCCTCCACCTCCTTTCTTGGAATATATGTGTGTGTGTGTGTGTGTGTGTGTCTTTTTATGCAATATGGAAAAAAAGATATACATGAGCTCATAATTTTAAGGGGCATGTCAGGATCTTTTGGTTTCCCCTTTGACAACATCCACATTGATTGGAGAATGATCCAAGAGGGAACCTTTAAGGAAAGTAAATGGGTATGGTTGAAACCCTTTGGCTGGCCAATTTCTGTAGATCAAGATTAAGGAATATATGAATATGTCTAGCCTTTCCTTTACTAGACCACTTCCTTTTCTTATATTGTTCCAAGTAAATGAAAATAAACCATTTTTTTGTTCAATATTTATTAGATAGTTCTTGACAAAATCCATGGGACTGCACTTCTTCTTTACCTTCTTTCTTTTCTTTCATGGGACCACGATGGTAGGTTTATATCATGTTCAAGGATCTATGGCAGATCTTTCTATTTTTCTGTTTCTTTGGATAGGTTTTTCCAGTATTCTGGCTTCAAAATTTGGTTAAGGTTGTTCCATACATAGTGTTTGATTCCTCTTTCTGGAGATGTTGTTTTGTGATCCATTGGTCTCCTATCAAAACTTCAATGGAAAATTGGTCCTTCCAGATGGATCTATTGAGTTTCCCTTTGTTTGCTTATGTATTCTATCTTTCACCTCTTCCATCATTTGTGGATTCATTTTTAATTCTTGAATGGACATTACATCAGGATTTGTATGCTTGATTTCCCTCTTTAGACTCTTATTTTCAGTGTCTAAACCCCTTAAATTATTTCTTTTATTGGTTGTTATTATTTCTGACTATTAATAAAAATAAATAAATAAAACACATATATACTTGCATGGAGTGATTGTTTTATTACCCCTCCATCTTTTGATAATTCATTTTTTATTATGGAATGAACATTACATCAGTATGATATCCTTTTAGACTAGTTTTCCTTTAAGAATTCTTTTTCATTTTAGGGCCTAGACTTATAAATGATCTACTTTTATTCATCATAGCCATTTCATACCAATTTGGGGAGACAAACCACAAGAAATGATAAAAACATATATGTGAAATACTTACATTGAGTGCATGTGTACTTTTTAAATAGAGTCAAAAAGTGAAGTGGAAATCAAATTTTGATAGATTAATCAATGAAATCATATATGGCTTACAAGTACTACCACTTCAATTAAATTTTTAAAGTTCTCATAGCCCTTCTTGGTTTTAGCACCAGAGAATGTTACGAAAGAATTTTTCCTTGTATTTTGTCAACTTATGTACTGGTTGCTCGAATAGTTTTGGGAAAATCTTATGCTGCCTTACAAAAGTATTCCTTGTCACTTTTATATTAAGTATTCTTTTAAAATTGAGTTGTTATAAGTGTTTTAAGACAATGTTTTTCGTATTGTGTATGAAAATATTTTAGTCTATTGATCTCCAGCCACCCAATTTCACATTTTCAGATTAAGAAGTTGAAATGACTGAAGCAGAAGAAGGCACACCTAATGGAAATACAAGTTCATGGTGGAACAGTTTCCCAAAAAGTAGATTATGCATATAAGTTCTTTGAAAAACAAGTTCCTATTGATTCTCTTTTCTGGAAAGATGAAATGATTGATGTTATTTGTGACACCAAGGGTAAGGATTATGAAGGTGTTGTTAGCAGGTGGGGTGTTACTAGACTGCCCCAAAAAACTCACAGGGGTTTGTGTAAGGTTGCTTGTATTGGTGCTTGGAATCCATTCAGGTTTTCCTTTAGTATTTCCAGGGCTGGTCAAAATTGTTATCATCATAGTACTGAGATGAATAAGAAAAATTGCAAGATTGGCAAAGTAGATCAGGAATCCCACAAGGCAATGACAGAATTTGATAGGACTGAGAAGGATATAACACAAATGAGTGGTTTTCCTCACTATGGTATTGTAAAAGATGATTACATTATGATAATTTTTTTTGTATGGGAACAAATAAGTGAGTGGTTACTCTACGGCAGTGTTTGCTAAAACAACTTCTTGTACTGCTTTGGAGGAAATCAAGTTGAAATTCATTGACACTTACTCTAAGGTTAGGCATGGGCGATTCCAGACAACCCAGGACAAGGCCAATATTTTTGGTAAATTAAAGGCTTAGCTAATGCTAGTAGTGGATGTTTCATCCATGGCTGCATATAAATTTTTTGTAGGAGAGATTTACTATATGGATTATTTTTTAATATTGATTTCTAGTCCTCTGTCGTATATTGAAATTTTCATATAATTATAGTCGGCATTGTTTTTCATAAGTAGACCTTGAGTTTTTATTTTTAGGATTACATAAAGATTTCCATTTATTTTATTTGACAGAGCATCTACATAGAAACATCTATTTCTTTAATTGATTGATTAATAGATTAATGTAGTTTTTACTAGAATGAGTAGAGTTTATTTATTAAAGGGTGGTAGGCACAAAACAAAATTACATCCGAGTGTTCTACAGCATTTAATGGAAACTACAACTCAGAGCACTGTAAAATTTAAAATAACTACCCTACAGACACTACAAAGTTGGTTCCCAGATGAAATGAAATTTTATTGATAAACAGGAACCAATTACTATTTATCTTGAAAAAGACTCCAAACAGAAAGACACATGAATAACATAGGACTAACTATGGAAAATTGGAGAAGTTCCCTTTTCCCCAAGTTCATGCATGGATTTTCCTTCTTCTGCTTAAATTACTATGTAATGACTGTTGAATTGTGTGCTTAGATTTTGAGGAGGCCCACTTGCATCTCTAGCTCTAGAATTCACTGATTTGGGGTGTCAATTGTTCTGACGGACTGTTGTTCCTAGGCACAATTTTCCCTTTTCTCTTGCATCTCATCTCTCTTGATTTCATGAATCCAATCCAAATTTTCACTGACCAAGACTCTGATTTGATGCTTCAAGTGGCCAATTTACACTGCATTACTTGCATCTTGAATGAAATCCTCTTTAACCTGTGAGATGGGAAACAATCCAAGCTATTGTCACTGACTGCCATTTGCACGAAGCTAAGAATTGGGACTTGAGTATTCGATTTTTTAAAAAAGTCATGTTGAATTGGTTCAAGAACCTTCTTTCCTCCATGTTCTAATACTAGATTTTATTATATAAAGTTTGACGCTTTTCATGGTCATTGGTTAGCATGAGAAATTGGTTATTTCACTTCCATGTAAAACTGATTTGCACAGGGCTAATATTTGAGAAGGATCTCTCAAATATTGGACTAGGAATGTTCTCTGACTTATATTTCAAACCTCTTTAATTATAGACATTATTTAGTAAAAAAGCTTTATTTTCCACCATAAGTTACACAATAAGGAGAATTTCTTTGTACCTACCATGAGCATTGCATAAGAAAATGTAATATGATTGACCATCTATTGTGTTAATATAGTAGCCACACTTTTATTAGTTTTATAGACATGACTTGGGTAGCATTTGAAAAATGTTTGGAGCTATGCTCTAATTTTCTTGAGTAAAATGAACTAATATTATTGATATTAAATCTATTATGTATGGACAGGTGAATGGAAGTGTTTTTCCAGCTTTAGTATTATCAGCGTACTGCACACACTTGTGCTACAATGGACTTTAAAGTGAACCAAGGGATTATGAATGCAATGGTATCCATGGTCATTTGAAAGATGTTTGTACCAGCACTCTCTTACTTTGAATTCTTACAACAGTTCTCTCAGTAGTTTATTCTGCAGTTCATGTTGGTTCCTCAATTGCATTGCCTTCTCCTCGATCCTCACCAAGGGTAGGTTATTGTCATTCCAATAATGAGTTCCCTTGACATTTTTTTGAGCTTTGTTTAGATAATTTATTTTTGTATGAGAAATAAATAGTAAAACTTCACCCCTTAACACATCCAAAATGGTAATTTTACAAGTTTTTACTCCAAAACAAATTCAATAGCATGCAATTAAATTCCATTTGTGTAACTTGTATGAAAGTAGTTATATAAACTGTATGGAAGACAAACGAGAGTACAACAAATAACCTGCAAAATATAGAAATAAGTTTTATCATTGGCGTTGTTGATGCACCTTGCTTTGGCAAATTATGGGCTGGAAGTTGTTAGATTTTTATCATTAAGCTAGCAATACATTAGGATATTTAATTGAGAGAATAAAAATCACAACAATCAAACAAAAGAGACAATGAACACAGTGTTTATCCTTGAGGAAACCATAAATGATTAAAACCCAACAACTTCCTCAGAGATAGAATCGGCACAAAAAGTAGAACCCAAAACAGTAAGTGATCTCCTGACAAAAGTAACCTTTTTTCTATCTAGCCCCAGTGTCTTCTCCTTCCTCAACTATGCGGTACACTTCAGTGTGTATGAGATGCGTGATAAATAGAGAGGCCAGCTCTCTATTTATACTAATTCATGATTTGACTAAACCCTACTAGGTCCGACCTCACTAGGAGAGTCTAATAGCCCTAGTGCCCCGGAACTGCGGGGACTTTAACCCTTAACCAATAGGAGGGTTACCCACAATGACTTGACATGACTTATTTAGATTATAGAAATTCCCGATAGGAACATCGAGGCATGACATGACTCAAGTACATCCTGGAATAAACATCAGGTTACAATATATAAGAAATACAAGTGAAATACATTCCAAAGTTACATATACATCAACACTCCCTCTTAACTAGGAAGGTATTCTTTCAACACAATATTCAACACAAGTATTCTTCTCTATATCTTCTGGATCATCATCGAGTCCTCGTCATCTTCAAGTCATCTTCATCATCAGATCTGGATCACCACTCGATCTGGATCACCATTGGACATCATCACTAGATCTGGATCATCACTCGATCTGTATCATCACCAGACATCATCACTGGATCTAGATCATCACTCGATATGGATCATCACTATTGGATCATCATCACTCAATCTGGACCATCACTGGGTCATCATCACAGGTACTATCTCTTGATTCTTCTCGTCATAGGAATATCTACAGAGCCAGCCCTTTTTCATGTTGGATGTACATCTAAAGAGCCAATCCTTTTTCATATTGTATGTATCATCACAGAGCTATTCCTTTTTCATACTAGATGTGGCATATACACAGAGCTAGTCCTTTTTCATACCAGATGAGTCTTCACAGAGCTAGTCCTTTTTCATAATAGACGTGTCATCTACACAGAGCTAGTCCTTTTTCATATTAGATGAGTCTTCATAGAGCTATTCCTTTTTCATACTAGATGTGACATCTACACAGAGCTAGTCCTTTTTCATACTAGATGAGTCTTCACAGAGCTATTCCTTTTTCATACTAGATGTGGCATCTATACAGAGCTAGTTCTTTTTCATACTAGATGAGTCTTCATAGAGCTAGTCCTTTTTCATACTAGATGTGGCATCTACATAGAGATAGTCCTTTTTCATACTAGATGAGTCTTCATAGAACTAGTCCTTTTTCATACTAGATGTGGCATCTACGCAGAGCTAGTCCTTTTTCATACTAGATGTGTCTTCACAGAGCTAGTCCTTTTTCATACTAGATGTGGCATCATCACATACATTTGATAATGGAAGGAATAAATCCTCTCACCATGTCACTGCTCTTACATCTGACCATGGAAGGAACCAATCCTCTTACCATGTCGAAAGGGCACAACACTTATATCTAACCATGCAAGGAACCAATCCTCTCACCATGTCAGAAGGGCACAACACTTACATCTGACCATGGAAGGAACCAATCCTCTCACCATGTCAGAAGGGCTCAGCACGGACGCATCACTTCCTCTTGGGAGGAATCTCGATTTGGAGAACACCAATATTCTCCATGAAATATTCAAACTTAACCCTAGCCAATGGATTAGTCAACACATGAGCTATCTATTCATATGTCGCAACATACCGGAGCTTCACTGCTCCTCTCTGCACCATATCCCTAATATAGTGATACTTGATCTTGATATGCTTCGACTTGTCATGGAACACTAGATTCTCTGACAACTTTACACAACTCTGGTTGTCACAGTATATACAAGTAGCATCTAATTGGAGATCAAATAAATCAGATAGTAGATTTCTTAGCCATTTTACCTCACAACTAGCTGAACAAGATGCGACATACTCTGCTTCAGCTATACTCAGTGCCACGCAGGATTGCTTCTTGCTAAACCAAGAGATCACACTTGATCCCATATTGAAGCAACACCCTGAATTGCTCTTCCTATCAATAGCACTGCCTGCCCAATATGAATCAACATAACCCTCCAGAATAATCCTTTGATCATTCTTATACTTCAGCCCATAATCAGCTGTACCCTTTAGGTACCTTAGAATGTGCTTTGCAGCAGTCAAGTGAATATGTCTCGGATCTGTCAAATATTGGCTCAAGGTGTTAACAGCAAACCAAATATCTGGTCTCATGTTCATCAGGTACATCAAGGACCCAATCATCTAATGATACATCATGGCATCAATCAACTCTGATGAAGCATCTCTCAATAGCTTTAGATTCGATGCCATAGGTGTGGTTAATGCCGTGCAGTCCATCATCCCAAATCTCTTCAAGATCTCTACTGCATACTTCCCTTGTCCAAGGAAGATTCCATCTATGTTCTGCCACACCTCCATACCTAGGACCCAATCATCTAATGATCCAAGGACCCAATCATCTAATGATACATCGTGGAATCAATCAACTCTGATGAAGCATCTCTCAATAGCTTTAGATTCGATGCCATAGGTGTGGTTAATGCCTTGCAGTCCATCATCCCAAATCTCTTCAAGATCTCTACTGCATACTTCCCTTGTCCAAGGAATATTCCATCTATGTTCTGCCACACCTCCATACCTAGAAAATAATGCATCATACCCAAGTCCTTCATTTTGAACTCAGAAGCAAGCTTTCTCTTTGTATCAGCAATCAACCCATCCATACCTGCCATAAATAGATCATCTACATATAGCAGGAGCATCACTGGGTTGCCATCTTGAACCTTGTAGTAAAGGTTGGAATCTGCTTTACTCTTAGCAAAGACCAAACTTGATAGAAAGCTATCAATTGTGACGTACCATGTCCTGGGTGCCTGCTTCAAGCCATACAGGGCTTTCTTCAATCTACACACATGAGACTCCCTGTCATTTATCTCAAAACTGAGTGGTTTCTCCACATACACTTCCTCTTCCACTACACCATTCAAGAAAGCAGTCTTGACATCCAATTGGTGTGTCTTCCATTTCATCACTGCAGCTAGAGCAGGTCTCGATCTGATGGAAGTGTATCTGGCTACAGGTGCAAAGGTTTCTTCAAAGTCTATTCCTTATTTCTGGCAGAAACCACGAGCAACAAATCTTGCTTTATGTTTCTCTATGCTACCGTCTGCGGCATGCTTAATCTTGTAGATCCATTTGGAAGTTACAATTGACTTCCCTTCTGGTCTTGGGACAACATCCCAAACATCATTCTTCATGATCGATTGATACTCTTTGATCATAAAATCCTTCCATTCTTTCCGTTCTGCCACTTCTTCATAATTGGAAGGTTCTTTATCAATGAAATCACATAGTAATGCTAAATAACTGGAAAAATATCTGGTCCTCTTTCTTTCTCTAGGATTCTCTTTTGTAACCCCATATCTTTCCACGCCTTGGATAATTTCTCGTACCCAAGCAGGTTTCCTCTTGTGAGGATTCTTCTCCTGAGGTGGATCTACAGGTCTTTGTGGTTCTTCAAATTCTTGATCTTCTTCTTGAGTTTCTTCGTTTATGATTGTATCAAGGATGATTTTAAGGAACCATACTTATTTAAAAGTGCATAAATGTTGGCTAATATTACCAATTATTAAAACACCAATTATAAAATGATTGGTGATATTTTTCACAAAATATTTTAATTTCCAAGGATTTTATATCGTTTATATAATAATTTGGTGACTTTTAGGGTGAAAAAAATTTACCCCATCAAAATTGGGTGAAACAGGGCTTCAAAAAATGCAAAATGGCGAATGTGTTTTGGGAGAAAAACATGGAAAAATAGCCCACTAGGCTGAAATTCGCCCCTCAAATTATCCCTGGATTGTATCATGAATTCTGGGAGCTTCTGCTTCTTTAGGTTCTTCAGCAGGTTTCTTTTTGGATTTGATGTATTCTGAATCTTCATCAAATGTTACATCCCTGCTGATGTCAATCTTCTTGAACCCTAGGAAGTATATTCTATAAGCCTTCGAGCTTTCAGAGTATCCCACAAATATACCCTTCTTTCCTGAAGGATCTAGTTTTGTTCTCTTCTCTTTTGGAATGTGTATGTACAATGGACAGCCAAATATTCTGAGATGGCTGAATTCTGGTTTCTTGCCAGAGAAGAATTCTTTAGGAGTCTTGTTCTTGAGTACTCTGTGTGGAGTATGGTTCTATATATACACCATTGTTTTGGCTACTTCTGCCCAGAGATGCATAGGAAGATATTGATCATGAAGCATTGCTCTTGTGGCTTCCATGATAGTTCTATTATTCCTTTCTACAATCCCATTCTGTTGTGGATTATAAGGAGTGGACAACTCCCTCTTAATCCCTAAGTCTTTACATGTTTCTTTTAACTCATTCGAAGTGAATTCTCCGTTGTTATCTGATCGAAAAGTATTGATCTTCTTTTCAGTGTGGTTCTCGATCAAGGCTTTGAATTCCTTGAACTTGCTAAATACTTCATCTTTGTTCTTCATGAAGTAGATCCATGTCTTCCAAGAAAAGTCATCAATAAAATAAACATAGTATGCATACCCTCTTAGAGAACTTGATGACATTGGTTCACATACATCAGAGTGGATGATTTCCAAGATTCCTTTTGCCTTGCTCTCGCTACTTGGAAATGTCTTATTTGTATTCTTTCCTTTCACACATCCTTTGCAGACTCCATCATGTTTTGCTTGAATTTCTGGAAGAACTTCAATAGCTTTGCTTGCAAGTTGTAGTGCTCTATAATGCACATGTGCAAGCCTTCTATGGCAAAGTTCATTTGGTTCTACTAAGTCATGAACCGAAGCTTGTTTTGGTTGACCCTTTAACTTGTATAGACCTCCTTCTTGTTCCCCAATCACTAGTGCATCGTCAAAAGTCTTTCCCTTTGGCCACATAAGAACTTGGCCATCTACGAAAGCAACTCTCATTCCTTTTGCATCTAATGCAGATATGGAGAGGAGCTTCTTCTTTAGTTCTAGAACAAATAATACATTCTTCATCTTCATAGAATTTCCAGAGTCTAGTATATAGGAGGATTCAATACTACCTTTTATTGGATACTGGTAGTCATGCCCAAGTTTCACCTTGTGAGGTGACTCATGTTAATATAACTTCACAAATGATTCTTTGAATCCCGTCATGTGCTTGGAAGCACCACTGTCTATGAGCCAATCATTGCTTCCATGTGAAACGGTTCTCGTAAGAGCAGAGATCAGCACATATTCTTCATCACTTGAAGAATCACTTTCTTGTCTGACTCTCTTTATGGAAGGTTCATCATCCTCTGCAGCATGAGTATGATGTCTTCTCTTGTTTTCCTTATTCTTCTTTAAGTTCCCTTTATTAGGGAAGAATTTGGATATGTGAACTTTCTCATCACATGTGTAACATCTAATGGTAGATGGATCTCTTTTAGGGAGTGAGATATTACCTTTGGAGTGATGATGGTTCCTTCTAGTTTTCTTGGAGTGAACTATGAGAGCTTGATCTTCATTTCCCATATTCTCTTCTCGAGTTGCTATCCAAGTTTATTCTTGAGAGAATTCTTCCCATAGTATGTTGAATTTGACTAACTTCTTTCTAGAACAGATCCCTTGAATGAAAGAGTCCCATGATCTAGGGAGACCATTCAAGGTGGTCATCACAATCTCTGCATTTTCCACTTCTTCATCTACTGCATCCAGCTGTTCCTTGATCTGAGATACCCTTGTAAAGTAATACTGGTTAGTCTCAGCATTCTGGATCTTTACGTTCTTCAATTGGTTTCTCAGAGTCATCTTCCTGTTTATGTTCTTCTCTTCAAAGAATTTGGTTAGGGCATCAAACATAGCTTTAGGTGTCTTGAGGGAGGACACCTGTGGTATGAGGTGATCCTTGATAGAATCAACAATGATTCTCTTTGCCATAACCAACTTCTACTTGTGTAAGGCCTTAGCCTCATCTCCCTCTGGAACTGGAACCTCCTCATTGATATAGGAGTCCAACTCATTTTCTTCTAGTACCAGGGAGATCTTATACTTCTAGGCTCAGAATTTATCAAATCCCTCAAGCTTTTCATCAAGCTTGGTATGATGAGACATCTTAAAAGAGAACCTCAAATGGAAATACAAAAGATTTAGATCTTACAAGGTCAAGATGTCGGATTTGGATTTGGAGCTGAAATCTTGCAATGTTGGTTCAGTAGCAAATTAGGGTTTTTCTTTTTTGGAGTTTTTTCCAACCAAATGCTTTGAAATTGATCCCTAACTTTGATTTTGGGGAGGAGATCAATCCAAGCCTGGGATCACTGAAAAATTCCTCTTTTGTGAAAATCCCTAATTTTCGGCAGTAGTGTCAGGTCCTGTCACGTCCCCATGCCTCCGAACGGCGTAGAGGACGCGACTACTAGCTTATCAACCGAGCTAAGGGCCCATGAACATGTATAGGCTTAAAATTTTCTGGAAACAGAATGATTAAATGTATGCATTGAACTTAATTATGCGCATATGAGAAATTGTCATGCACATATGCAATTATCTATTAGACACAGCAGAAACATCATACATTCCAACAAGCATTCTTTCAACATGTTCATTTCATTTTTGTTAACAGAATTTACAGTTGCAGAAGTAAAATGGACAGAGCACTTATCTTATGAAGAACTTCTTCCACAACCAGCTATGTCACTGCAACGTTCCACCCAACCATAGGCCAGCGTGCTCCTTAATCTCTCAGTAGCACTGCCACCCCCGAGCTGGGCATGATTCTCCAAGGAATAAGGGAACTAGCAGGCTTACACATAGCCAAGATACACAAAACACATAGCCAAGCCAACAAAGTTGGGTTTATCAGGCCATTAAGGAGCTGATGAAGGCAATTTTCTAAGATGGTGAGCTCATTACAGAGCCAAGAACACCTAAATTAGAACTAGCCTGACCTCTAAGACACCCATCCGCACCCAACACAAGGAATCAGTCCCTTCTCTGCTACACAGTCTCTCAGGCCTTGCATTCCCTTCCAGTGCTATTCAGGGGTGATGGAGAAGAAGGCCAGCACTCTAGCTCTGTCTGTGTGGTTCCAGCCACTAGGTTTATCAAGCAAAACTAAGCCAACATCCCTGCTCCTCTCATAGTCCAAAGACCAACCATTGCACCTATGCAACTAATTAGCTATCACAGCTTAAACAAGGCAAGGACTCCCCAACGAATTACACAGTCCCAACCACAACAGCAACACAATTCTAACAGGGGGAAATCAACAGTTCCAAAACGTCTCAGCATACATATTACCAATGACGTGGGGAACACAGCCCGTTCTGGGCAATGAAATCAACAAGAAAACACATACAGATCGAGCTGGGGAAGAAATTACAGTCTCCCAGCCTGTGGGTGAGCATGAGAAACAATGCAGAACCCAAAATCAGCCATTGGGGAGTGGATACGACCACATCATTCGCAAATCCGCAGGGAAATAAACTACGTGGGTAAAACCCAGAAATTTCTATGCGTGAGTACCAAAAATGGGAAGGGAATCCTCTACGTGAGAATGCCCAGCAATAGAGAGGACACGAATTTGCAAGTGCCTGTTTGTTTTTGCAACTCGTGGGAGAGAGTGGTGAATTTTCCTACGTGAAGGTTTTCCTTCCATTCTGAAGTCAACTGCTGTGGGTGGAGTGTGCGTGGAGGCATGGACAGACAATCCTGCCACACCCATTCCTAGACAATAAATGCCTCAACTGCCAGCAAAGATTCTTAAATGAAAGTGGTTGGAATAAAACAAAAGAAGAAGACACATGGGTTTTTCCCCCTTTTGGCTCAAGGTTTGACAAATTCCCCCACACATCCTTATCCTTGGGAAAATCATACCCCTTTCGATTTAGTTGCCGTGATCGTAGCTGTTTGTGTTTATTTCAATTAATTGTAGATGCATATTTTACATGATGACCATCATAATATATGCCGCATGCCCCGATATACCATCGGTGACAATTTGAATCCAAAACATAGCATTACCGATCAATGGTGGGGTCTTGGCCTTTAGCTCCACACCATGATCATTACAATATATACATCATATACATCTAATGTAAGGGGGTCAAAACCGGGACATTACATGTCCAAAACTGAAAAACCTCAGAATTGGATTTTGCTTGGATAGAAAGATGTGCCCTAAGGAGGAGAGTTAATCCAACCTTATTTTGCTGAAAATATATGGAGGAAGATCCACAAAATAGGAAGCCCTAGTTCCCGCAGCTGCATAGTGTCTTCTTCTTAGGTTAGCTCTGATACCATGTTCGATTTTTATCATTAAGATAGCAATACATTAGGATATTTAATTGAGAGAATAACAAGCACAACAGTCAACCACAAGAGACAATGAACATAGTGTTTATCATTGGGGAAACCGTAAATGGTGAAAACCTTGCAACTTCCTCAAATATAGAATCAACACCAAAAGTAGAACCCAAAACAATAAGTGATCTCCCGACAGCAGTAACCTTCTTTCTATCTAGCCCCAGTGTCTTGTCCTTCCTCAACTATGTGCTACACTTGAGTGTATATGAGATATGTGATAAATAGAGAGGCCAACTCTCTATTTATACTAATTCCCAACTTGACTAAAACCTACTAGGGCCAACCTCACTAGGAGAGTCTAATAACCCTAGTGCCTCAGAACTATGGGGACTTTAACCCTTAACCAATACAAGGGTTACCCACAATGACTTGACATGACTTGTTTACATTTTAGAACTTCCCTATAGGAACATCGAGGCATGACATGACTCAAGTACATCCTGGAATAAACCTTGGGTTATAATATATAAGAAATACAAGTGAAATACATTTCAAAGTTACATATACAACAACAAAAGTTTCTTTCACCTTGATAGTTTTCCTTTGCTTTTGTTGCATGGTACTCCCTTGCGCTGAGCATGGAATTAAATTTTCCATCTTGACTTATTAGTTATTTATCAATCTTCGCCATCTATCATGATCTACCATTTAATATTTTTTTTCTCATTACTGTGTGCCTTTTCTAGTAGAATTGTCAATATTGTTACTGACTGGAACCTTGATACTCCAAGATTAGGTTTGCGCCCTTTAGAGTTCCATAATATTGAAATTTCCCAACTTAGATATACAGTGCTAAAAAAAGTGTTAGTGGGAGATTTCATACCTCCTATGACCTTGAGAAGCCAACATCATCCTACTTCTAGACTTATTGAGGAAGTGGAATACCGAGTTTAACTTCTATGCTTAGAATTTAGAAGAATTCGTTGGAAAGTATTATTTATCTAGTGTTTCTGGCAAGTTTTTCCAACTACTTCTGATAAGTTGTAGTCACTTGAATTCCTCTTGAATGTAAAAAAGGCCATATGTAGTTTTGTAATGCAGGGAATCATTGCCTCAATATTCTCCTAATATGTCAAGAATTTTACTGTTTTATGGAGAAACGTGCATAATATAAGTGACCATCGTGATAGTTTCATTGCCATTATCATGTCAAGTGCTTAATTAAAGTTCATAATTCTAAAAAATAAAATTCTTATGTGCATGCTTATTAATGCAATCATCTTTCTGATTCTTTAGCAGGTTCTAGGAAGCCTTTACTTTCATTTGATGAGATAGAGGAAGGGAACAAGAATACATAGAAAGATGAAGAATGACCTGTCACATATTCGTACACTTTTTTCCATATTATTTTTTCCCTTGCTAGCATGTATTCAACTATGCTTCTAAATCGCTGGACACGTTCAACAACAAATGGTGAAAAACTTATTGGTGTTGATTGGTATACTGTTTGGGTGAGGATCTACACAGAATGGATTACAGTGGCATTGTACATTAAATGGTGTCTGTTTGCTCCTCTCCTATTTCCTCATGGTGAGTTCTTTTGAAATTTGAAGCGAATATTGTTAAAGCTTCACTTGCAGAATGTGATATCCCAAGAACATGAAACTTACAGATGTAATAACTACAGAGGAAATACCTATCAAAGAATCTTATCTATGATTTCAAAATGATCCTCCATTATCGACAAATTTCCATTTCAAGCATATGCAACTTATAGAAGGTTTCATAGTTATTTCATAATGATAATACATATCGCATACCTTACCTTGTTTATATATTTCGTAAGTTGGAATTCTCAAAATAAGTTACTTTGGATGTGTGTTAGACCCAGAAAGTTCCTGTAGTCCAATTTTTCTTTTTTATAAACATTAATAATATTATGTCATTGTTATGATGTTTTGATTGATTTTCTTGCTTCTTATTCACAATTAATAAAATTACATCATTGTTATGATGTTTCGATTGATTTACTTGATTATTCTTCACAATCCATTTATATGGGAAAATAACTCCCCGCAAAAATTTCATAACATTGATGGTTATGTTATTATATGAAAATGTTTTTGGTTGTGAGATGAAATCAATCTTATTCATATCCTTTCATCGCAAGAAATCTTGCTTATAGTGGCACTGAAATAGTACATGATTTCCAATATATTTCTCTTGTCTTCTTTGAAGTATTTCTTCTACATTTTTTTGTTATATATGTTGGATTTGAAAATAGTTATGTTAGTATCATTAGATTTTAATAAATCTTTCTTAGAGTGGCGCTCAAATAAAAAAAGCATGCCAATATTTTTTGTGAGTATTCTTATATAATTTTTGTATACATTGGATTTTGGTTGAAATACATTGTTGGGGACAACTTGGAAGTTTGAAAAATTGATCATTGCATGGAGAGTAGCTATAACAATGTAGTTAAATTGTTTTCTGAAGGGGGAGATTAGATTTTTGAACATTGCATATGAGAGAAACCAAGAAATGGCAGCTGCTTCCCTGGCAAATAAATGCATGGGGGTAGCACACATGATGGTTGTGTTGTCTAAAAATTCATGTTTAGACATCAACGTTCGATTTTGAGAGAAGAAGAAATAGGCCCAAGAGATATGATAGAAATGTTTTTCAAAACACTTCGAAGGCCATCAAGAAGATTGAGGAAGTTCGTGTTAGCAAGGAGGCTAAATTATGGGAGAATAGGTTTGTCTCATTCTCTTCAACTTTCATTGTAAAAGAGTTAAGGGATAGTAACTGAAAATTAACTAATTGTTGTTGCTTATAGTGTTAGTTTTTCAACATTTAAGTGAGCATTATATGGATCTTTAACTGAGAGAACAACAAGCACAGCAATCAAACACAAGATAAAATGAAAACAATGTTTTTCCTCGAGGAAACCATAAATGGAGAAAACCTCGCAACTTCCTCAAAGATAGAATCGGAACAAAACGCAAAACCCCAAAACAATAAGATGCACTCCCGAGAGTAGTAATCTTCTTCTTCTCTAGCCCCAGTGTCTTCTTCTTCCTCAACTATGCACTACACTTGAGTGTGTATGTGATGTGTACTAAATAGAGAGTCCAGCTCTCTATTTATACTAATCCCGACATGACTAAAACCCTACTAGGGATGACCTCTACTAGGAGAGTCTAATAACCCTACTACCCGGGAACTGTGGGGACTTTAACCCTTAGATAATCAGAGGGTTACCCACAATGACTTGACATGACTTGTTTACATTATTGATTCTCTCGATCAAAGCATCGAGGCATGACATGACATGATAACATCCCAGAATAAACATCGGGTTAAAATAGATAAGAAATACAAGTGAATACATTCTGAAGTTACAATTACATCAACACTCCCTCTTAACCAGGAAGGTATTCTCTTGACATAATTTTCATCACTGGTCTTCTTCTCTAGATCTTCTCATCATCTGCATCTCCAATTCATCTTTATCTTCATGCCATCTTCATCTGGGTATTGATCACCATTCTATCTGGATCATCATCACTGGATCATACTCGATCTGAAACATCACTGGATCATACTCAATCTGGAACATCACTAGATCATACTCGATCTGGAACATCTCTAGACCATACTCGATCTGGGACATCACTGGATCATACTCGATCTGGAACATCATCATTGGATCTAGATCATCACTTGATATGGATTAGCATCACTAGATATGGATCATCACTCGATCTGGATCATCATCACTTGATCTGGATCATCACTCGATATTGATCATCATTGCTGGATCTTGATCATCACTGCTAGATCTAGATCATCATCACTGGATCTAGATCATCACTGTTGGATCTGGATCATCACTACTGGATCAGGATCATCACTCGATCTGGATCTCTTAGAGTCATCATAACTAGATCTGGATCATAGCTTGATCTGGATCTCCTCTTGTCACCGTCATATTGCTATCTCATGATTCTTCTCGTCACAGGAAGTTCTATAGAGCCAGCCTTCTTTCATGCTGGGTGTATGCCGACCTCCTGGTAGGTCTTTGGTAGCCCTTACATCTGACCTACTCATCAGAATGGCCAACACTCATATCTAACCTGCTCGTCAGAAAGGTGGTAGCCCTTACATCTGACCTACTCGTCAGAATGGCCAACACTTACATCTGACCTACTCGTCAGAAAGGCGGTAGCCCTTATATCTAATCATATAGGATCTAATCCTACAATCACATCAGAATGGCCAGCACTCACATCTGACCTACTTTTCAGAAAGGCGGTAGCCCTTACATCTATGTAGGAGCTCATCCTACATCAAAATGGCCAGCACTCACATCTGACCTACTTATCAGAATGGCGATAGCCCTTACATCTGACCTACTCGTCAGAATGGCCAGCACTCACATCTAACATGGGAGGAACCTAATCCTTTAGCAATGATAGAATGGTACAACCCTTACATCTGACCTACTTGTCAGAATGGCGATAGCCCTTACATTTGACCTACTCGTCAGAATGGCCAGCACTCACATTTGACATGGGAGGAACTTAATCCTTTCGCCATGACAGAATGTCTTAGCCCTTACATTTGACCTTCTTGTCTGAATGGCTATGGATCTCAGCACTCATATCTGACATGGAAGGAACCAATCCTCTCACCATGACAGAATGGCTCAGCCCTTGCATATGACCTGCTCGTCAGAATGGATTATGGACTTGTCACTTCCCCTTGGAAGGGACCTCGATCTGGAGAACACCAAGCTTTTCCCTGAAGTGCTCAAACTTCACATTAACTATTTGATCGTCTGTCACAACATACTGGAGCTTCACTGCTCCCCTCTGCACTATATCCCTGATATAGTGATACTTGATCTCGATATGCTTCGACTTGTCATGGAACACTGGATTCTCTGACAACTTCATGCAACTCTGGTTGTCATAATGTATACAAGTAGCATCCAGATGGAGATCAAATAAATCAGATAGTAGCTTCCTTAGCCATACTGCCTCACAACTAGCTGAGCAGGCCGTGACATACTCTGTTTGAGTTGTATTCAGTGCCACACAGGATTGCTTCCTGCTAAACCAAGAGATCACACCTGATCCCATACTAAAGCAACACCCTGAAGTGCGCTTCCTATTGATGGAACTGCTTGCCCAATCTGAATAAACATAATCCTCCAGGTTAATATTCTGATTCACATCGTACTTGAGCCCATAATCAACTGTACCCCTCAGGTACCACACAACATGCTTTGCAGCAATCAAGTGAACATTTCTCGGATCTATCAAGAACTAGCTCAAGGTGTTCACAATAGAGAAAATGTCTGGTCTCATGTTCGTCAGGTACATCAAGGACCCAATCATCTGATGATACATCATAGAAACAATCGACTCTGATGAAGCATCACTCAATAGCTTCAGGTTCGACACCATAGGTGTGGCCATCGCATTGCAGTCCATCATCCCAAACCTCTTTAGGATCTCTACTGCATACTTCCCTTTTCCAAGAAAGATTCCGTCTGCACTCTGCCACACCTCCATACCTAGAAAATAATGCATCATTCCCAAGTTCTTCATCTCAAACTTGGTAGAAATATTTCTCTTCGTATCAGCAATCAACCCATCCATACCTGTCACAAATAGATCATCTACATATAGTAGAAGCATCACTAGGTTGCCATCTTCAACCTTATGGTAAAGGTTGGAATCTACTTTACTTTTGGTAAAGCCCAAACTGGATAGAAAGCTGTCAATTCTGCCATACCATGTCTTGGGTGCCTGTTTCAAATTGTACAGGGCTTTCTTCAATCTACACACATGAGATTCCCTGTCATGTGTCTCAAAACCGAGTGGTTGTTCTACGTACACTTCCTCTTCCACTACACCATTCAAGAAAGCAGTCTTGACATCCATCTGGTGTATCTTCCATTTCATCACTACAACTAGAGAAAGTACTGATCTGATGGAAGTGTATATGGATAAAGGTGCAAAGGTTTCTTCATAATCTATTCCTTCTTTCTGAGAGAAACCACAAGCCACAAATATTGCCTTATATTTTTCTATGCTACCATCTGCAGCATGTTTGATCTTGTAGATCCATTTGGAAGTTATGACTAACTCCCGTTTTGGTCTTGGGACAACATCCCAAACATCATTCTTCATGATCGATTGGTATTCTTCAATCATAGCATCCTTCCATTCTTTCTGTTCTGCCGCTTCTTCATAAATGGAAGGTTCTTTATCAATGAAATCACATAGTAATGCTACATACCCGGAGCAGGATCTGGTCCTCTTTCTTTCTCTGTGATTCTCTTCTGGAGCTCCATATCTTTCCCCACCATGGATAAGTACTAGTACCCAAACAGGTTTCCCCTTATGAGGATTCTTCTCTAGAGGTGGATCTACAGGTATTTGTGGTTCTTCAAATTCTTGGTCCTCTTCTTGAGCTTCTTCATTCATGGTTGTATCATGAATTCTTGGTGCTTCTGCTTCTTTGGATTCTTCAGTAGGTTTCTTTCTGGATTTGTTGTAAGCTGTATCTTCATCAAATGTCACATCCCTTCTAATGTCAATCTTCTTGAATCCTGGGAAATATATTCAGTAAGCCTTCAATATTTCAGAGTATCCCACAAATATACCCTTCTTTCCTGAAGGATCTAATTTAGTCCTCTTCTCTTTTGGAATGTGTATGTACACAGGACAGTCGAATATTCAAAGATGGATGACTTCTGGTTTCTTACCAGAGAAGACTTCTTTAGGAGTCTTGTTCTTGAGTACTCTATGTGGAGTACGGTTCTATACATACACCATTGTTCTGGTAACTTCCGCCCAAAGATGCATAGGAAGGTCTTGATCATGAAGCATTGCTTTTGCAGCTTCCATGATAGTTTTGTTCTTTCATTCTGCAATCCAATTCTGTTGTGGATTATAAGGAGTAGACAACTCCCTCTTAATCCATGATTCTTTGCATAGCTCTTTGAACTAATTTCAAGTGAATTTTCCGCCATTATCTGACTGAAAGGTCTTGATCTTGTTTTCAATGTGGTTCTCGACCAAGGCTTTGAATTCCTTGAACTTGCTTAATACTTCGTCTTTGTTCTTCATGAAATAAACCCATGTCTTCCTAGAAAAATCATCAATAAAAGAAACATAATTTGCATACCCACTTAGTGAGTTTGATGACATAGGACTGCATACATTGGAGTGGATGATCTCCAAGATTCGTTTTGCTTTGCTTTCGCTGCCTGGAAATGTCTTCTTTGTATTCTTTCCTTTCGCACATCCTTTGCAGACCCCATCATGTTTTGCTTGGATTTTTGGAAGACCTTCAATATATTTTCTTGCAATAGGTAGTGCTCTGTAATGCACATGTGCAAGCCTTCTATGCCAAAGTTCACTTGTATCTACTGTGTCATGGACCAAGGCTTGCTTTGGATGACCCTTTAGTTTGTACAATCCTCCTTCTTGTTCTCCAATCACCACCACATCATTGATAGTCTTTCCTTTTGGCCACATGATGACTTGACCATCTATGAATGAAACCCTCATTCCTGGCACAAATAATACTTCTTTCATTGTTAGATACTTTCCAGACTCTAGCTTATAGGAAGATTCTGTTGATGTATATGTAACTTCGGAATGTATTCTTCTATGTATCTTATGTATTGTACCCCGATGTTATTCCGGGATGTTTCTATTATGTATTTGAGTCATGTTGTCATGCACCGATGTTCCGATCGGGAGGATCTATAATGTAAACAAGTTATGTCAAGTCATTAGGTAAGTCCCCACAGTTTTGGGGCACTCGAGTTATTATACACTAATTAAGGTGTAGGCTCGGGTAAGTAATGTTAGGTCGAGCCTACGTGTGAAAATGCAATTCAAGTGAACGGAAGAATATAAATAGAGAGTGAGACTCTCTATTTATTACACACATCATTCACTCTCTTAAGTGAGGTGCACTTGTGGAGGAGGAAATATACTGGGACTAGAAGGCCACTGCTGTTGGGAGATCTCTTACTGTTTTGGTGCTGATTTTATCTCTAAGGAAGTTGCGGGTTTTTCTCCTTTATGGTTTCCCCGAGGAAAACTATTTGTGTCTCTTGTCTCTTGTGATGTGCTTATGTTTTATTTCTGTGCTTGTTATTCTCTCAGTGAAAAGATCCTAAGTTCATAATGCTAGCTTGTTTGATGAAAAACTAACATGGTATCAGAGCTAACCTAAGAAGAAGACACCGTGCACCTGCGGGAGATAGGGCTTCCTTGTTTATGGATCTTCCTGCACATATTTTCAGCAAAAGTAAGGTGGAATTACTCTCCTCCTTACGGCACATCTTTCTATCGAAACAGAATCCAATTCTGAGGTTTTTCAGTTTTGGACCTGTCACTGGGGTCGTAAATTAGGGCTTTCTACAGAAGAGGAATTTTTCAGTGAGCCTAGGCCTGGATTGATCTCCTCCCCAAAATAGAAGTTAGGAACAAATTTGAAGGCATTTGGGTGGACAAAAATCCGGAAAAGAAAAACCCTAGTTGCTCCTGAACCAGCTCTGCAAGATTTCAGCTCAAGTTTCAGATCCGATATCTTGAACCTGGTAAGATCTAAAATCTTTTGTATTTCCATTTGAGGTTCTTATTTAAAGATGTCTCATCATACCAAGCTTGATGAAAATCTTGAGGGGGTTGATAACTTCCGAGCCTGGAAGTATAGGATCTCCCTGGTCCTGGAAGATAATGAATTAGACTCCTACATTCATGAGGAGATTCCAGTTCCAGAGGGAGATGAGGCAAAAGCCTTACATAAGAAAAAGATGGTTATGGCAAAGAGAATCATTGCTGATTCCATCAAGGATCATCTCATCCCACAGGTGTCCTCTCTCAAGACACCTAAAGCTATGTTTGATGCCCTAACCAAATTGTTTGAAGGGAAGAACATCAATCGAAAGATGACCTTGAGGAACCAATTGAAGAATGTGAAGATTCAGAATGCAGAAACTATCCAGTCCTACTTCACAAGGGTTTCTTAAATCAAAGAGCAACTAGAAGCAGTTGATGAAGAAGTGGAAAATGTAGAGATTGTGATGACTACTTTGAATGGCCTTCCTAGGTCATGGGATGCTTTCATTCAAGGTATCTGTGCGAGAAAGAAGCTAGTCAAATTCAGCATACTTTGGGAAAAATGTGCTCAATAAGAAGCACGGATAGCAGCTCGAGAAGAGAATATGGGAAGTGAAGACCAAGCCCTCACAACTCACTCCAAGAAAAGCAGAAGAAGACCTCATTACTCCAAAGGTAAGGATTTTCATCCTAGAAGAGATGTTTCAAAATTAAGATGTTATACATGTGATGAGATAGGGCACTTTGCAAAAGACTGTCCCAAGAACAAGGGCCACTCTCATAAGAAGAAGGGGAACAAAAGAAGACATCATGCTCATGCTGTAAAGGATGATGAACCATCCAAGAAGAGATCCAGATATGAAAGTGAATATTCTTCAAGCGAGGATGAATATGTTTTGATATCAGCTCTCACAGGTAACATTACTCATGGTAGTTATGATTGGCTTATAGACAGTGGAGCTTCCAAACATATGACAGGATTCAAGGAATATTTTGTAAGACTGTGAGAACATGAATCACCTCACAAGTTGAAACTAGGAGATGACTACCAATATCCAATAAAAGGTAGTGAGGAATCTTCATACAAGCTAGACTTTGGTAAGTCTCTAACAATGAAAGAAGTATTGTTTGTTCCAGGACTCAAGAAGAAGCTTCTATCTATTTCAGCCTTGGATGCAAAAGCAATGCGGGTTGCATTCATAGATGGTCAAGTCATCATGTGGCCAAAAGGAAAGACAATTGATGATGCGGTAGTGATTGGAGAACAAGAAGGAGGCTTGTACAAATTGAAGGGTCATCCAGAACAAGCCTTGATCCATGATATAGTAGAACCAAACGAGCTTTGGCATAGAAGGCTTGCACATGTGCATTACAAAGCACTACCTATTGCAAGAAAAGTTGTTGAAGGTCTTCCAGAATTCCAAGCAAAGCATGATGGAGTTTGCAAAGGATGTGCGAAAGGGAAGAATACAAAGAAGACATTTCCTAGCAGCGAAAGCAAAGCCAAAGGCATTCTAGAAATCATCCACTTTGATGTATGCGGTCCAATGTCATCAAAATCACTAAGTGGGTATGCATACTATGTTTCTTTTATTGATGATTTTTCTAGAAAGACATGGATTTACTTTATGAAAAACAAAGTTGAAGTGTTCAGCAATTTCAAGGAATTCAAAGCCTTGATCGAGAACCATACTAAAAAGAAGATCAAGACCATTCGATCAGATAATGGTGGAGAATTCACTTCGAATGAATTCAAAGAGCTATGCAAAGAAGCAGGGATTAAGAGGGAGTTGTCAACTCCTTATAATCCACAATAGAATGGGGTTGCAGAACGGAAGAATAGAACTATCATGGAAGCTGCAAGAGCTATGCTTCATGATCAAGATCTACCTATGCATCTTTGGGCTGAAGCTGCTAGAACAGCAGTGTATGTACAGAACCGTACTCCACATACAGTACTCGAGAACAAGACTCTTGAAGAAGTATTCTCTGGCAAGAAACCAGAAGTTAGCCATCTCAGAATCTTCAGCTATCCTGTGGACATCCACATTCCAAAAGAGAAGAGAACAAAACTCGATCCTTCAGGAAAGAAGGGCATATTTGTGGGATACTCTAAAAACTCAAAGGCTTACAGAATCTACTTCCCAGGATACAAGAATATTGAAGTCAGTAGGGATGTAACATTTGATGAAGACACAGCTTACAACAAATCCAGAAAGAGACCTACTGAAGAACTTGAAGAAGTAGAAGCAGAAGCACCCAGGATCCGTGATATAATCATGAATGAAGAAGCTTAAGAAGAAGATCGAGAGTTCGAGGAACCACAAAGACCTTTAGGTCCACCACTGGAGAAGAATCCTCATAAGAGGAAACCTGCTTGGGTACGTGAACTTATCCAAGGTGCGGAAAGATATGGAGCTCCAGAAGAGAATCACAAAGAAATAAAGAGGACAAGATCAAATTCCGGGTATGTAGCTTTACTATGTGATTTCATTGATAAAGAACCTTCCAGTTATGAAGAAGCGGAAGAACAGAAAGAATGGAAGGATGCTATGATCGAAGAATATCAATCGATCATGAAGAATGATGTTTGGGATGTTGTCCCAAGACCAAAAGGGAAGTCAGTTGTCACTTCCAAATGGATCTACAAGATCAAGCATGCTGCAGACGGTAGCATTGAAAAGTATAAGGAAAGATTTGTAGCTTGAGGATTCTCTCAGAAAGAGGGAGTAGACTATGAAGAAACCTTTGTACCTGTACCCAGATACACTTCCACCAGATCAGTACTTGCTCTGGCTGTAGTGATGAAATGGAAGACACACCAGATGGATGTCAAGACTGCCTTCTTGAATGGTGTAGTATAAGAGGAAGTATATGTAGAACAACCACTCAGTTTTGAGACACATGACAGAGAGTCTCATGTATGTAGATTGAAGAAAGCCCTGTATGGTTTAAAAAAGGCACCCAGGACCTGGTACGGCAGAATTGACAGCTTTCTATCTAGTTTGGGCTTTACCAAGAGTAAAGCGGATTCCAACCTTTACTACAAGGTTGAAGATGACAATCGAGTGATACTCCTTTTATATGTAGATGATCTATTTGTGACAGGTACAGATGGATTGATTGCTGATACGAAGAGAAAGATTGCTGCTGAGTTTGAAATGAAGGACTTGGGGATGGTGCATTACTTTCTAGGTATGGATTTGTGGCAGAGTACAGATGGAATCTTCCTTGGACAAGGGAAGTATGAAGTAGAGATCCTAAAGAGATTTGGGATGATGGACTGTAAGGCTATGGCTACACCTATGGCATCAAACCTGAAGCCATTGAGTGATGCTTCATCAGAGTCGGTTGATGCTATGATGTATCGTCAGATGATTGGGTCATTGATGTACCTAACAAACATGAGACCAGATATTTGCTTTGTTGTGAACACCTTGAGCCAGTACTTAACAGATCCAAGATGTGTTCACTTGATTGCTGCAAAGCATATTCTGAGGTACCTGAAGGGTACAATTGATTATGGGATCAAGTACGATGTGAATCAGAAGATTAACCTGGAGGGTTATGTTGATTTAGATTGGGCAGGTAGTTCTGTTGACAGGGAGAGTACTTCGGGATGTTGCTTCAGTATGGGATCAGGTGTGATCTCTTGGTTTAGCAGGAAGCAATCCTGTGTGGCATTGAGTACAGCTGAAGCAGAGTATGTCGCAGCTTGTTCAGCTAGTTGTGAGGCAGTATGGCTACGGAAGCTACTGTATGATATATTTGATCTCCAGTTGGATGCTACTTGTATATATTGTGACAACAAGAGTTGCATGAAGTTGTCAGAGAATCCAGTGTTCCATGACAGGTCAAAGCATATCGAGATCAAGTATCACTATATCACGGATATGGTGCAGAGAGGAGTAGTGAAGCTCCTGTATGTTGCGACGGAGGAACAGATAGCTGATGTATTGATGAAGCCATTGGCTAGGATGAAGTTTGAGTACTTCAGAGAGAGACTTGGTGTTCTCCAGCTTGAGGCTTCCTCCCAGAGAAAGTGACGAGACCCATATCCATTCTGACATGGTGAGAGGATTGGTTCCTTCCATGGTCAGATGTAAGGGCTGAGCCATTCTGTCATGGTCAGAGGGTTGCTCCCTTCCATGTCAGATATGAGTGTTGGCCATTCTGTTGAGTAGGACAGATGTAAGGGCAATTTCCATTCTAGGAATGGAGGCACCTGGTCAGTTACCAGGAAGACTCAGTGTAAACCCTGAGTAGCCATTCTGATGTGATAGAGGGATGTGTTCCCACTTGATCAGATGTAAGGGATGAACCATTCTATTCATGGCTAAAGGATTTAGTTCCTTGCATGTCAGATGTGAGTGTTGGCCATTCCTACGAGCAGGTTGGATGTAAGGGCAACTGCCATTCTCGAGGAGAATGGAGGCGCTTGGTCAGTTACCAGGTAGCTCAGTCAAGGAGGATTGGGGGGTATTCTAATTTGATTATAGTTTACTACAAGATCAGATGTGAGTGCACGCCCTTCCATCACTTTGATAGGACGTGTTATTGTCTGGATGGATGTAAGTGCTGAGCCAGCCTTCGCATCATGTGTTGATCAGACGTAAGTGATGTGCAAGTCTTCGCATCATGTGTTGATCAGACGTAAGTGCAGTGCCATTCTTCGCATCATGTGTTGATCAGATGTAAGTGCAGTATCTATCTTGGAAGCATGTGTTGATCAGATAGAGTTGATTGAGCTAGTATTCACATCATGTGTTGATCAGACGTAAGTGTTGTGCCAGTCTTCGCATCATGTGTTGATCAGACGTAAGTGTAGTATCTATCTTGGCATCATGTGTTGATCAGATAGAGTTGATTGAGCCAGTCTTCTCATCATGTGTTGATCAGACGTAAGTGCTGTGCCAGTTTTTGCATCATGTGTTGATCAGACATAAGTGCAGTATCTATCTTGGCATCATGTGTTGATCAGATAGAGATGATCGAGCCAGTCTTCACATCATGTGTTGATCAGACGTAAGTGTTGGGCCTTTCTGATGAGTAGGTCAGATGTGAGTGCTGGGCGTGCCTTTCTGACGAGTAGGTCAGATGTAAGTGCTGGGCATGCCTTTCTGATGAGTAGGTCAGATGTAATTGCTGGGCGAAGACCTACATGAGGAGTAGGCCTACAACCAGCATGAAAAAGGCCTCGCTTTGTAGAACCTCCTATGACGAGAAGAATCATGAGAGAGCACCAGGGATGATCTAGATTGTGTGATGATCGAGATCCAGTAATGATGATCCAGATTGTGTGATGATCTAGATCCAGTCCAGTGATGATGATCCAGATTAAGAGATGATCCAGATCCAGTGATGATGTTCTATGATGATCCAGATCGAGAGATGATCCAGATCCAGCAAAGATGATCCAGATCAAGAGATGATCTAGATCCGATGATGATGACTTGAAGATGATGATGACTTGAAGATGAGATGATCCAGCTGATACAGAGAAGAATACTAGTGCTGAAAATTGTGTCGAAAGAATACCTTCCTAGTTAAGAGGGAGTGTTGATGTATATGTAACTTCGGAATGCATTCTTCTATGTATCTTATGTATTGTACCCCGATGTTATTCTGGGATGTTTCTATTATGTATTTGAGTCATGTTGTCATGCCCCGATGTTTCAATCAGGAGGATCTATAATGTAAACAAGTCATTTCAAGTCATTAGGTAAGTCCCCACAGTTTTGGGGCACTCGAGTTATTATACACTAATTAAGGTGTAGGCTCGGGTAAGTAATGTTAGGTCGAGCCTACGTGTGAAAATGCAATTCAAGTGAAAGGAAGAATATAAATAGAGAGTGAGACTCTCTATTTATTACTCACATCATTCACTCTCTTAAGTGAGGCGCACTTGTGGAGGAGGAAATATACTGGGACTAGAACGCCATTGCTGTTGGGAGATCTCTTACTGTTTTGGTGCTGATTTTATCTCTAAGGAAGTTGCGGGGTTTTCTCCTTTATGGTTTCCCCGAAGAAAACTCTTTGTGTCTCTTGTCTCTTGTGATGTGCTTATGTTTTATTGTTTTGCTTGTTATTCTCTCAGTGAAAAGATCCTAAGTTCATAATGCTAGCTTGTTTGATGAAAAACTAACAGATTCCCCACTACCTTTTATTGGATATTGGTGGTCATCTCCTAGCTTCACCTTGTGAGGTGATTCATGTTCTGACAGTCTCACAAAGGATTCCTTGAATCCTGTCATATGTTTGGAGGCCCCACTGTCTATAAGCCAATCATCACTTCCATGAGTAATGTTACTAGTGAGAGCGAAAATCAAAACATATTCATCCTCGCTGGAAGAATATTCACTTTCATATCTGGTTCTCTTCTTGGATGGTTCCTCATCCTCTGCAGCATGAGCATGATGTCTTCTTTTTCTGGTCCTCTTTGATAGCTTTGGTTTCTTAGGAAAATTCTTTGCATAATGCCCTGCTTCATCACATGTATAACATATGAACCTAGAGAAATATTTT
>LPNX010843080.1:166987-210441 GCA_001517045.1 Pseudotsuga menziesii | reverse complement strand
ATCTCATAGTGAAGGCTCATAGCATAGAATACGAACACAGTGTTCGTCATCTGTTGAGTTTCCTTATCTGCGGATACCCAAAGGGAGGCGTACCTTGTTGCCCCGGTGTGCCGGGGTTTATTTCGGCAAACTGAGCTTCAGTGGGTTCTTTCCATCCAACTAACGCAATAAGGATTATAAGCCATGAATAATGAAAAGGTCTACCTTTTTCTTGTGCATCGCGAGCATCCTCCAAAAATTCCTTCGCCAGATAGCCAGCCCAGTTATAAGTATACCCCTCGGCGCAGTTCATAGCAATCCTGATAACCGGGGCAGGAACTTCAGTTGGCCTGCATTTCCGGATAAGCTTGCAGGCTAAGAGTTCAGCTGCAAACCTAATGGGCTGTGCCTGAATCGCGGAAGTATGATACCCTCGTTTCCCTTTTTTCAGGGCAAACCGCTCCTTCATGGTTTGCGCGAGCTTTGTGTCTTCATGTTTGGACGGAAACTCGGTTCCCGGATCTGGTCCCGCCATAGGTAATCCTGTGATCCTATGGATAAGGGCGGCGTCGATGGGAACTTGTTGGTCCCCTATCCATAGATAGCTGTCATGTACCAAGGCTAGTAACTGCTTGGCCACTACAGTCACATGTATACCGCGTCCGAAATGGGGAATGTTGAATAGCTTGAGTAGGCCAGCTTTGTCCAAATCCGCAGCCCATGGTTGCACTTCCAGTAGCATGACCTCATGGTCGGGGTACCTGACACGGTGCAAGTATTCAGCTGGGTCAAACTGTGGGAACTTGCTATAGTCATTGGTGTCATGATCGCTATACTTAAGCCGATCAATCTTCCCTGTCATACTGCCAATCAGCTGCACTCCTGATGGTAATGAAGGTGTGGCTAATGTAAACTGCTTCGTCCGCCGGGGTAGCGTGGTGCCTAGGCGAACAGGTGGTAAGTATGGTGGTCGTGGTGGAGGAATATTCTCACTTCCCCTGGCCGGGACCTGGGCGGAACCAGAGGGCTCCATGGGAGGAGCTGCTGGTGTTTTCCCTATTTGCTGCGGTCGGTCTTGGTTGCGTTTGGTGCGAATTTCAGTTCTAGACTTTTTCCTGGCAGACCGTGTCTGCATTGGCCATGGTGGGGCTGGGGGAGTGGCTTCACAGTGAGCTATGGCAGGCGGCCGAACAGAGCAGGTGATCAGACCCTCTCACTCAAATTCTTGGACCAAGGCGTCAATCTCACGTTCAGTGGTCATGGATTCACTCACAAGGCTTAAAGGAATGCGGAATGTGATTTTTCCTATTTTAGGGATCTTCTTATACACGCTAGCAATCAATTCGGGGAGGACAGTGCATTGAAGGCACCAAATCGGATAAAAATATTGTCCTTGTGAGACATAATTGCCAGTACCGGTCTTAGTACAGTCATTTAAAGCACTTAAAATCCCGCCGCCGCCAAACTGGTTACCTCCCAACGGTCGAATTTTGGGCCACGAGTCATTTTCAGTCTGTGGTAGAAGCATGGTCGCAGCCTCAGGGTGATAAGAAACGGCGGCCCAATAGTGTGCTGCGACCCAACCCGGCAATATCCGCAATAGGATGATTAAATTTGAGGTGCGAGCGTCTGGGCTCTTCCCCTGAAACTTACGTCGCACGTCTTGAGCTTGTCTTATAGATGTGGTGCGCGTGACCTCCTGGTAGGTTTTCCGTCGGAGCTGACTTCTTGTAGGGGCGTCCCCCCAAGCTATGGTAGCGCCTATTGTTATTCCCAGAGGTTGGATGTTCGGAGACTGAGGTACTTGGTCCGGCATCCGCAGAAGAGTGTGTCCAAGGTCTGTCATCCCGACCTGGGCAGGCAGTTCTCGAGGCTGTGCTCTGAGGCATCGAAGAGACTGAGTGATCTGTGCGCACCTATGGCCATGTAGCTCGTATAGTCGTTGCTGCCAATTCTCCAGACCATCGTCTGAATCAGACATGCAGGAGCTATCACATTGCCAATACATTACACCATCAGTATTAGGTTCGACATAATCTGCATCCGTGGCTGTGATGTTATAGATGTGGTATAAAGTATCCTGCTCCCCTTCATCTCTGAGTGGTTCTGTATATCTCTCTCCTTGGGATGGATCGAGGGGTATAATAACGCGCAGACCATTTCCTTCGAAGGTCATCTGCCGCCTTTTAAGGTTGACGACTGCAGCATTGGCCATGGCCCACTCAATTCCCAGCAGGGCTGGGTAAGGGTTGCTGTCATCAATGATCTCAATTACTTCGAAATCTGCCAGAGTACTGACCCCATCAATGTCGACGGGGACACTAAGAAGTCTCCCCAGCGGTACAATCTTTTGCTGGTTAGCTAGTCGCAGCTGTATAGGTGACCAAACCAGGGAAGGCATTCCCATTTGTCACCACGTCTGCTTAGGGAGGACATTGACATCTGATCCTAGATCGAGGATGACGTCAGTCATATCATATTCTCCTATCTGAACATTCAACCTCATTTCCCTTCCCATTCGTCGGACACGACTAACAGTTTTCTCCTGATCAAGTCCTCTCTGATGGTCTGTGACAGCAAGAACTTTTTGTAGCTTGTTTAGAGCGTTCTGATTGCGCAAGAGTTTCATACAGCTCTGCAAGAAAGAATATAGTGTACTTACTTTATCTGTCGAGGCCCCCTGTAGCTGCGACGCCTGCTGGTGTTGCTGCGCAGGGATGTCTACGGCGCCATCAATATTAGCGCGCCGGTCCTCCAGGACTGGTGTGGTATCCTTCGCCGGACTAGGGGCAGGTCCTTTTTTACAGATCTGTTGTGGGCTCATTGTGGTAGGTTGTCCTGGTGAGTCTTGAGAATGTGTCACAGCTCCACTCCGGGTGACCACATTGAGGGCGGGGGCAGGTCATTGTTCCACAGAAATCAACTGAATACTTGAGGTAGGGCTACGGCTATTTTCCTGTATCTTTGCAAGGAGCTGTGGACATTGTTCAATGTCGTGATCTACTGCGCGGCAATACCGACATGTCGTAGTGGGGTTTCAACAGTCGCGGGCCAAATGACCAGCTTGGTTACAATTGTAACACACAACCTGGCCTCTACCTCTACCAGTCATTCCACCACGGCTGCGACCACCAAAAGCACCTCTGCCGGGGTTGCCACCTCGGTATCCATAACCATCATTATTCTGGTTGTCGTTATGGACTCGATAAACATCAGAGGTGCGCTCTCGCATCAGGTCATAGCTGCGACATTCTTCTTCATTATGGCCAACAGACTTACAAAACTGGCAGTAGGGATTTTTGGGAACTGGGACATATCTTTGGAGAAGAGGGCAGTGCTTAGGGCGATGCTGGCCAGAGGCACGGCAAATATCACAATATATCACACCGGCATTGACTTGGGTGGGCGCGCCAGAGGTAAGATAAGTTCTGATCATGGGGCACTGGTCCCTATCATGACCTTCAGTCCGACATTGCGTACACCAGACCTCCTCGCGACTGGTTTTAGCTTTCTTCATATCACGAAGTTCCAGGGCCATTGCTGCCAATTGTGCTTGGATTTGAGCAAGACCAGAATTGTCTCCGACGGGAGCGGTTTCTAGCTTCATTGCGATTTCCAGGGCCTCTTGCTGGTCAGCAACCTTCTGTTGCATGAGCGGCGTTCAGATATGCGGCAGCAGCGCAGCAATAAACCATTCCTTGTGCTGCGCAGGACTAATGGTAAAGCTGACTTGATCTAATAAGACTTTGAATCTCTGGTCGAAGTCCCACACAGATTCTCCGCGCCGTTGTTGAATCTCTTTGAGTTCAGTGATGCTCTGTGATTCTGATTTCGGTTTCTTAAACTCCTTAATGAGGGCGGCTTTGATTTCATCCAAAGTAGGGTTCTTGTTGCTAGAAAATTTCATGAACCAGGTCAAAGCCCGGTCGCGAAAGGAAGTAATAAGCTGTGCAGTTCTCAGATCCAGGTCAGTAATACCCTTCGCGTTCCAGACGGCTTCACACAAAAACCAGAACTGCTCTGGGTCTTCTGATCCCGTACCTTTGAAAATGGGCAGCTTAATATCATCAGCTAGGTGGGCCATGTTGGGTTTGGGAGGTTGAGGAGGAGGGCAGGCCTTTGACGGGGGGGGGTTTACAGGGTTAGGTTGATCTCTGGTTGGTATACTTGGACTTGGTTGCCGGGCACACTGCAGCCAAACTTTAGGGGTAACAAAGCGACGCTGGGGTGTAGTAGGAGGGTGTCCTTCGGGGTCGGCTTGTGAAGGGCTGTCAGGGGGAAGTGCGGTGGTCTGTCCTGAAGAGTAGGATTCAAAACTGCGTTTGTACCGTTGCTCACTTTGGGGCAACCCCGTTGGCGCGTCGAAGGTATTTTCTCACGGGGCCCTGTAAAGAACTGCCGTTCAGCTTCACTGAAAGAAGTACTTGTATCAATGGTGAACTCTGTCACAAAGGCCTCCAACGTTTGCGTCATCCAGAAGTCAACAGCGCGAGAGACCTCGTTATTCACGTTTTTCACAAGGTTGACCCTTGCGGGGGTCCACGCATGAATCCGTCGAGTTTGAAAGTTCGTCCTTCTTTCCGTTAACCTAGACAACCACTGGTGCAACTCTATATGGAAACGACCAAAGAAAATTTCATAAGTATCAAAAAAAACATACCGTTGTAAAAAGTCACTTGCGCTTCGACTCGGATTTGTATTTTCTTGCTGCGCAAATTGCAGACAGGTCGCAGCGAACCAATCACTGACGTCCTGCACCGAGGACCTCCAGAACATAGCCCTTGTGGTACAAAGTAAACCCCTCACGAGCAGTTACTGAGTTCAACCGGCAACAGAACCAATTTGTTGGGCACATGGGCAGACCCGGGTTAACGCTTTATATGTCGCACCAACAAAAGACCCACTGTGTTGGCCCTTTCGGCAACAACCTGCGCGCAGGTTGCAGTCTCACCCGAAACAGCAATGGGGGGGCCGCAGAATCAGGTTTCTGCATGCAGAGAGGGGTATTACTGTACCTTAGCCTTTCTAAATAATTACTAATCAACTTCTTGTTAACTTATCATTCATTCACATATAACTTCACAGCATAATAAACAAACCAAACTTGCATAACCCACTACAGGGAATTCACAGCGAAGCTTAGTATTAGCAGAGATCTTATATTATCAGATACATTCAGTTTAATGCATGAAAATGACAGAAACAGGACAACACAACAAAACCACAACACCAAATATAACGTGGTTCACCCCCAGTGTAGGGGCTACGTCCACAACTGCGTTTTATTCCTCTTTCCTCAAAACCACAGCTTATCTGCGCACTCAGCTGCAGATTCCTTCAGCTTTGAACAGCCGTGCACACAGCAGCAGGCTTCTGCGCACACAGCTGCAGACCTTTCTTACTTTCTTACAAAAACCCTCTGCGCACACAGCTGCAGACCTTTCTTACTTTCTTACAAAAACCCTCTGCGCACACAGCTGCAGAGGTCGTCCACGCACACAGCCGGGACTTGTCCTTTCCTTGCCAAAAAAACCAACCTTCCTTCACCTTATCTTTCTTACATCAAAAAGCCTAACCTATCCATTTTCCATAAGCGCTTATTTATACTGCGCAGCTTTACAAAAACCATGGTCTTAAACCATGGGCACCCACAAAACCCTAAACCGTGGATTTAAACCATGGGATTATTACAAAAAGAGAGGGTTTTGACTTACCCTGACACCCCTAAGACTATTTTGACCCAAAGCTCCGCTTACAAATTAACCGCGGAGTTCCCTAACATGGAGTATGTGCCCCAACAATTTTCTAGTGTTATCTTTGTGATAGTGCTTACCTCTAGGGTGATGAGATATTATTTTGGTTGACTTGGATTGTACCATGAGAACTTGATCTTCACTTCCCATATTTTGTTCTCAAGCTGCTATTCGTGCTTCTTCTTGAGAACACTCTTCCCATAGTTTGGTGAACTTGACTAACTTCTTTCTAGCACAGATTCCTTGGATGAAAGAATCCCATGACCTAGGAGGGCCATTCAAGGTAGTCATCACAATCTTTGCATTTTCCACTTCTTCATCTACTGATTCTAGTTGTTCCTTAATTTGAGAGACTCATCTAAAGTAATATTGGATTGTTTCTACATTTTGAATATTCACATTCTTCAGTTTTTTTCTCAGATTCATCTTCTAGTTTATGTTCTTCCCTTCAAACAATTTGGTTAGGGCATCAAACATAGATTTAGGTGTCTTGAGAGAGGACACATGAGGGATAAGGTGATCCTTGATAGAATTAGCAATGATCCTCTTTGCCATAACCAAATAATTCTTATGCAAGGCCTTAGCCTCATCTCCCTCTGGAACTGGAACCTCCTCATGGATATAGGAGTCTAACTCATTTTCTTCCAGGACCAGGGAGATCCTATACTTCAAAGCTTGGAAGTTATCATCTCCCTCAAGATTTTCATCAAGCTTGGTATGATGAGACATCTTAACTAAGAACCTCAGATGGAAATACAAAATATTTTAGATCTTACCAGGTCAAGATGTCGGATCTGAATTTTGAGCTGAAATCGTGCAGAGCTGGCTCAGGAGCAAATTAGGGTTTTTCTTTTCCGTAGTACTGTCCACCCAAATGATTTGAAATTTATCCCTAACTTTTATTTTGGAGAGGAGATCAATCTATGCCTAGGTTTACTAAAAAATTCCTCTTCTGTGAAAATCCCTAATTTTCGGCAGTAGTGTCTGGTCCAAAACTGAAAAACCTTAGAACTGGATTCTGCTTCGACAAAAATATGCTCCTTAAGGAGGAGAGTTATTCCAGCTTACTTTTGCTGAAAATTTGTGGAGAGAGATCCACAAAGTAGGAAGCCCTATTTCCCGCAGATGCATAGTGTTTTCTTCTTAGGTTAGCTCTGATAACATGTTAGTTTTTCAACATTTAAGCTAGAATTATATGGATCTTTAACTGAGAGAAGAACAAGCACAACAATCAAACACAAGAGATAATGAACACAGTGTTTTTCCTCAAGGAAACCATAAACGGAGAAAACCCTGCAACTTCCTTAGAGATAGAATCAACACAAAAGGTAAAACCCCAAAACAGTAAGATGCACTCCCAACAGTAGTAATCTTCTTCTTCTCTAGCCCCAGTGTCTTCTCCTTCCTCTACTATGCGCTACACTTGAGTGTGTATGTGATGTGTACTAAATAGAGAGTCCAACTCTCTATTTATACTAATCCCAACATGACTAAAACCGTACTAGGTATGACCTCTACTAGGAGAGTCTAATAACCCTAGTGCCCTAGAATGTGGGGACTTTAACCCTTAGACAATCGGAGGGTTACCCACAATGACTTGACATCACTTGTTTACATTATTTATTCTCTCGATCGGAACAACGGGGCATGACATGACATGATAACATCCCGGAATAAACATCGGCTTACAATAGATAAGAAATACAAGTGAATACATTCCAAAGTTACAATTACATCAACATATAGCACATGTTTATCCAAATACAGTAGAACCACCATACAAAATTTGTCTGTTCTCAAATCTTACCTTTTTCGTGGTGATTTTTTATTATTATCTTTATTACTTTTCCTGTGGTGCACTTCTGGAGTTCCCTTGGTTCTGATAAAGATTTGTATCAGTCTAGTTGTGGCTATATCTAAGGAAATTTTGATAGATATAAAGTTACAAACATGATTGAATGTTTCACACTAGTTTTCATATAAAATATGTCAACTATAATGTTTGGTATGCTTTTATTATTTCATTCAACTGTTTTTGAAATATGTGTTGAATTTATTTTGCTTGCTTATTTTGGTAGGTTCTTTAAAAATATGTTTCATTTTCTAGAATTGGTTGATATGGTAGCTTATGCTTTGCAACACTTAGTCTGAAATTTTTCACTTTCATGTATTTTTATATTGTCACTGATAGATTGTGTTATGAATGGCAAGGTTTGCTTACCTTATTTGACTTTTACTTTGCTTGATTTCATATAATGATATTTTTCTCATATATTTAGGCATGCCAAGAGATATTACTGTTGGGGCGCATACTCCATGTTGGGTAACTCCGCGGTTAATTAGAAAATTTGTAAGCGGAGCTATGGGACAAAATAGTTTTAGGGGTGTCAGGGTAAGTCAAAACCCTCTTTTTTTGTAATAAACCCGTGGTTTAAATCCAAGGTTTAGGGTTTTTGGGTGCCCATGGTTTAAGACCATGGTTTTGTAAAACTGCCCAGTATAAATAAGCGCTTGTGTAAAGAGGATAGGTTAGGCTTTATGATGTAAAGAAAGATTAAGGAGAAGTAAGGTTGGTTTTTGTAAGGAAAGGATAAGTCCTAGCTGTGTGCGTGGACGACCTCTACAGCTGGGTGCGCAGAGGGTTTTGTAAGAAGAGGAAGAAAGATTTGCAGCTGTGTGCGCAGAAGTCAGCTGCTGTGTGCGCGGCTGTTAAGGGCTGAAGGGATCTGCAGCTGAGTGCGCAGATCAATTGTGGTTTTGAGGAAAGAGGAATAAAACGTAGTTTGTGGATGTAGCCCCTACACTGGGGGTGAACAACGTTATATTTGGTGTCGTGGTTTTATTGTGTTGTTTCTATTTCTGTTATTTTCATGCATTAAACTAAATACATCTGATAACATAAGATCACTGCTAGTAATAAGCTTCGCTGTGAATTCCCCGTAGTGGGTTATGCAAGTTTAGTTTGTTTATTGTGCTGCGAAGTCATATGTGAATGAATGATAAAGTTTACAAGTGTTGATTAATAATTGCTTTTAAAGGCTAAGGTACAGTAATACCCCTCTCTGCATGCAAAAACCTGATTCTGCGGCACCCCATTGCTGTTTCGGGTGAGACTGCAACCTGCGCGCAGGTTGTTGCCGAAAGGGCCAACACGGTGGGTCTTTTGTTGGTGCAACGTATAAGAATTAACTCGGGTCTACCCTATTGCCCAACAAATTGGTTTCGTTGCCAGTTGAACTCAGCACCTGCGCAAGAGGGGTTTACATTGTACCACAAGGGCTATGTTCTAGAGGCCCTCTGTGAAGGACATCAGTGATTGGTTTGCTGAGATCTGTTTGCAATTCACGCAGGAAGAGAATACGAATCCTTGTCGAAGCGCAAGTGACTTTTTACAACGGTATGTTTTTTGTGATACTTATGAAATTTTCTTTGGTCGTTTCCACCTAGAGTTGCACCAGTGGTTATCTAGGTTAACAGAGAGGAGGACGAACTTTCAAGCTCGACGGAGTCCTGTGTGGACCCCTGCAAGGGTCAATCTTGTGCAATACATGAACAACGAGAGATCCCGCGCTGTTGACTTCTGCACGACACGAACGTTGGAAGCCTTTGTCACTGAGTTTGCTATTAACACGAGCACCTCTTTCAGTGAAGCCGAATGACAGTTTTTCAAAGGTCCCCGTGGTAAGTTTTTGAATTTATTAGGCTTAAGGATTAAAATACTATTGGCCGAAAAGGGTATATTTCTGTTTGAATAAGACTATTAGTTTAGTAGTACTAACATATGTTTGCAAGTGACACTCTCTTCTACGAGCAAAGCGGGTTGCTGCGAAACGGAAAAAGGTATAAGCGGAATTTTGACCCCTCTTCCTTAAGTCAGGTTACCACGTTCACCCCTGTACACCCTGAAGAGTCAGATTCCGAAGACAACCCTTCGGTTGGAAACCCTATGGTCACCCCGCAACGCCGCTCCGCTACCCCTGACATTCCATCGCAGTCTGAGAGTCAACCAAGCTCAAGTATTCCAGCCATAGGCCAGTCTGCCCCCGTAAACCCCCCCCCCCCTCCACCGCTTGTCCCCCTCCCAAACCCTCCAGAAACTCCATGGCCCACCTCGTTGATGACATTAAACTCCCCATATTTAAAGGCTCGAGATCTGAAGACCCAGAACAGTTCTGTTTTCTCTGCGAAGCGGTATGGACCGCGGAAAAAATTACAGATCCGGATGTGCGAGCTGCACAGCTCATTACATCTTTTCAGGACCGGGCTTTGACATGGTTCATGAAATTTTCTAGCACTCAGAGCCCTACTTTAAGCGAGATCAAGGCGGCCATAATCAAATAATTTAAGAAGCCTAAATCGGAGTCGCAGAGCATCACTGAACTCAAGGATATTCAACAGCAGCGCGGCGAATCAGTCTGGGACTTTGATCAGAGATTCAAAGTTCTACTGGACCAAGTCAGCTTTACCATTAGTCCTGCGCAGCACAAGGAATGGTTTATTGCAGCATTGTTACCACATATCCGAACTCCACTCATGCAACAGAAAGTTGCTGACCAGCAAGAGGCTCTAGAAATCGCAATGAAACTAGAGACTGCCCCTGTCGGAAATGACTCTGGGATTGCTCAAATCCAAGCGCAGTTAGCTGCGATGGCCCTGGAACTCCGCGAGATGAGAAAGGGAAAACCTGATCGTGAAGCGGTTTGGTGTACGCAATGTCGGACCGAAGGTCATGACAAGGAACGGTGCCCTCTGATAGACAAGTACCTGCAGACCGGTGCGCCGAACTCCTTTCCACCACAGGTTCTCTATTGTGAGCTTTGCAGAATGACAGGTCAGCACCGACCTGAGAACTGTTATCTGCTACAAAGGTATGGGCAGGGACCTAAGAACTCCTACTGTAAATTTTGAAAATCTGTAGGTCATAATGAAGAGGAGTTCCGCACCTATGATGCCTACCGGGTGCACACCGAAGGCCCACATAACGATAGTTATGGCTACCAGGGGGGTGCCTCTGGATGAGGTACCTCTGGAGGCCGTGGAGGCATGGCCGGGCGAGGCTGAAACCAAATTGTGTGTTACAATTGTAACCAATCTGAGCATTTGGCTCACGACTGTCGGAACCCCACTACGACGTGTCGGTATTGCCGCGCCGTAGATCATGTGATTGAGCAGTGCCCCCAGTTGATCGCTAAGATTCAGGCACAACAGACTACCCCTACTCAGAGCCTCCAGATGATTTCTGTGGAGCCCCACCCTGTGGCAACCATTAATGTCGTTACAAGAAGTGGACTCACGACACATATCCAAGAAACGCCAAACCGCCCTGTCGAAGCTCTAGTTCGTAAGGCTCCTGAAAAAATTCATGTATTTGATATCCTCAGAGAGAAAGAGACATTCATGGCGGCCAAGAAATATTTTGCTGGCCCTAGCCCACCCAGCGCACCTGCGCAGCCTCAGTCGTCGCCCTGCGACGCATCGCTGGATAAAGTAAGTATACTATCTACCTTTTTGCAAAGTTGCCTCAAACTTTTAAGAAATCAAGCTGCTCTGAATGAGCTGCAGAACATCATCGCTTCCTGCGAATCTTTGCAAAGTTGTGGTCAGGACAAAACTGTTCATCGAGTCAGCAGAACCGGCAGGGAAATGCAATTGAATGCTCAAATCGGGGCATATGATATGACCGATGTTATTCTGGACTTGGGGTCCGATGTCAATGTTTTAACCAAACAGACCTGGGAACAAATGGGGAAACCTACCCTTGCCTGGTCTCCTATACAGTTGAGGCTGGCCAACCAGCAAAAGATTGTACCCTTAGGAAGATTCCTGGATCTCTAAATAGATATTGACGGAGTTAGTACCTTCGCGTACTTTGAAGTAATTTAGATCATTGATGACAACAACCCTTACTCGGCCCTGTTAGGAATTGAATGGGCGATGGAAAATGCTGCAGTAATCAACCTAAAAAAGAGACAGATGGTCTTCGAAGGGAAATACTTTAGGGTCATCCTACCCCTGGATCCTTCACAAGGGGAACGGCATACTGAGCCACTCCACCATAACGATCAGGCTGATGTGGAACCTATATCTACTATCACGGCGTAGGACGAAGGTTATGCGGATCCTCCGGCCGCAGGATGGGAGTCTGGTAGATCCTGTATGACGGACTCTGAAGATGAACTAGAAAGTTGGCAACACCGATTGTCGGAGCAGCATCGGGGCAGCAATGCCTGCCTTACCAAGTCTCTCAGATGGGTCGACTCACAAACCTGACATATACCTGTGTATGATGGTTCGATAGATCCTGAACCGTTTATTGCAAAATTCTCGGCTCAGATACCTGACCTACAAATAATGGAATCCCTAGAGTCATCATTCAGAGCCACATCAGTCAGATGGTGGACGAGCCATAAGAAGCAGATCCCTACCTGGGAAGCATGTCAGAAGCTCCTTCGCCTGCAGTTCTCGGACCAGTTGTCAACGATGCGAAGTAAGTTTGATGGAAAAACTTGCCCCCAAGACCACCTAAGCAAATGCTACGAGGCATGGAAGTATGTCCCTCAGGATGAGTGGGTACATAGATTTGTGCACACGCTGGGACCATTGGCGAAGAACTGGTACGCAGAGGCTGAACTTCGCCAAGATACTGTAAGTTAGGATTGTCTTGTTCATAGCTTTGTCAATAATTTTTCTACTAATGATGTCTTTCCAGCCCTAGATGCAGCTATCAGGGTCATCAATACTAAGGTATTTAACGATCAAGAAGTGACTGAAAATCACCCTGATTGGGCCACACAAGAAGCCTTCGCAGTAGAATGATATAATTTCACAGTCGACGAAGAAGGGGACCCGCGCCGTCTTGATATCGTAGAGTCAGAAGGATATTGTGATGTGCATGGACCGGCAGTCGAAGTTCCCGAAGTGACACAACCCTTGAAGATGTGCACAGTTAACATTGGATCCGAGGCACAGCGTAAGTTGGCTACCATTGGCGACTATTGGGACGACGAGATGGTAAACAAGGTAACTCAACTGCTCCATGAATACCAAGATCTATTTATGACAAAGTTCTCTGAAATGAAAGGTATCTTGGGAGATATCGGAGTAATGAACATCCCCCTGAAGCCTGATGCCAAGCCGGTGAAGCAGCGCCCCTATAGATTGAATCCAAAATACAAGGAAAAGGTTAAGCTAGAGTTGGAAAAGATGCTTGCTATAGGAATAATTGAACCTGTTGAAGAATCTGAGTGGGTCAGCCCTATGGTCGTCTAGGAGAAGAAGACTAAGGGTGAAATCTGAATCTGTGTCGATCTAAGGAAACTCAATGATTCCTGTCTGCACGACCCTTTCCCCACTCCCTTTACAGATGAAGTGCTCAACAATGTCGGAGGCCAAGAAATATACTCTTTTACCGATGGTTTTTCGGGATACCATCATATCCGAATTGCTCCAGAGGACCGACACAAGATAACCTTTTCTACCGAAATGGGTTCCTTCAAGTATACTGTCATGCCCTTCGGGTTGAAGAATGCACCTTCCATATTTTCCCGAGTAGTCATCTCCGCCTTTAAGGAATACATACATAAATTTTTAGAAGTTTACTTTGATGACTGGACTATTTTTGGGCTAGTAAAAGACCATATAACTAGTTTGAGACTTATGTTGGATAAATGCAGACAACACCAAATCTCCTTGAATTTAAAAAAGTGCATTTTCTGTGCGCCTTTTGGCATTCTACTTGGTCATGTGGTATGAAAGCAGGGATTGATGATGGACCCTGCGAAGATCGCTATTATTGTAAACCTGCCACCTCCAAAATCCATCAAACAACTTCGAACAATGCTTGGTCACACCGGCTACTATAGGAAATTTATCCAAGGATATGCCAAGATTACCGCCCCAATGGAAACACAACTAAAGAAAGATATTAACTTCGAATGGACTCCAGAATTCCAAGCAAGCCTCGACATTCTGAAAGAAAAAATGGTCACCGCCCCTATCCTTGTATTCCCTGACTGGAACAAGGAATTTCATGTGCATGTGGATGCATCCTCTATTGCTTTAGGTACTGTGCTCACTCAGCCAGGCGCAGGTAATATCGATCACCCTATCTCTTTTGCCAGCAGGAAGTTGTCTACAGGGGAGAAAAAATATACTATGACAGAACGTGAAGGTCTTTCTATGGTATATGCATTACAAAAATTTCGGCATTATCTTCTAGGTTCTCATTTTAAGATGTTTACTGACCATTCTGCTCTGAAGTACTTAGTCAACAAACCTGTGCTAGGAGGAAGAATATGCAGATGGTTAATTTTATTTCAAGAATATGATTTTGAGATCATTGTTAAGCTTGGACGACTTAACCTAGGACCTGACCACTTGTCGAGGCTCAAGTCAGGCGAGGAACCTACCAATATGGACGAAGGCCTCCCCGATGCACAATTATTTGCTATACAGATAGTTGATGAATATTTCCAGGATATTGCTCAGTATTTGTCTACAGGTATCCCCCCCGCAGAGATGACCACACAACAGAAGAAGCAGCTGGTGGTTCGAGCCGCGGACTTCACTTTAATAGCAGGACATTTGTATAAGATGGGACCAGATGAGATATTACGCAGATGTGTCTTGGAACATGAAAAACCTCTAACATTGGCAGAAGCACACTCTGGCGCAGCAGGTGGTCACTATGTAGGAAAAGCAACAGCACAGAAGATCTTGACAGCTGGCTTATGGTGGCCCACACTTCACAAAGATGCAAGAGAATACTGCCACATCTGCGACATCTGTCAAAGGACAGGTAAACCATCTAGGAGGGATGAAATACCCCTAGCTCCGCAAATATTATTACAGGCCTTCAACAAATGGGCCATTGACTTTGTTGGTCCTATCAACCCCCCTACAAAAAAGTCAAGAGCCCGATACATCATTACAGCAACTGATTATCTTACCCGTTGGGCCGAAGCTCAACCCGTCAAGACCTGTAGTGCTGCTATTGCTATGAAGTTTATCTTCGACAATATCTTATCCAGATTTGGGTGTCCCAAAGTTCTTATGAGTGATCAAGGGTCACATTTCCTGAACAAGACTATTGAAGTATTGACCAAAGAATTTCAGGTTTATCATCAAAAGAGCACCGCATATCACCCACAAGCAAATGGGACTGTCGAAGCTTTTAACAAAATCCTTGAGCATGCCTTGACAAAGGTTTGTAACGCTAACAGGAATGATTGGGATCTTCGAATTCCAGCGGTACTATGGGCTTACAGAACTATTTGCAAGAAGTTGACAGGCCATACACCCTTTCGACTAGTTTATGGACAAGAAGCTCTCATGCCCATGGAATATATTGTTCCCAGCCTCCGGATCTCTGCTTTCACCGAGATGGATGACCCTGCCATAATCACAGAAAGACTGAAGCAGATATTAGAACTTGAGGAGGATAGATTTGTCGCAGGATTCCAACAACAGGTGCAGAAAGCTCTAGAAAAAGCGTGGCACGACAGGCACATCAAGATGAAACATTTTCAGCAGGGTGATCTTGTGCTCCTTTATGACATCAGATTCATGAAGTTCCCCGAAAAATTTAAGACACATTGGAAAGGACCGTATGTAGTACATAAAGTTACTGATGGGGGCGCAGTTCAGCTAGCCAAGTTAAATGGTGAGCTTTTCCCCTCTATGATAAATGGGAGCCGTTTAAAAAAGTACATAGACAGGCTAGGTACTCAGAACAGGAGATAGCTCCAACTAAATAAGTAACATGCTCGTTGCACTATGTAGTCTGTTTTGTCCACAGAATGCGAAGTACCAAGCTGGTCGTAGGTCGCAGGGTCAGGTTGTGTTGAAGTCGAAAATTGTCAAGGTGTGTCGCAACCCAAAATGTGACGGATGGGACATACTGCATTCGACGGCGCTAGCATGAGCATTGCTCTCATTACTGGTCATAATGATATTTTGGGGAAAATCCGGCGCTGTGTGGAGCAGATTCCCAGAACGTCGTCAGATTTGGTATCATGTGTACACCATGATGCCAAATTCAGCATTGAGATTTTATAAGGAGCTATATCGACTCGTATTTTCTACCTGAAGCACATCTGTGACATATTCAGCCCGAACTATGTCGAACGACTGTAATGTTCAGACGTTAGTATGGGAAGTAAGGGACAGAGGTCTGCAGCACCTTCTAACTACCCCGCTAACACAGTTCTGCTTGGCTAAGTACATGGACAGGTAGGAGTTTTCTCTAAATTTGCAAAGACGGCCAGGAGTTTGCTCTAACGTAGAGCAACCAAGGGCATGAGGCCTCACAGGAAGACTCTGGGAAATCCCCCCAAGCCATCTTTTGGTGTAACAGAACCACGCCAGCTATGCTCCTCACGCGGTGGGACACGCAATCCCAGGGGACCCCAAAGTCATGGATGGTCAAGTATCGGCCATCACAGAACAGGACGGTGTTGCAGGTGGTCGCGACGGCTTTCATCAGTAAAACTGCTGCAAAGGACAGAAGTATGCAGCCGGGAGCAGCATGGAAAGCTTCACCAAGCAGTACATTATGTCTCATCAGTGAAATTCTGCCACCAGAGAAGCTGAAGAGTGTCCCGGGATGGGCCACTAGTGAGTCTTAGGGGCCTGTTGGGGCGCATACTCCATGTTGGGTAACTCCGCGGTTAATTAGAAAATTTGTAAGTGGAGCTATGGGCCAAAATAGTCTTAGGGGTGTCAGGGTAAGTCAAAACCCTCTTTTTTTGTAATAAACCCGTGGTTTAAATCCAGGGTTTAGGGTTTTTGGGTGCCCATGGTTTAAGACCATGGTTTTGTAAAACTGCGCAGTATAAATAAGCACTTGTGTAAAGAGGATAGGTTAGGCTTTATGATGTAAAGAAATATTAAGGCGAAGTAAGGTTGGTTTTTGTAAGGAAATGATAAGTCCCAGCTGTGTGCGTGGACGACCTCTGCAGCTGGGTGCGTAGAGGGTTTTGTAAGAAGAGGAAGAAAGATCTGCAGTTGTGTGCGCAGAATCCTGCTGCTGTGTGCGCGGCTGTTAAGGACTGAAGGGATCTGCAGCTGAGTGCGCAGATCAACTGTGGTTTTGAGGAAAGAGGAATAAAACGCAGTTTGTGGACGTAGCCCCTACACTGGGGGTCAACCACATTATATTTGGTGTCGTGGTTTTATTGTGTTGTTTCTGTTTCTGTTATTTTCATGCATTAAACTAAATACATCTGATAACATAAGATCACTGCTAGTAATAAGCTTTGCTGTGAATTCCCCGTAGTGGGTTATGCAAGTTTAGTTTGTTTATTGTGCTGCGAAGTCATATGTGAATGATTGATAAAGTTTACAAGTGTTGATTAATAATTGCTTTTAAAGGCTAAGGTACAGTAATACCCCTCTCTGCATGCAAAAACCTGATTCTGCGGCACCCCATTGCTGTTTCGGGTGAGACTGCAACCTGCGCGCAGGTTGTTGCCAAAAGGGCCAACACGGTGGGTCTTTTGTTGGTGCGACGTATAAGAATTAACTCGGGTCTACCCTATTTCCCAACAATTACATAAATTGGTTGAATTAATTGGTATCACATCCATCACAGAGGTATTCCGTTCTCTCTGGTAACATGAATGGATATGCCAGATCGGGAAAATTGTACATAGCTCTCAGGAATTAGTTTATCATAAATACTAGTTACTGGTAAGTTGTAATAGTAATAATTATGTAGTTTTTAGATTTCTATCTATCATAAATTTGTTTTAATATCATCATTGTAGAGCAATAACAACTTCTTAAATTGTGCTAGCTCAATGGTAGAGCACCTGCCTAATTATAGGCAGGAGGTTGGTGGTTCGATTCCTCTGTGCCCTATCATAAATTTGTGACTACAAAAACAACTAAATTCGCAAATATACTACTATTAGTAGCTAATTTCCTTTATCTTAGTGATATTTAGCTTAGTGATTAATATGTTATCATGTAGTAGTTTATTTAGTCGTATGTCTGGTCATTAATTGTTGCAATTAGTGACTAAATCCATGGTTAAATACGCAACTAAATCAATGACTAAATCATTGACTAAATCATTCACTATCAATGACTATAAATGACTAAATCATTTACTATCAACGACTAAATCAATGAATGATATGTCAATCTATTAATGACTAAGTGAAATACGACTAACTATAAGATAGTGGAAATTAGATACTATTAGTCGTCGACTAAAATATAGTCGTTTATAGCCTGAGTTCAGTCATTAATTTCTCATTTTGTACTAGTGTACAGACCATGATCGTGGCATTTCATCCAACATGTGGAAAAAAGCATGTTCCCACTCGTCCTTTGGTCATGATACCCACATAGTTTGACATGCAAGAATATGAGTGCTGGGATCATTCCTCTTGTTAGTTCCAGAAATTGTTTGCAAACTACTAGAAGAACAAACCAACACAATCTCAAATAAAAATAAAATAAAATTGGTTTTAAGGGTTTTGGTTTATGGTTTTAAAAACTTGATCAACAAGGAGGAAATAAACATCCATAAGATAATACATAACGGAATCATACAAGTTGGATAAACTGGGGATCAAACACATCCCAATAAGCCATAAACATTACACATGAAATACTAATCCCACCCACAGGCTACAAGCATTTACATGAATAAACCTTTAAACATGAAATGAAATTGTAGACTGAGCAATCAACGAGATAAGAAATGAAAAAGCGTGATAGGTAAAAGGTCTTTTCATTTTATATATAATCAATAAAAGTCATCCACTTACATAAGAGTTATAAATGCTAGCTTGAGAAATCAAAGCTCCAAAAGCCTCTCCTTGAGTGAAAAATCACACCTCAAAACTGTACGTTTGTCTTCCTTTTATCATTACAAAAGTAAATTAGTTCCATAACTACCTTACAAGTTAAAATTTGAAACAATTACATCAATTATTTACATGATAACTCAAAATCTTTATATACAATTAACCAAAAAATAGCAAATCAGATTTGGGGAAATTTGGCGAATTTATGAAAATTTGGGTCTCAAAGACACCTTCATATCTCTCGATCTGGGACAACTGTACAAAACATGAGAGAGTTTGTTTTAAATGAGTATGTTAGGAACATAAAACTCTCTTGGTTTTTCAAAATTCCACTTCAATTGATCTAAATACGTGCTGCAAATTTGTGACTAAAACAGGAAATTATTAAATAATTCAAACCTTGAAAATAGGCCACAAAGATGAATTCGAATCTCTCAAACTATAAATGTTGTTGCAACACTGAGAGAGGTTTTTGTGAATGAGTCTGTTGTTGACGAAAATATATTTTTGTTTTCCCGAATTCATTTCCATCTCCTCATACTATTCTCCCAATGACAATGACAAAAACAAGAAAAACATAGCTACTACAGGAATCTTCTCATGGAAATATTTGACAAAGGACTAAAAAATGAGAGTTAGATTATAAATCAAAACTTGGAATAAAATTTTATTGTAAGTTTTTGAAAGCTTAAAGATGTACATATGAACTAATAATCCCAAAAGACAAACCTTAAAACTAAAATAATGAAATAATTCAACCATTAAAAGCATTAAATCCAACCAAAATTTTTTATTGTCAAAAATTCTTAAAATCAACATAAAATGTAAAATCATTTTAAACCAACGGTTGAAAATTAGGACAAAAAGAATAGATAAACTAAGAATAAGATCTAGTTATAACATCTTCCTCTTGCTGTGGGATGAAGTCCTCCTTGTGAGGCTTCAAGAACCTATAGACCTTATGCCTTATTCATTGGTGATGGAGTCATTTACCAAATCTTTGCAACTTTCTCAAACTCTGAACACATACCTCTAAAATGACAAAATACTGCTACAAACCAGCATACTGAAAACAATCTACATGCTCATATAGCAATCTTATTCTGCTATTTACTCCTACTTCTATTCGGAGGAAACAACCCAATTAAGTGTAATCATACTTCCAGTGAAGCCAAGAAACCATTTGACTGAGAATCATAATTCCATGCATGCTACTATTTGAGAAAACCTACAAAAGATGTGATAAATGTGTAGGCAGCTGATACTTATGATTGGAAATAGGAAGTATGCCAAAAGCTGGAGCATTAGAAACCTTTGAAAAATATAACTCCATCCAAGCCACGGGAACATGAAATTTTCGATTTAAAACTTCAATGTCTTCATTATATTCATCATAAAGTGAAGCATTCTCTTCCTCTCTATTTCTATTCTTTTTAAAATTTGGCTCAAGAATAGAAACCAAGGGCTCTTCAAACTGCTTCTTGACCTTTAAATAAAACCCTTGATCAAAACTTGAGCAAATAAAATTCTTAAAGTGACCATAAGTCAAGAATAGCAACTTATTTCTTATATAAATAGTAAGAGGTTGAAGAACAACAACTTCTTCTTCATAACATGATAATCTCATAGCAGGAACTAAGAAATTTCTACTATAATCCATTGAAAGTATATTATCATCAAAAAAGTCAGCAAACTGATATGTCGAAGAATCAATACAAGCATCATTTATATCCATGTTCATCTAAAAATATGAAAATGATGAAGAAAATTGTCTTAAATATAAATGATACCTATTTTCTTCTTTCTATTCATAATATTGTATATCTTCAACATGAGCCCGATCTCGAAGCATTTTGCAATCTCGGATGTTCTCCTCCACTCCTCTTGCATCCTCAAACAACTGTCTTAAAGATGATGATTTCCTTTCTAAGAGGAAAAATACAAGATCTGAATGCTGAGCCATAACATAATATACCATAGCAAGTATTTCCGAAGGTCTGATCTCTGTAGGCATACTGATATAAAAACTTTGAAACCTCCAATTAAATTTAGTAATTGGCTCATCATTCTCCCTTTACAAACTATAAAATTCAGAAAGAAATTGATCACAAGATTTATTCTTACTGCAATACTTTAAAAAGTCATCATGTAACTCTTCCCATGATCCAATTGAATCAGATTTTAAATTTTGAAACCAAAACCTAGCATCTCCAGCAAAGGATTTCGAAAATAACCTCATGACAACATCCTCATGCATGATTTCAAAATTATCAAGGAAATTATGAAAAGATTCTAAATGCTTCTCTGCTGTAATATGGTCTTTTCCAATAAAATGGGGAAGATATTCAACAAAGTAGGAAGGGTAAGGATGTAAGAGAGATGGCATCCTAAGAGGTTTAAACATCTTCTGTCTGAGTCTATATTGAAAATCTGTGAGTTGAAAATGAGGTTCAACAAGATGTTCGTAAGTTTCAGCAGTGAGGGTAGAAGGTAATAGATTTGCTTTATTCTCTAGAAGAAGACCAAAATAATTAGCTTCAAGAGATATGGGTATATGTATATCGTGATGCACATGTATTTCAAATGAAGGAATAGGATCAACATCAATAAAACAAGAAGAATGCAGATTTTCTTCTTCCAAAGAGGGATATGTACTTGAAGGTTTATGATAATCAGAATAGATAAAACAAAAAATAATTCTTTTGATATGCAATGGGAAAGATAAGAAAGAATTGATGAATAAGAACAAAATCTCATGGAGGAAAGTAACAAGCTGATACAGAGTCTTTCCATTTGGCTTCTTCATTTTTCTGTCAACAAAATTCTCCTTGCAATGGAATCTTTAATCATGGAGTCACTGGTGAAAAATTGTAGTCTAAAAGATTTTTTGACTTTGTTCACCTCTCAAAATTAGATGAATAATGATATCCTAGGGAATATATACTTCAGATTCATCCCCGACAATGGTGCCAAAGATGTAAGTGCCAGCAATTCTTCTCACACTACTAGAAGAACAATCCAACACAATCTCAAATAAAAATAAAATAAAATTGGTTTTAAGGGTTTTTGTTTATGGTTTTAAAAACTTCATCAACAAGGAGGAAATAAACATCCACAAGCTAATATAGAACTGAATCATATAAGTTGGATAAACTGGGGATCAAACACATCCCAATAAGCCATAAACATTACACATTAAATACTAATTCCACCCATAGGCTACAAGAATTTACATGAATAAACCTTTAAACAGGAAATGAAATTTTAGACTAAGCAATCAACTAGATCAGAAATGAAAAAGCATGACAGGTAAAAGGGATTATCAATTTATATATAATCAATAATAGTCATCCACTTAAATAAGAGTTATAAATGCTATCTTGAGAAATCAAAGCTCCAGAAGCCTCTCCTTGAGTGAAAAATCCCACCTCAAAACTGTATGTTTTTCTTCCTTTTATCATTACAAAAGTAAAATAGTTCCATAAAAACCTTCTAGGTCAAAATTTGAAACAGTTACATCAATTAGTTACATGATAACTCAAAATCTTTAAAGGCAATTAACTAGAAAATAGCAAATCAGATTTGGGGAAATTTGGCGAATTTCTGAAAATTTGAGTCTCAAAGACACCTTCATATCTCTCGATCCAGGACACCTGTGCAAAACATGAGATAGGTTGTTTTAAATGAGTATGTTAGAGACAAAAAAATCTCTTTTTTTTTTCAAAATTCCCCTTCAATCGATTGGAATACGTGCTGCAAATGTGTGACTAAAACATGAAATTATTAAATAATTCAAACCCTGAAAATAGGCCACAAAGATGAATTTGAATATCTCAAACGATAATAGTTGTTGCAAAACTGAGAGAGGTTTTTGTGAATGAGTGTGTTTTGGAGAAAAACCTATTTTTTTTTCCCAAATTCATTTCCATATACTCTTAATATGCTCCCAATGACAATGACAAAAACAGGAAAAACAGAGCTGCTACAGGAATCTCTTCATGAAAATATTTGACAAAGGACTCAGAAATGAGAGTTAGATTATAAATAAAAACTTAGAATAAACTTTTATTGTAAGTTTTTGAAAGATTAAAGATGCACATACTAACTAATAAGCGTAAAATACAAACCTTAAAACTAAAATAATGAAATAATTCAACCATTAAAATCATTAAATCCAACCAAAATTATTGATTGTCAAAAATTCTTAAAATCAACATAAAATGTAAAATAATTTTAAAACAACAGTTGAAAATTAGGACAAAAAGAATAGATAAACTATGAACAATATCTAGTTATAACATCTCTCATCATTCCTCTCTGCATGGTACTTTTATGCTTCTCCAAAGCGAACTATCATTAACCTGTGACACTGCGACCACCCATTGATCGAATTCTTATGTGTCTCCCACCAACATGATGGGGTAGCCTTCAACGCTTCATACAATGCCAACATTCTATGTGGTTCAGACACCTTATCATCGAATTCAACAAGAAATTTAGACAACTCAAGAAATCCCTCATATAATGGCATCTAAATAGTCTCAGTTCCAACTCAACACAATGACTACGTGATTAAAGCACACTTTTGATGCGATACCTAATGCATCTGATTCTTCTAAGTTTCCAAAACATCATCAGATTCAAAATAAGCAGAGCTAGAACTTCGCCATCCCATCTCACCAATAGTTGTAGGCTAGATGTAGTCTTCTGAGATGTTGTACGCATGATCTCATTCCCTGAAAAATTCTTCTTTAACTGGTTCAACATGCCTTATTCCTTCATTTGGACCCATCAGATCTATGGCTCTAATGTCGCGTTTCTCAAAAGTAATCATGCACTTCTTAAAATTGATTACTCCTAGACTATCATTGTCCCATCCAGTCCCCAACAACACAGCATAGGAACTTCCCCCATCAATAGCCTCAATCACATCAAAGTCTGCATAAGTCTTCATTCCTTCAAATTCTACTACCAGACGTAGAACTCACCTAGTTGAAAGTACTCTAGGTTGGTTAGCCAGTCACAGCTCCATAGGGGACCAACCCAGTTGTGGGATCCTCATCTGTTTCCATGTCTGCTTCGTCAATATGTTGACATCTGATCCTAGATCCAGAATAACTGAATCTACCTCATAATCCCCAATTTGAATATTTATTTGCATCTCCTTTCCATTTTTCCTCTTGTGCAAGGAGTTCACAATAGACTTCCTTCACCATTTCACTGGTCAATGCATTAGACTTACAATCTCAGGGAGCGCATCGGGGTATTTTTCCAACAAAATATAAGTTTCAAATAACTTATGCAGGGTACCATGTTGCCGCTATGGTCCTGCTACCATAGTGGAATCAAATGCAGGTGGAATTTCATAAACATGCAACTTACGTAGATATCTTATTATTACGTCACGTGCTTTAAAGAATGTGTCCCTCTTAGTGTAGATGTCAAATTGTACCTTCTTTTTCCCATCCAATTGGACTTGTGTAATTAGGCCATCATCTCCTGTCACCACACCTCTGTGAGTGATTACAACAACTTCAATAGACTGAACTCTGGGTTCTACTGAGATCTTCGACACTATCGTTCCTTGGTTTTGGTTCGGTGGTGGATTCGCGGTCTAGTTCACATTTTGATTCGTATTTTTGTTCTGATTTTGAATTTGGTTTTGGTTTTGGTTCGAGTTCTGATTTTGGTCCTGGTTCTGAGTTTGCAACTATGGGATTTTCCTTTCTTTCCATCTCGCGATCAATTACGGACAATTCTCGAAAGTGTGAGTTGCAACAATACAATAAGTACACTACACTTTCAAATTCAGATGATCTCTCTTATAATGTCCCACTACTACACACTTATAACATTGTACAGGTCCGCAACCTCATCCTCCTTCTCGACCAAAACCTCCACCTTGTCCTCCTCTGAATCCTCCACGGAATCCTCCTTGTTGTTGATACTGCGGTTGATTTAACCACTGCTATGGTTGATTGAACTGTTGTTGTGGAGGGAGATTTAGTTGCTGCTGGGAATACTGTTGTGGTTGAGTACACTATGTCTGAGTATACTTCAGTTGCTACAGAGTGGACTGCATCTGATTGTACCACGAATGTGGTGGAGAAAATTGTGGTTGTGACACAAACTGTGGTTTTGGTTGTGGCTATGGTACAAACTGTGGCTAAGGTGGAAGTTGTAGCACCTGTGTCTTCTACTACGGTTGCTGCATCATTTGATGGTATTCTCCCTTCATGTAATACATGTCCATTTTTCTTTCCTGAAGAAAATCATATGCTTGAAAATCCTTTTCTTCATGCCCAATATATAAGCAAAAGATGCAGTACAAATTTGTCGGCTCCATGACCATATTTTGCAGATACAAAAAATCTTCATGTTGATACCCATAAACTTGGAAAATTCGCATGGCATGCCTCCATAACTTAATGGATTTGGAGCTCTCGATAGCAAGTAGTTTTGGAAATCTGGGAACTAGCCTTTATGATGTCCTTCTGTGCGACATCGAGTACACCATATTTATTCACGCCCCTCTTTCCCCTTCTTGATGTCCTGAAACTGGATCGTTAAGTTTGCCAATTGAAACTGAATCTGATTCATACCAACTCCCATCTCCCCAACAAGCGAAGCCTCAATCTTCATTGCGATCTCTAGAGCCTCTCTTTGTGTTGCAATCTTTTGTTGTATCAAAGGAATTATAATATGTGGTAATAACACTGGGATAAACCATTCCATATGATGTACATCACTCATGCCAAAACTTACTCTTTCCATTAGCATCTTGAATCATTGATCAAAATCCCATAAAGTTTCTTTTGGATATTACTTAATCTCCTTCAACTCTGTGATGTATTGCGCCTCAGATTTTGGTTTTCTGAACTCTTCAATCAATCCTTTTCTTATTTCATCTAGATTCTTTTTTGGGGTCCCTATGGGAACTTGTACAAAATTCATGAACCAGTCCAGTGCGCGAACTCAAAGAGTTGTTGCCAACTGAGCCTTCTTAACATCGCCATCCTAAGCTTTCTTGAGATTCCAAACGACTTTGGACAAAAATCAATATATCTTAGGATCTTCATTCCCATTCCCATGAAATAGAGGTAACTTTACATCATCACCCGCCATCCTGGTCCTTCTTCCTACAATCGTTGATCCGCTACTATTAGAATGTTGTTTACACGTCAGACACGTCGATTTTGAACTTGTATTTCTTCCTGAGTGTGGCGCAGTGCACGAAGGTGTGGGTACATTCTTGGACATATGAAGACTTGAATGCCTATGACACCCATATTATCCAACATTTAATTTCTATCAAAGAAGGTGTCAAACCATTCCAACGGCAACTAAGAAAGATGCATCTAAATCTAGAACCCTTGATCCAAAATGAGGTAAAGAAACTACTTGATAGAAAAATCATTTTCAAAGTTAGGCACTGAGAATGGGTGGAAAATTTCATGCCATTTAGAAAGAAATCTGGTGAAATAAGATTATGTGTAGACTTCAAAAATCTGAACCGAGCTTCAGATAAAGATAATTACCCAGTTCCACCAATGGAAAAATTCTTATTAATGGTCTCAGGTTCTGAACTCTTCTCCCTATTAGATGAGTTTTTGGGCTACAACCAAGTGTTGGTAGCTGAGAAAGACAGGATGAAAACCACATTCTGAACAAAGTGGGGAACGTTTTCATACAAAAGGATGCCTTTTGGGCTCATCAATGCTGGAGCCACTTTTCAAAGGGAAATGGACATTACTTTCCGGGGGTTAATTAACCATAGTGCGGTATTTTATTTAGATGATGTAACAGTTGTCGCTAAGAAGAGAGAATATCATATGCTTCATTTGAATCCTAAGAAAAGCATCTTCGATGTATTGGAAGGAAAGCTGTTAGGCCATATTATTTCTAAGATAGGAATATCCATATACCTGGAAAGGATAGAAGCCATATCTCAGATTCCCTTACCCCACAACAAAAAGGGAATGCAATCATTCATTAGTACTATAAATTTTGTTCAAAGGTTTGTCCCTGAATTTGCATAGATAGTAAAACATTTGCAACAAATGATAAAACTGAGTGTACAATTTAAATGGACTAAGAAAGAGAAGGTTTCCTTTAACAAATTCAAATCGGCAATAGCTCACACACCTTCTCTTAAAATTCCCCATTTTAAAAATATTTTATTCTGTACACTTTTTCCTCTGATAACTCACTTGCAGCAGTGCTCACACAAAGAGATGAAATGGGATATGAGTACCCCATATCATTTATGAGCACTGGGTTACAAGGTGTTGAATTAAACTATCATGTTATAGATAAACAAGCATATGCAGTATTTAAAGCAGTGACGCAATTTAGGCCATACATTCTTAAGAACCGAACCAAGATAATTGTACCACACCCAACTGTCAGGACCCTTTTTGTACAAAAGGAATTGGGTGAATGAAAAGGCAATTGGTTTATAGGATTACAAGAATATGACTTGGAATTCAAACCAGCTACCATTATCAAAGGACAAGGGCTATGTAAATTAATGGCTAAAGGTCAGACTAGTGAAGATGATGATTGGGAAAATAAAGTAGAATTACATATGATTGATATGTGCCCTATCTTTATAGCTCCTGAATCCTCGTACATAGACTTAGTATATTACCTTTAGTAAGGATAATTTCCAGAACACTGGAATTCTAAACAAAAAAGGGTGCTCCTTTTAAAATCAGCCTCTTATCAAATAATTGATGGAGTTATTTCCAGAAAGAACTATGATGGGGAATTTTTGAGATGCCTTGAGCATGAGGATGCCTCTAAAGTTGTCAAAGAATTGCATGATGGTCCTACTTGGGGGAATTTTTCAAGAGACACCACTGCACACAAGTTTCTAAGAGATGGATATTATTGGCCAACATTGTATAAATATGCTCATTCCTATGTAAGAAATTGTGATGTATTCTAGAGAAGCGGTGGAAGGCTAGCAAAAGCAGCTGGACCTTTGTAAACAGTTATTATTTCAGAACCATTCGAACAATGGGGTATCGATATCATTGGAGAAATTAATCCCAATTCCTCATTGCAGCACAAGTATATCCTCACAACAAGTGATTAATTTACAACATGGGTAGAAGAAATTCCTCTACGCTAAGTGAATGAAGTCGTGGTCATTGGCTTCTTACAAGAACACATAATGACCAAGTTTGAGGTTCCAATTTCACTAGTTTTTGATAATGCATATTACATTTCATCAATTAGGTTAACTAATTTCACTATTGAGAAAGCATATTAAGCTTCATTATTCTATGAATTATTATCCACAAGGGAATGGGTTAGCTGAATCAACTAATAAAAATTTGATCAAAATTGTAAAGAAGTCTGTTATAGAAAATCAGAGAAATTGTAATGTAGCTCTTCCCAATGCATTATGGGATGATAGGGTCATTCCCAAGAATTCCTTAAGATTGTCCCCTTATAATTTAGTTTACGGGAAGGAAGTTGTTCTCCCCCCAAACATCTTAGTTTCGTCCTCTTATTAGCTCAAGCCACATAGGAATCTGGCAACAATGTTTTACAAGATTGAATCAATATCTTACTAAAGCTTAAAGGTTTACTGAAGCTTGAAGTTATAATATTTTAATACAAGGTTTGTTGACTTGATATATTCTTCTATTCACTTCTATTTAGATCTTGAAAAAAAATAGAAAATATTTATCTTCTTCATATCTCATAAGTGGCAAGCGCCTTTGAATATTTTCCATAACAATCAATTTAAACTTGTAGTTATTTCTAAAGAAGAGTATTTAAAGATTACATTTATGTTGGTTTCTTATGATTGCTACAAAAAAATAGTCTAGATGTGGAATTTTAAAGCAATGTTTCCAATCCCCCTGTTACCACCTAAGTTGTACTTAGTGGTTTTTTATCAAGTGAACCCGGTGAACCGGACAAGGATAACTTGTTCAGACTTCAGAAGACTTTCAGTCTTGCTTCTGGGAAACTTTGTTGTACAATATCACATGTTTATACCCCATGGGGGAATTGTAATAAATGTTCTAGCATGACAGTGTTTGTAAAAGACTCGGTCTCTTAGACTTTATTTGTCAATCCGATAAGCCTAGGGTGTTTTTTCCCTTGGTTATTATTGGTTGTTGAATAAACGACTGATAATTTCTGAGTTTTTCACTCAATACCTCTAAAGTTGGGGTGGTCAGCTTGGCATTTAGGCCTAATAAAATTATTAGAGTCTATGTGTCAATGTATAAACATGATAGGCATCATGGTTGAGTCATATGAACATGTCTAAGTCCCCTAGGTTTTTTCATTTTTCATAATTTTTTAATTTTTTGAGTTATTTTTATTAAAATTTAATTTTTCCAAAACTTATGGTATTTTTTAATAGTTTAATTGGAAATATTGGTTTTGTAATAAAAGTGGGCTCGGAAGTCCATTTCAATCGTGTAGGTGCTCATTTTCAAGCTAAAATCACCCACTAAACCTATAGACCCACTATTTCCTAGTTTTAAGTGATTTTCCATCACTCAGGTAAGAAAGCCCCAAAAAATCAATTATTGATTACTTTAATTAATAAATTGATAAATAATGGAGCAAATCCAAAATCCTAGATCAATGGATTTTTAGCCGATTTGATTGAAATCAGTTAGATCTGCACCAGATTGACCGATTCTGACAAATCCTTGATAGAAGGAGGTGATTTGGGTGGATCTAGAGTTGAACTTCAGCTTCCTTTATGGGGAATTTCTCCCTCCCTCTCTCCTCCACACGTGTGGGCTCATCTGGATGAGTTTTGGTGGAGGATTCAATCAACAGGTTGAGGTGTCAATTAGATCAGCTCTCCGATTGACATTCAGACTCAGTAGAAGCTCAGTTCAGCTTCATATCAGGCATTGATGGAATCTCTTTCAGCTGCAGTGGTCTATCTCCTTGGGATTTACTCCCCCTCTGGGCTGGGGTTTCAATTTTGTGTATAAGTAAAGCATGGATGCCTCCTTTTCGAGTTAGTCAGACATGGATTGAGGATTTGTTGCCATTGTAATACTGTTATATTTTTATTGTGAATCAAGAAACGTTGGAGGCTATACGATGTAGTTCATGTGTTTGTGTGGATTCCCAGTGTCATGCTGCTAATATGGTAACTGCAACTTCTTTCAAATTTACGTGCTGCTTTTGTTTTCTAGCTTCAAGGATTCAGTTGAATCAAGTAAGGGTTTAAAATAGGAATGTTATATTACTTGATATTGTTTATCCATATTATGTATGCTCAATAATTTCAGTTATATGCTTAAAAAAGATTCTTTTTGCATGATCTTTCATTTTTGTTGCTTTATACATATATATCTAAATATCACGAGGTGTTGTGCAGGCTTGTGTTATCTAGTTGCAGGTTCCCAATTGGATGAAGGTGTGGATCAAGATTGATGCCATTCCTTATCCAATAAGCTGAAGACTTTGACTCCCAACACTCCACAAAAGGGCCTCCTTTCAGCTTGTTCCATTCAAGCAACGAGCCGACCTTCTCTCCTCTTCTTCTCTTTTCTTTAAAAAATCAATTTTCTTACATGGTTACTATGTTTGAAATCTTTTTTATCATTTGGATCTGTTATATCAAGATAAAATTTACATAGATATGCTATTTCAAAGCTCATAGCCTATATCTCAATTCTGAAAAGTATCATTAAGCATTCTAGATCTAGCATAAGGAAATCGTCTGTTTTGCATGGAAAGTTAAAGAAAATCAGTAGGTTACATGCTCTAGATTTCCTTTTATGTTTTAAAAATATTAAATGCAGCAATCAGTGCATATTTCATTGGATGCACAAAGAACAAGCCAATATCCTAAGGAAAGCTTGCTTTCCTTGGTTTTTTTTCACCTGTTTAGTGAGTTTTAACTTAATATTTTTTGAGTTAAGGTAGGATGATCCAAAGGTACTCTTAAATTTCTTTTGGGAATATTTTATTCTAACATGATTTATGTTTTTTATCAGGTGTAACAGAAAATAAATGAAGCTGTTGTTCGAAAGTGGCCTCGGGAGCGTTCAAATCTCCCCAAGGGTCTCCCCTTTCAATAAAATTCAAAAATTTTGGAAGATCTTGGTTTCATACCATAAAAGGACCAAGAGGTTTCTGATATTTCATTTTTTTGATATTGTAACCAATAATAATAAAAGAAAATCTTTTTTGAGTAGGCTCTTTCGAGCTCACTCCCCATTGCCCCAAGGGGGATCTGCGTTCGTTTCATTTTTTGCTTTTTTCCCTTTTTTCTGCTCTAGTTTAGTACTGACATGCATGATTTTATATTTTGATATAATTTTGCATTATTCTATCTTTTAATTTCAAAAGTAATCATACCACTTACCCCACGACTTCTCGATTGACCCGCAAGGGGAAAGAGATGCATGGTAGGACTAATTAGAAAATCGACGTTATGTATATTTCATTCCTTTTTCATCAATTGTTTCATGATCCATACTAAAATTAACAACGCCTTGATTCCCCGATTGAGATCCACTTGGATTGAGAGATGTTCCTGGAGGGTTTTCTTTTTAACAAGAACACCTATCTTAAAATTAACTAAAAATAACAAAGAATCCACTATGTATGCTCTGTACTTGGCTGCAGTCATCCGATCAGTCAAGCTACATCAAAATCACTTGAATGACTAGAATAATTAGAATTCACTCTCCCCAAATTGACAAACCATCAGGCAAAAATCCAATGCCTCGATCAAACCATTACGTTGGAAAAATACCCAAAGGAAGCGGGAACTCCTGAAAAGTGACCTCAAGGTGCGGATCTCTGATACACCTTTGGGTGCATTATGAACAATAGCCTCAGAGACTCCATCTATCCCACATATTTGTTAGTTTTTCAACATTAAGCTAGCATTATCAGGATCTTTAACTGAGAGAATAACAAGTACAACAATCAAACACAAGAGACAATGAACACAGTGTTTTTCCTCGGGGAAACCATAAATGGAGAAAACCCCGCAACTTCCTCAGAGATAGAATCAACACCAAAATAGTAAAAGCCCAAAATAGTAAGTGATCTCCTGACAGTAATAACCTTCTTCTTATCTAGCCCCAGTGTCTTCTCCTTCCTCAACTATGCACTACACTTGAGTGTGTATGAATTGTGTGTTCAATAGAGAGTCCAAATCTCTATTTATACTAATCGTGGCATGTCTAAAACCCTAATAGGAGAATATAATAAGCTTAGTGCCCCAGAACTGCGGGGAATTTAACCCTTAGACAATCGGAGGGTTACCCACACTGACTTGACATTACTTATTTACATTATTGATGCTCCTGATCGGAACATCGGGGCATGACAACATGACTCAATTACATTATAGATACATCCCGGAATAAAAATCGAGTTACAATACATACGATACATAGATGAATACATTCTGAAGTTACAAATACATCAACAATCCCTCTTAACTAGGAAGGTATTCTTTCGACACAATTTTCAGCACTGGTCTTATTCTCTGGATCATCTCGTCATTTGTATCTTCAAGTCTTCTTAGTCTTCAAGTCATATTCATCCTCAAGTCATCTTCAGGTTCAAGTCATCTCCGTCTTTAAGTCATATTCATCTTTGGATCTGGATCATCACTCGATCTAGATCATCAGTGGACATCATCTCTGGATTTGGATCATCACTCGATCTGGATCGATACTGGGCATCATCACTGGCTCTAGATCAACACGGGTGCTATCTCATGATTCTTCTCATCACAGGAAGTTCTACAGACCCAACCCTTTTTCATGCTGGTTGTAGGCCTAGCCTCCTTGTAGGTCTTCTTCAGCACTTATATCTGATCAACCAATGATCAAAGAAAGGCTCAAAATTTCTATCTAATCAACACATGATCGAAGATAGATACTGCACTTACATCCGATTAACACATGATCGAAGATAGATATTGCACTTACATCTAATCAACACATGATCGAAGATAGATACTACAGTTACATCTGATCAACACATGATCGAAGAAAGGCTCAACATTTATATCTGATCAACACATGATCAAAGATAGATACTGCACTTACATTTGATCAACTCATGATTGAAGAAAGGCACATCATTTCTATCTGATCAACCCATGATCGAAGATAGATACTGCACTTACATCAGATCAACACATGATCGAAGAAAGGCACATCATTTCTATCTGATCAACACATGATCGAAGATAGATACTGCACTTACATCTGATCAACACATGATCGAAGAAAGGCACATCATTTCTATCTGATCAACACATGATCGAAGATAGATACTGCACTTACATCTGATCAACACATGATCAAAGAAAGGTACATCATTTCTATCTGATAAACACATGATCAAAGATAGATACTGCACTTACATTTGATCAACACATGATCGAAGAAAGGCACATCATTTCTATCTGATCAACACAAGATCGAAGATAGATAATGTACTTACATTTGATAAACACATGATCAAATAAAGGCACATCATTTCTATCTGATCAACACATGATCGAAGATAGATACTGCACTTACATCTGACCTACTCATCGTAATGGCCAACACTCACATCTGACATGGGAGGAACTTAATCCTTTAGCCATGACAGAATGGTTAAGCGCTTACATCTGATCAAGTGGGAACACATCCCTCTATCACATCAGAATGGATTCTCAGTCCTAGACTAAGTTTTCCTGGTACCTGATCAGGTACCTCCATTCCTAGAATTGCAGTTGCCCTTACATCTGTCCTGCTCAACAGAATGGCCAGCACTCACATATAACATGGAAGGAACTAATCCTATAACCGTGATAGAATGGCTTAGCCCTTACATTTGACCATGGAAGGAACCAATCCTCTCACCATGTCATAATGGCTATGGGTCTCATCAATTTACCTTGGAGGAAACCTCGATCTGGAGAACACCAAGCTTCTCCCTGAAATACTCGAACTTCATCCTAGCCAATGACATCATCAATACATCAGCTATGTGTTCCTCTGTCACAACATATTGGAGCTTCACTACTCCCCTCTGCACCATATCCCTGATATAATGGTACTTGATCTCAATATGCTTCGACCTGTCATGGAACACTGGATTCTTTGACAACCTCACGCAACTCTAGTTTTCACAATGTATACAAGTAGCATCTAACTGGAGATCAAATAAATCAGACAGCAGCTTCCTCAGCCATACTGCCTCACAACTAGTTGAACAAGCTATGACATACTCTGCTTCAGCTGTACTTAGTGCCACACAGGATTGCTTCCTACTAAACCAAGAGATCACACATGATCCCATACTGAAGCAACACCCTAAAGTTCTCTTCCTATCAATGGCACTACCTGCCCAATCTGAATCAACATAACCCTCTAGGTTAATCTTCTGATTCACATCGTACTTAAGCCCATAATCAACTGTACCCTTTAGGTACCTCAGAATATGCTTTGCAGCAATCAAGTGAACATGTCTTGGATATTTCAGGAACTGGATCAAGGTGTTCATAGTAAATCAAATTTCTGGTCTAATGTCTGTTAGGTACTACAAGGACCCAATCATCCGATGATACATCGTAGCATCAACCCACTTTGATGAAGAATCGTTCAGTAGCTTCAGGTTCGATGCCATAGGTGTGGCCATAGCCTTGCAGTCCATCATCCCAAACCTCTTCAGGATCTCTACTGCATACTTCCCTTGTCCAAGGAAGATTCCATCTGCACTCTGGCACACCTCCATACCTAGAAAGTAATGCATCATCCCCAAGTCCTTCATTTTGAACTCGGCAGCAAGATTTCTCTTCGTATCAACAGTCAAGCCATCCATACCTATCACAAATAGATCATCTACATATAATAGAAGTATCACTGAGTTTCCATCTTCAACCTTATAGTGAAGGTTGGAATCTACTTTACTCTTGGTAAAGCCCAAACAGGATAGAAAGTTGTCAATTCTGCCATAACAAGTCTTGGGTGCCTGTTTCAAACTGTACAGGGCTTTCTTCAATATGCACACATAAGACTCCCTATCATGAGTCTCAAAACTGAGTGGCTTCTCTACATACACTTCCTCTTCCACTACACCATTCAAGAAAGTAGTCTTGACATCCATCTGGTGTATATTCCATTTCATTACTGCAGTCAGAGCTAGTATTGATATGATGGAAGTGTATATGGCTACAGGTGCAAAGGTTTCTTGATAATATATTCGTTCTTTCTAAGAGAAAACCCGAGCCACAAATCTTGCCTTATATTTTTCAATGCTACCATCTATAGCATGCTTGATCTTGTAGATCCATTTGGAAGTTACAACTGACTTCCCTTCAAGTCTTGGGACAACATTCCAAACATCATTCTTCATGATCAATTGATACTCTTGGATCATAGAATCCTTTCATTCTTTCTGTTCTGTCATTTCTTCATAATTGGAAGGTTATTTATCAATGAAATCACATAGTAAAGCTACATACCCAGAGCAGGATCTGGTCCTCTTCCTTTCTCTATGATTTTCTTCTAAGCCCCATATCTTTCCGCACCTTGGATAATTTCACGTACCCAAGTAGGTTTCCTCTTATGAGGATTCTTCTCCAGAGGTGGAGCTACAGGTCTTTGTGGTTCTTCAAAATCTTGATTTACTTCTCTATTTTCTTCTTTCATGGTTGTATCATGAATTCTGGGTGCTTCTACTTCTTCAGGTTCTTCAGCAGGTTTTGTTCTGTATTTGTTGTAAGCTGTGTCTTCATCAAATGTCACATCCTTGCTCATGTCAATATTATTGTATCCTAGGAAATATATTCTGTAAGCCTTCGAGCTTTCAGAGTATCCCACAAATATACCCTTCTTTCCTGAAGGATCTAATTTTGTTCTCTTCTCTTTTCGAATGTGTATGTACACCGGACAACCAAATATTCTGAGATGGCTGACTTCTGGTTTCTTGCCGGAGAAGGCTTCTTCAGGAGTCTTGTTCTCGAGTACTCTATGTGGAGTAAGGCTATGTACATACACCGTTGTTCTGGCATCTTTAGCCCAAAGATGCATAAGAAGGTCTTGATCATGAAGCATAGCTCTTACAGCTTCATTATAGTTTCATTCTTCCATTTTGCAATCCCATTCTGTTGTGGATTATAAGGAGTGGACAACTCCCTCTTAATCCCCGATTCTTTGCATAGATTTTTGAATTCATTTGAAGTGAATTCTCTGCCATTGTCTGATTGAAATGTCTTGATCTTCTTTTCAGTGTGGTTCTCGATCAAGGCTTTGAATTCCTTGAATTTCCTGAATACTTTGTCTTTGTTCTTCATGAAGTAAACCCATGTCTTCCTAGGAAAACCATCAATAAAGGAAACATAATATGCATACCCTCTTAGTGATCTTGATGACATAGGACCTCATACATCGGAGTGGATGATTTCTAGGATTCCTTCGGCTTTAGTTTCACTACTGGGAAATGTCTTCTTTGTGTTCTTTCCTTTCACACATCCTTTGCAGACCCCATCATGTTTTGCTTGGAATTCTGGAAGACCTTCAACAGCTTTTCTTGCAATTGGTAGTGCTTTGTAATTCACATGTGCAATCCTTCTATGCCAAAGTTCAATTGGCTCTACTGTGTCATGGACCAAGGCTTGTTCTGGATGGCCCTTTAATTTGTACAATCCTCCTTCTTGTTCTCCATTCACCACTGCATCATCGATAGTCTTTCCTCTTGGACACATGATGACTTGACCATCTATGAATGAAACCCTCATTCCTTTTGCATCTAGTACAGATATGGAGAGGAGGTTCTTCTTGAGTCCTAGAACAAACAATACTTCCTTCATTGTTAGAGACTTTCCAGAATCTAGTTTATAGGAATATTCCCCACTACCTTTTATTGGATATTGGTTTTCATCACCTAGATTCACCTTGTGAGGTGATTCATGTTCTAATAAGGATACCTTGAATCCAGTCATATGTTTGGAAGCTCCACTGTTTATAAGCCAATCATCCCTTCCATGAGTAATGTTACCTGTGAGAGCGAAGATCAAAACATATTCATCGTCGCTTGAAGAATCTTCACTTTCATATCTGGTTCTTTTCTTGGATGGTTCATCATCTTCTACAACATGAGCATGATGCCTTTTTTTGTTCCCATTCTTCTTATGAGAGTGAACCTTGTTCTTAGGATACTCTTTTGAAAAGTGTCCTCTTTCATCACATGTATAACATCTCATTTTAGATGGGTCCCTTCTAATGTTATCTCTATGACGAGGATCCTTACCTTTGGAGTAATGAGATATTCTTCTGCCTTTCTTGGAGTGAACTGTGAGAGCTTGATCTTCACTTCCCATCTCCTGTTTTCAAGCTGCTATCTGAGCTTCTTCTTGAGAGCATTCTTCCCATAGTCTGTTGAACTTGAATAGCTTATTTCTAGCATAGATCCCTTGAATGAAGGAGTCCCATGTTCTAGGGAGACCATTCAAGGTGGTCATCGCAATTTCTACATTCTCCACTTCTTCATCTACTGCTTCTAATTGTTCCTTAATCTGAGAAACCCTTGTAAAGTAAGACAAGATGGTCTCTGCACTCTTGATATTCACATTCTTTAGTTGATTCCTCATAGTCATCTTTCGGTTTATGTTCTTCCCTTCAAACAATTTGGTTAGGGCATCAAACATAGATTTAGGTGTCTTGAGAGAGGACACTTGTGGGATAAGGTGATATTTGATAGAATCAACAATGATCCTCTTTGCCATAACCATATTCTTCTTATGTAAGGCCTTAGCCTCAACTCCCTCTAGAACTGGAACCTCCTCATGGATGTAGGAGTCTAACTCATTTTCTTCCAGGACCAGGGAGATCCTATACTTCCAGGCTCGAAAGTTATTAGCTCCCTCAAGATTTTCATCAAGCTTGATATGATAAGACATATTAAACTGAGAACCTCAAATGGAAATACAAAATATTTATATCTTACCAGGTCAAGATGTTAAATCTGGATTTGGAGCTGAGATCCCACATTACTAGATCAGGAGCAAATTAGGGTTTTAATTTTCTAGAGATCTATCCACCCAAATGCCTTGAATTTTATCCCTAACTTAGATTTTGGGGAGGAGATCAATCTAGGCTTGGGATCACTGAAAAATTCCTCTTCTATGAAAATCCCTAATTTTCGGCAGCAGTGTCGGGTCCAAAACTGAAAAACCTCAGAATTGGATTCTTCTTCGACAGAAATATGTGCCCTAAGAAGGAGAGTTATTCCACCTTACTTTTGCTGAAAATCTGTGGAGGAATATCCACAAACTAGGAATCCCTAGTTCCCACAGATGCATAGTGTGTTCTACTCAGGTTAGCTTTGATACCATGTTATTTTTTCAACATTAAGCTAACAGTATTAGGATCTTTAATTGAGAGAATAACAAGTACACCAATCAAACACAAGAGACAATGAACACAATGTTTTTTCTCAGGGGAACCATAAATGGAGAAAACCCTACAACTTCCTCAGAGATAGAATCAACACCAAAATATTAAAAGCCCAAAATAGTAAGTGATCTCCCGACAACAGTAACCTTATTCTTATCTAGCCCTGGTGCCTTCTCCTTCCTCAACTATGCACTACACTTGAGTGTGTATGAGTTGTGTGTTAAATAAAGAGTCCAAATCTCTATTTATACTAATCCTGGCATGACTAAAACCCTACTAGGGCCGACCTCTACTAGGAGAGTCTAATAACCCTAGTGCCCTGAAACTGTGGGGACTTTAACCCTTAGACAATCGGAGGGTTACCGACAATGACTTGACATGACTTGTTCACATTATTTATCCTCCCGATCAAAACAATGGGCCATGACAACATGGCTCAATTACATTATAGATACATCTTGGAATAAACATTGGGTTACGATACATAAACAATATTCCGAAGTTACAAATACATCAACAATATTCCTTGCGGGTAGCCATCACGGTTTAGTTTTGGACATACTTCAAGTACCCCCTGGGTATATCTGGAGTCCCGTCGCCTAAATTAAATTACTCATCTTCTTACATTAATTTAAAATTAACCAAGATACAATTGCACAACATTCATTCCAACACTTGCAAGCACTCTTAATTGTTTTTTGACTCCATTTTCAAGGCACTGGTCAACTATTTATTTCTTTCAATCTATATGTGATTGGGTGTCATTTTCGTGCTTACTTGTGATTATCTCATCATGTTATTTGTTGTTTACAATTGTTAAAATTGAAACTCCTAAAAAACTTACTCTTTAATACCATCATCAAACTAAATTATTTTTCCTTAGTAACTTAATAGGGTCTACCGCCCTTGGCTTCGTTAGGAGTTGAGCCTAAATGGAGGAGTCAAGAACAAGGTGACAGCCTTAACTTGAGACTTTCCCCCAAGGACACATCGAGTGGCTTGAATATTTCTGCCACGTAACCCAGGTGTGTAAAAGGCGGAAACACCCCCCAAATAAGGTATTAGGGGCATGAGAATTGGTTCAAACGAATACTTGTCAATCCACCCAACAAGTGGTTGCAAAGTCCCATGTTGAATTAAGGTGTGAATGAGAGAGGAGAGAGGTTGTCAAAACCCCAAATCTTCACAAAAATTAAATTTTTGATGTAACATAAACTGTCTATAGTCACAGTTTGATAACTGCTAGTGGCGAATGGAAAACTAAAACAGTTAACAAAAGTAACCATTAACTTAAACACAGAGAAATTAATACTATTTAAATTTGGATATGTGATGTAAACAATCTGCATTCAGTTGTTTCTAGATGTACTGGTGGTTTGATTTTGTCAAGTAGGTGAGAAGTTACTTTCTAACTGGGGCTTACTTAGCGATTGCTAACTTACCTAGAATTCTGGATCTTATAGGCTTGACAGGTAAATTTTGAACCAGTAAGAGTTTATTAAGGTGTTAATCCATATATACTTCTTTTAGCATAATATACTGCTAGAGTAAAAGTTAGCTTAATAGAATTCAAGGATACTACAAGGTAAAGTAATTTTTCTTTACTTGTATTGCAACTATTTCAGTATTTAAAAGCATTTCGTTATGATCAGTATCTTTACGCTACTGATTGTCTATTATCAGAATGTTTGCTATGTTAGATAACTCTTCTTTCCCTCTTTACGCTAAGTTATTTCTAGCTCTTCATAGATCTCAAGATTTAGTATATCAACACTCTTACTGGAATCTGTAGTTTATTGTTGTTGCTATTTATAAAATTTACAACACTGCTTTTAAGTATGGAAACAAACCTAAGGCCTTTCAAGAAACAATCTTACCCAAAACTCTTGGGTTTACCTTTTATTAAGCTTTAGTAGAGGAAGTTTATCAGCTTATTATTACATTGTATTTTTAATTGATCATTGCCTAAAAGTCGTTAAGTTGTGATTCTAACTTCCAAATTTCTTCATGACATAAGTAATGTGATGAAATTACATCATCATATTATTTATTTATAAATAATAGTGATGCTATATGTATTCTTAGATAATTATACTATCCTTTATTACCAAGACTAAGCTAGCCTTGATTGAATTTATTTGGAGCTTTGCTTACTTATGGATACCAAACGATTACAACTTCAATTAAGTTTATCTTACTCTTAGTACTATAGACATCATACAAAAGTAAGAATTTATTCTAGAGTATAAATAATTTTTATATACACAATGTTGATTTATAGATTAAATTCTCTCCATTAGTGTTTACATAAAGACTAGTTCTAATAACATAGTCTTTCGATGTAATATTTGAATCAATGATTATTATTATAATTATTAACTTGTAATCAAGGGCTTATACCCTAATATGGATTTTCCATAAATGTTGTCTTACCAACCAGAGATTTCAATGTTTACATAAAACAAGGATTAACGATATCATAAAAACCTCACTGTTCAAAATAGTTTGACTTAATGTTTATCATTGATATGTTATGCTTTTGACTTTGTATATTATATTATCATTGTGATCATTGTATAGATTATTAACAATAATTTGATCCCGACAGTGCAGTGGATACTATACAACTCGACCCACTATGGACTGGATAAATTTGTGGGCACATGGAACATCAACTATTGTGCAATGCATGATTTAAAAACCTCCAACACAACCCTAACTCCTCATTCTTTGTCGAGGGTTTTGGTATTAGCTCTGTCTAGATTACTTAAGCCATGAGGGATCACTTTTGCTCGTCTCCAACTCCATTGTTTGTGTGCAGAGAAGTGTTGCCACTCTAGTGTATGGGTTGCGAAGTTCACAGCTCGCATTTGGTTTTTTTTCCTGCGTACAATAATTTGTTGTGCATGAGGGTAGTGCAGCTTTGTTAGTCATTTTTTGGTGTTTTTTCCTTCATGGCCATTGCCAAGGCTTACTCCTATTCCTGTCATCAGTGTAGCATGCATTGCGAGCCCCGTCACCTCTGTCACTAGTGAACACGAGGGTTTGGGCTATTAGTCGTCATGGTTCATTCCTACGTGGCTCCATATTTCATCACTTCCAAGTAAGGAATTTATCTTACAATTGTTACAAATTCTTAGTTACAGTTTTAATAAAAGAATATACAACTCTAACTTAAATATTTGGGTTTTTCTTGGAGGATTGCAGTTCGAAACATGATTGGAAAGAATCCACCCACATTTGGATTGCCAACGAGACCTACGGGTAAGCCTCGGTTACAATGTGTGTCAGTTTTTCAACATTAAGCTAGCATATCATTAGTATCTTTAAACTGAGAGAACAACAAGCATAGCAATCAAACATAAGAGACAATGAACACAATGTTTTTCCTCGAGGAAACCATAAATGGAGAAAAACCTGCAACTTCCTCTAAGATAAAATCAACACCAAAGTGAAACCCAAAAATAGTAAGACAATCTCCCGACAGTAGTAAGCCCTTTCCTCTTGCCCCATTGTCTTTCTCTTCCTAAAATATGCACTACACTTGAGTGTGTATGATATGTGTGCTAAATAGAGAGTCCAGATCTCTATTTATACCAATCCTAACATCACTAAAACCATACTATGGCCGACCTCACTAGGAGAGTCTAATAACCCTAGTGCCCTGGAACTACGGGGACTTTAACCCTTAGAAAATAGGAGGGTTACCCACAATGACTTGACATGACTTGTTTACATTATTGATTCTTCGGATCAGAACATTGGGGCATGACATGACACAAGAACATCCCGGAATAAACATCAGGTTACAATAGATGAGAAATACAAGTGAATACATTCCAAAGTTACAATTACGTTAACACTCCCTCTTAAGTAGGAAGGTATTCTCTCGACACAATTTTCATCACTGGTCTTCTTCTCTAGGTATTCTTATCATCTACATATTCAAGCCATCTTCATCTTCAAGTATTCTTTGTCTTCAAGTCATCTTTGTCTTCAAGTCATCTTCGTCTGTGGATCTGGATCATCACTCAATCTAGATCATCATCACTGGATCTGGATCATCATCACTGGATCTGGATCATCACTCGATCTGGATGATATGTACCATCATTCCTGTATCTAGATCATCCCTCAATCTGGATCATCTCTAGTGTAGTGTCCCCAACCCTCCGACCAGCGAAGAGGACGTTACCATGGCATTAACCATCCAGGCTACCAGCCCCATGAACATCTGCATTCATAAAATTGCTGAAATGCTAAAATAAAATGCTTTGAACTAGACATGCATACATGATCATTTATCATACACAGTGGAAGCAATCATATGTTCATACAAGAATTCAACATGTTCATTAGATTCATTAAGAGAAAACATGATTATAGAAGTAAAATAGACAAGATTAATAATCTTATGAAGAACTCGTTCCGCAACCTGCTACGTCACTACAACGTTCCACCAAAACATAGGCCAGCGTGATCCTTAGTCTCTCAACAATGCTGCCACCCCTGAGTTGGGCATGATTCTCCGAGGAATAAGGAACAAGCAGGCTTACACATAGACAAGGATACATAAAGCACAGCCAAGCCAACACAGTTGGGTTTATCAGGCCATCAACAAGACATCCAAGCCAACATGGTCAGGTTTATTAGGCCATCAAGGAGCTGGGAAAGGCTAAATGCTAAGCTGGTGAGCCCATTACAGAGATAGGAACACCTACACCAAAACTAGCCTGACTTCTAAGACACCCACACACGCCCAACACAAGGAATCAGTCCCTTCTCTGCTACACAGTCCCTCAGGCCCTGCCTTCCCTTCTAGTGCTATTCAAGGGTTGTGGAGAAGAAAGCCAGGCCTCTAGCCCTATTTGTGTGGTTTCCAAACACACTGGGTTTATCAAGAAAACCAAGCCCCCATCCCAGCTCCCAACACAGTTCGAAGACCAACCATTGCACACAGGAAATCAATCAGCTGTTACAGCTTAAACAGGGAAAACAACTCCCAAGCGAATTACACAGTTCCAAAACATATCAATGAACACAGCTCACAACATGGGGGAAAAAATAGTCCATCTTGGGCAACAAAGCCACCAGGGAGACTTACCCAGACCACAGTAGGGAAGAAATACAGTCTCCCAACCTGTGCGTGAGATAAACTCACACTAGACCCCAAAATACAGAGGGAAAAACATATGCATGAGCCACAAATCAGTAGGAAAACTTACACATAGTCCCTGAGCATAAGATGGCTCTCCACGAGAAAAATCATGGGTGACAGTGACCGAACAACTCCCAGCTTGCTGCATGAGTAACAACAACATAGGACACAGAGCGTGAGAGAATATTTACACCCAATCCCAATTACAGACCGAAACACACCAAGTTCCTCTGTGATGCAAAATGTGAATGACAGTGGAGACGGCTCCTCTCTTCTGCCTGTGCAAGACCAAAATAGGAAAGAATCCTGTGTGTGGGAACAATCAGACTCCCATGAGGCC
>LPNX010843080.1:109831-166775 GCA_001517045.1 Pseudotsuga menziesii | reverse complement strand
TGAAATTCTATTGGTTCTTGAATTCCAACTCACAAAAACTTATTTTGGCACGTTTTCTTATAAGGCCCATTTTAGACCCCAAATTTCCTCTAATGAATAGACAATGGAGATAATGCCCAATAGTTGGAAGTGCATGAATGTTTTTGCACCGTCATGGAGAGAGAGTCGAATGTCCGCGGGAGTGATGGCGGTGATTTTTGCTTACCATCGCGAGGTCAACCACGCTGTTGGAGTGTGCATGTGGGAAAGGACTGACATTTCTACCACACTCCACTCCCAGCCATAACTGCCCCAACCAACAGCAGTAGTTCTTAATGGAGGTGGTTGGGTAAGACAAGGGAAAGTGACACATGGCTTTTTCTCTCATGGCTCAAGGTTTGACAATTTCCCCACCCTTATCCTTGTGAAAATCATGCCCCTTCTCAATTTAGTTGCTGTGAACGTAGCTGGTCAAGTTCATTTTAATTAAAGATGCATATTTAAATGATGAAAAAACTTAATATATCTGCATGCACCGATATACCATTAGTGACAATTAAAAGCCGAAACATAGCATAACCAATCAATGGTGGTGCGTTGGCCTTTATCTCCGCACCATGATTATTCACAATATATACATCATGTATGTTTAATGCAACAGGTTCAAAACTGGGGTGTTACATTCCCCTCCCCCTTCAATAGCACTGTCCTCAGTGCTTTACAAAATTGAACAAAATGCCACGCTGGTATCGCCTCAGTGTTCCATAGAATTGAACAAAAATGGATGTGCCAATCGCATGGCATCCTCCAGCTCCCACATAGCCTCTTCAGGGCCATAGTGCTCCCATTGCACCTTTACCTGACCTATGGCCCAGTTCCGGAGCATTGTGACCTTCTTGTCGAGGATGCACATTGGCTCGATTCGAAACTCTCCCTCGGGTTCCACCTTAATCACATCCCAATTTATCACATGGTTAAGATCATGTACATATCTCTTAAGCAAATAAACATGAAAAACAATATGAGCTCTAGTGCTATCAGGCAATGCAAGTCTATATGCAACTGGCCCTATTCTTTTAAGCAATTCAAATGACCCACAATATCTTGGTGATAGCTTGGCACAACTTTCAAGCTTCAAGGAAATCTTACTTGACCTCACTCTGAGGTAAACATGATTCCCAACACTGAAATCCCTATTCACCCTATGCTTATCTGCATAGCTTTTCTGTCTGTCCTATGCTACTTTCAGATTTTGTCTGATCTTTACAACCTCTTGCTCCATTTCCCTGAGCAATTCTTGTCCAAGCACAATCCTGTCCACTGGGTTATCCCAAGTCATTGGTGTCCTACACCTTCTTCCATACAAAGCTTCATACGGACTCATCCCCAAGGATGCTTACTGTCCATTGTTGTAAGCAAACTCTACCAAGTGCAATTAATCTTCCCACTTGGTTGGTTTGTCCATTACATACATGCGAAGCATATCTTTAAGCACTTGATTAAATCTATCTGTCTATCCATCTGTCTGAGGATGGTATGCAGTGCTGAATTTTAGCTTTGTACCCAAATTTGCAAACAACCCCTTCCAAAATTTGGAAGTGAACTTGACATCTCTGTCAGAGACTATTTGTTGGCTTGCTTGGGCAGACCCAGGTTTACTGTATATAACCAACAACACCCCTAGCTCACTGGCCCTTTCGGTGATAGACCACAGAGTGGCCTGAAGTCTCACCTGAAGTGAATCTAATGGGTTGGAAAAGGACTCAAGTGTCTTGGACCAGGTTCTATGGCAGCCTGGGTGTCTCGCAGCTCTTCTAGCCTATGATATTTCTCTCTTCCGCGACGCGCAACTCCCTCTTACTTGTGACGACTCTAGTCCTTATCGCATCGCCGCACCTCAAGCAACGCATAACTCCTTCCTACGCTGATTCTCAACCGCAGCGCACCACAGCTCCTCTGCTGGTGCTATATCGCCTCCTTGCGATATCCTACCACTGCGGCTCAGCGTACTCAGTGCTACTTGTTCCGACTTACCGGATTCAATATACAAGGTTGCTTAACTTTGTGACTCTTAACTATCTGGGATGAAATGTAGATAAACTCTTACACAAAATACTTATGGACTTCAACTTGCATTCATCTTCTATAGGGCTGTAAATTGAATAACGCATACATACATTAACTGTAAACAAGGCCCATGTGATAACTGATAGATGCAGCAAATAAACACAACACATAAATCAATCACATAACACACGATTTTAACGTGGTTAACCTCCAGGATGGAAGTTACGTCCACAGAACTGTGTTTCTATTATAGCTCAGGGGAAGGTAAACACAGTTCTGCTGCACCACATATGCAGCTCGAGATCTTCTAGGTAACTCCGCACACAGCCTGGAGCCCTTCTCTCTTAGATCTCTTTTCTACTCTATATTGCACTTCTTACAATATACTCTTCCCTCTCTGTCGATCCCTGCGGATCGTTACATGCATACTCAGTGAGCCAGCTACTGGTTAGCGTAAGATAACTACTATTAATAACAGAACCAGAGCTTGGCTTCTACAATGCAAGCCAACAAATGGTCCGGTTTCGAGCTCTTCTCTGCAGCTAGAAACATGCTATGGCATCGTAGCTCTACCTTATCTCCTCTCCGCCAAAACTGTATATCCGCTAAAATGGCATCTTCTTCTGTAGCTGCAGGACCCTTCTCCAACACTATTGCCTTCAGCAATCCATGCAATTTGAAAATCTCCTTCATGAATATCTTTGCAATGTCATCAGTCTTATGCGTAGACTTAACCGGTATAAAATGTGCTGCCTTAGTCAACTTGTCCACCACAACCATGATGGAATCAGGTTGTCTCCAAGTCATCAACAATCCTGTAATAAAATCCATGGAAATAACTTCCCATTTCCATTCCGGAACTGATAAAGGCTGCAACAAACCTGCAGGGTGTTGATGCTCAACCTTTACCTGTTGACATTTCACACACCTCAAAATGTACTCAGCCATATCCCTTTTCATTCCCGGCCAAAAGTACTACTTTCTAGCTGTAGCAATTGTCTTCTAATATCGTGGGTGGCCAGAATATGGAGCTTGATGGATTTCATCCATAACAACTCTCCTCAAATCTGCTACATCTGGAATATAAATTCTACCTTTATAAGTGAGAATCCCATCTTCTTCCAATTTATATCCCTCATACCTCTTCTCAAGGCTTTGCTACTGCAACTTGTCTTTTGCCTGCTCATACAATTCATCTCCAGCAACATGACTAACAATCTGCTACCTCAAATCATATTGGCAAATACTAAGAGATGCCACATGCATTTCCGGCACCTTCCTATTGAGTGCATCAGCTACCTTGTTCTCTTTCCCTTTTATGTGCTTGATTTCAAAATCAAACTCACATAAAAATTCCAGCCATCTTTCTTGCCTAGCATTCAAAGTAGGCTGATCAAACAAATACTTCAGTCCACAGTGATCTGTTCTAAGATCAAATCTTCTACCCATCAAGTAATGCCTCCACATCTTGAGGACATGTACTATGGCTGCAAGCTCTAGATCATGAGTGGCATAGTTCTTCTCATGCTCCTTCAGCTTTCTCGACTCATAACATATCATGTGGTTGTCTTGCATTAGGACTCCTCCAAGCCCTTGTCTGCATGCATCTGTACACACCACAAAATCTTTCTCTGGATCTGCAACCTTCAATACTGGTGCACTGGTGAGAAGATCCTTCAACCTCTGGAAACTTTATTCACACCTCGATGTCCTTTCGAACTTCATCCCCTTCTTTTGCAAAGAAGTGATGGCATGTGCAACTTTGGAGAATCCCTCAATGAATCTCTTGTAGTATCCTGCAAGTCCCATAAAAGATCTTACATCTGTCACATTTCTTGGAGTAGGCCAATTCATAATGGCTTCAATCTTTTCAGGGTCCACAGATATACCCTCCTCTGAGATAATGTGACCCAAATACTGAATTCTATCTCTATAGAAGTCATACTTGCTCAATTTTGCATACAATTGGTGCTCCCTAAGAAATTGCAATGTCAATCTCAAATGCTCTTCATGCTCCTTCTCATTCTTAGAATAAACAGGAATGTAATTAAGGAAAACAAGAACAAACTTGTCCAAATATCTGCTGAAGACATTATTCATAAGGCACATAAATGTAGCTGGAGCATTTGTGAGACCAAATGGTACCACTACAAACTCATAATGCCCATACCTTGTCCGGAAGGCTGTCTTACGAATGTCTTCATCCTTGATTCTCACCTGATGGTAACCAGACCTCAAGTCAATCTTGGAAAATACCTTTGCTCCTCTCATTTGATCAAAGAGGTCATCAATCGTAGGAAAAGGATATTTATTCTTAACAGTAACCTTTTTCAATTGTCTGTAATCAATACATAAACTGAGTGTACCATCTTTCTTCTTTACAAATAGAACTAGTGCTCCCCAAGGAGACACACTCAGTCGGATATACTTCTTTTCCAATAACTCCTACAGTTGCATCTTCAACTCTAGAATCTCTGGTGTACTCATCCTGTAGGGTGTCTTGGACACTGGTGCTGCTCCTGGTACAAGTTCAATAGTGAAATCAACGTCCCGCTTTGGAGGAAGCCCTGGAATATCATTAGGAAACACATCCCTGAATTCCTGTAACACCTGATAGTCCTCCAACCTTAGAGTGTCATCTCCTGATGTCTCCAGAATATGAGCTGCATACAACTGAAAACCCTTCCTACAGAACTTCTTTAACTGCATTGCTGAAACTTGCCTTACTGAAATCACCTTTGGAATACCTTTCACAACTACCAGTCTCCCTTCTTCATCCATGTATTTGAAAGTCTTATTGTAACAGTCAAGCTTCACCCTGTGAGCTTCTAACCAATCCATTCCAATGAGAACATCATAGGAACCAAGTGGTAGAACATTCAGATCTACACAAGTGACCAATCCATCCATGACCAATGGACATTTCTCTACCACCTCACTGACCTTTCTCTTAGTTCCGGTGGCTAGCTAAACTAACCAAGACTTCCTATGCTTTACCTTCTTAAAAGTACAAACCTCCACTACTCTAGGAGTAATGTAACCGTGCGTGGAACCAGGGTCAATCAAAATAGAAACAGGTTGCTCAACAATCTTACCTGCTACTTCAACCACAGCTGACTGGTGATTTGCCTGGTGGTCCTCCAGTGCTGCATAAATCCTAGGGATTGCCCTTGTTACTTGACCCACTGTTTCTGCTTCTTGAATGTTATAAGCTGGTCTTGCACTCTCATTCTCGAGTGGGCAATTCCTACGCATGTGGGGTCCTCCACATTTCCAACATTGAAGTGTCCCTCTATGCTGTTGTGGATCCTTAGGATTTTCTCCTGTCTTTCCAACTGGTTTACTCACAGCTTGGGATGATTGCTTCTGCTGATTCCTTAAGTTAGAAGGTTTGAAACCTTTCTTTCTTTGGTCAAACTTCTCATTCTTCTTGTCCTTCCATGTCGTATGGTAATCTGGCTTACCTTTTCTTTGCTCATAGCAATATTTATCCTTCCTTAATGCTTCTTCAAGAGTTCTAGCTTCATCAAACTCAATTCTATCTTTGTAAGACTGAGGCAATCCAATTATAAAACGTTGGACCTTCACTTTTTCATCTATGATGTACCGAACATACCTCAACAACTCCAAAAACTTATTTGCGTATTCTTCCATGGTCCGCTATCCCAATCTCAACTCATGGAACTCCTTAATATTGTCATAATAATACCTGTCAGAGAGGTATTTCTGCTTGAAATACTTCTTGAACTGTTTCCACTTAAGCCTCCTTTCACTGATCCTTTTTACTTGCTTGAAGTGTTCCCACCAAATGGATGCTCTTCCATTCAGATTGAATATGGCAACTCTTGCCTTCATGTTTCCTGAATAATCATGCACTTGAAAGTACTTCCTTATCCCAAGAAGCCAAGCTTCAGCTTCTTGTCCAGTCTTTACCTCACCATCAAATGTAGGAGGTTTGGATTTCTTAAATTCATCTCGAGAGCGATCCCTGTGGTGCCTCTTTCTTTATCTTTTATGAGAGGAAGAACTTGAATCCCTGCTAGATTCTTCAGAATCAGATGATCCACTAGAATTCCTTCTCCTTCTCCTAGTACTTCTCTTACTACCTTCTGGTCTTGCTGTACCTCATCCAGAGTCTATCTTTCTTTGCAAGTCTGTCAAACTCTACAACATAACAACATTCTGCTGATGTTGTTCTTCCTGGGATTTAATCAAGCTTCTCATGGTGTCTGCAACATCTGACGGTGTCTCTTGGAATATCCTTCCATTAGATTCTATGTCATCATTTCTGTTATGGACATTTTCTCCTATGGCATCTCGGGCATGCTCGTAAGAATCCCAAGCATCATATCCATCATGGGTTCTCATAACTGAACCACAACTTACTTATCAAACTGCACTACCTGGAATACTGCTCTTGAAGGTTTCTATGATTCTGCAAACGTGTTAGTAATACAACTGCTAGATACATAATATTGATATAAACCAGCATTACTTACCCTCTCCTGGAAAAATGATAAAATTACAAGTTTTTCCAAAACATAGAATTTTATTCTTCAAGAACGTCTGTCTCAGGGGGGGGGACGATGGGGGTCAAGCTGGGGGCTTTCCCTCATTTTTGTTGTTGGTGTAAATCTATGATTTTCGTGCAATTTGGCACATAAGATTGCTACCACTTTCTCCTTTTCACCATTGAAAATCCACTAAAAAACCACTAAAAATCCCACTGAAAAACAGTCAAAATATGCTAGAAAATCCCATGGAAAAGTCAAAATTTCCTTGTACAGGATCAGGTCTCATCCCGACTATCAATCCGACATTTCGGCGGTTAGCAAAACTAACTTCTCCACTATTCATCGACGATCAGATCCACTATGGAATACCGTGTCGACGATCGAATCTTCTAACCTTCAGAAGGATAGTCCATTAGATAGCCACAACGGTGGACGTTCAATTCACTAACTTCATCTGACGTAGCTCATCGGCAACTGAATTAACTAAGTGTCGACAATGTGTTCAACTAACCATCATTGATGGCCAATGATTCCAAGACTTAGAAAGATTTTCGAATTCTCTCCCTTTAGCCTTCTTCTTCGCCGCTTGATCTTCTTTTCGTCGGCGAAATAGTTCCATTAGCAGTTGCAACGGTGGTGCATCATCTTCGATCTTCTCCCGATCGGCGGCCCAATCTCCTGTGGCATAACCTGATTGGTATCAGTAGTCTCTTCTTGTCGGAAGACTAGTGCTCTAGGCTTCCGAAATAGCGGCACACGAAACACTATCTTCTTCCGATAGTCGACGATTTTGGGCCTTAGAAAATTTTTTAAACTTTTAAACTTTCTTTCTTTACGGCGTCGATGGTCAAAGGCCTTACTCGTCGAACGCGTAGTTGTCTAGTCATCCGCAACAACGGGTGCTCGATCAAATTTTTCTGTTGACTGACGTCGAACACTTAAAAATTTTGCGCAATCTTCCTTCCAACTGTTCTCCATCGGGTATGCTTCTGCCTAGCTCTCCACTACATCAGAAGTCCTTCCCATGAAGTGTTTCGATGAACCGACAGTTCAAACACTTAGACAAATTTGTGGAAGTTTTCTGTCATCCACTTCTGATCTCTGCTGGGTAGAAAGAAATCCTGCTTCTGTCACTGCATCTTTGTGGTCCATTCAGGCCCATGCTGCAACATGAGCTCTAATACCACACTGTAGCGTCCCCAACCCTCCGACCAGCGAAGAGGACGTTACCATGGTGTTAACCATCCAGGATACCAGTCCCATGAACATGTGCATTCATAAAATTGCTGAAATGCTGAAATAAAATGCTTTGAACTAGACATGCATACATGATCATTTATCATACACAGTGGAAGCAATCACACATTCATACAAGCATTCAACATGTTCATCACATTCATTAAGAGAAAACATGATTGCAGAAGTAAAATATACAAGATTACTTATCTTATGAAGAACTCATTCCGCAACCAGCTACGTTGCTGCAACGTTCCACCCAACCACAGGCCATCATGCTCCTTAGTCTCTCAGCAACGCTGCCACCCCCGAGATGGGAATGATTCTCCAAGGAATAAGGAACAAGCAGGATTACACATAGCCAAGGATACATAAAGCATAGCCAAGCCAACACAGTTGGTTTTATAAGGCCATCAACAAGACAGCCAAGCCAACATGGCCAGGTTTATCAGGCCATCAAGGAGCTGGGAAAGGCTAAATGCTAAGCTGTTTAGCCCATTACAGAGCTACGAACACCTACACCAGAACTAGCCTGACTTCTAAGACACCCACACACGCCCAACACAAGGAATCAGTCCCTTCTCTGCTACACAGTCCCTCAGGCCCTGCCTTCCCTTCCAGTGCTATTCAGGGGTTGTGGAGAAGAAATCCAGCCCTCTAGACCTATTTGTGTGGTTTCCAAACACACAAGGTTTATCAAGCAAACCAATCCCCCATCCCTGCTCCCAACACAGTCCGAAGACCAATGATTACACACTTGCAATCAATCAGCTGTTACAGCTTAAACAGGGAAAATGACTCCCAAGCGAATTACACAGTTCCAAAACGTATCAGTGAACACAACTCACAACATAGGGAAAACAACAGTCTGTCCTAGGCAACAAATCCACCAGGGTGACTTACCCAAACCACACTGGGGAAGAAATATAGTCTCCCAACCTGTGCGTGAGAGAAGCTCGCACCAGACCCCAAAATACAGAGGAAAAAACATATGCATGAGCCACAAATTAGTAAGGAAACTTACACACAGTCCTTGCGCATAAGATGGATCTCCAAAGGAAAAATCGTGGGTGATAGTAGCCGAATAGCTCCCAGCTTGCTGCGTGATTAACCACAATGCATGACACAGAGCGTGAGAGAATATTTACACCCAATCCCAATTACAAACCGAAACACATCAAGTTCCTCTGTGATGCAAAATGTGAATGACAATGGAGACAGCTCCTCTCTTCTGCCTGCACAAGACGAAAATTGGAAAGAAGCATGTGCGTGGGAACAATCAGACTCCCATGAGGCCTAAACAGACAATGGAGATAACGCCCAGTTGTTGGAAGTGAGTGAATGTTTTTGCACTGTCGTGGAGAGAGAGTTGAATGTCCGTGGGAGTGATGGAGGTGGTTTTTTCTTTCCATTGTGAATTTAACCACACTGGTGGAGTGTGCATGTGGGAAAGGACTGACAGTCCTGCCACACTCCACTCCTAGCCATAATTGCCCCAACTAACAACAACAGTTCTTAATGGAGGTGGTTGGGTAAGACAAGGGAAGGTGACACATGGCTTTTTCTCTAATGGCTCAAGGTTTGACAATTTCCCCACCCTTATCCTTATGAAAATCATGCCCCTTCTCAATTTAGTTGCCACGAACGTAGCTGGTTGAGTTCATTTTAATTAAAGATGCATATTTACATGATGACAAAACTTAATATATACTGCATGCCCTGATATACCATCAATGACAATTTAAATCCGAAACATAGCATAACAAATCAATGGTGGGGCCTTGGCCTTTAGCTCCGCACCATGATTATTTACAATATATACATCATGTACGTTTAATGCAACAGGGTCAAAACTACGGTGTTACATCTGGAGCATCATCTCTGGATCTGGATCTTCCCTCGATCTAGGTCATCTTTGTTGGATAATAAATACTGAATCTTCACGGGTGCTATCTCATGATTCTTCTCGTCATAGAAAGTTCTACAAAGCCAACCCTTTTTCATACTGGATGTAGGCCTAGCCACCATGTAGGTCTTCACCTAGGACTTACATATGATCATGTAGGAACTAACCTATAATCATATTAGAAAGTCACTCCTAGCACTCACATCTGACCATATGGGAACCAATCCCACAACCCTGTCAGAAAGGCCCAGCACTCACATTTGACAGATGCGAGGAACCAATCCAATATGCATGTTCAAAAAGGATCGGCACTTATATTTGACACATGCGAGGAACCAATCCAACATACATGTTCAAAAAGGATCTTCACTTACATTGAACACATGCGAGGAACCAATCCAAAATTCATGTTCAGAAGGGCATGCACTCACATCTGATCAAGTAAGAACCAATCCTACAGTCATATCAGAATGGACCCCAGTCCTAGACTGAGCTACCTGGTAACTAACTAGGTGCCTCCATTCCCAGAATGGTAGTTGCCCTTACATCTATCCTACTTGACAGAATGGCTAGCACTCACATCTGACATGGGAGGAACCTAATCCTTTAACCATGATAGAATGGCTCAGCCCTTACATCTGACCTGCTCGTCAGAATGGCCCTCTCAGTCCCGTACTGAGTGTTCTTGGTAACTGACTAGCTACCTCCCTTCCAAGAATGGCATTCAACACTCATATATGACATTGAAGGAACCAATCCTCTCACCATGATAGAATGGCTTAGCCCTTACATCTAACCATGGAAGAAACCAATCCTCTAACCATGTCAAAATGGCTATGGGACTCATCACTTTCCCTTCGAGGAAACCTCAATCTGGAGAACACCAAGCTTCTCCCTGAAGTACTCAAACTTCACCCTAGCCAATGGCTTTGTCAATACATCAGCTATCTGTTCCTCCATTGCAACATACTAGAGCTTCACTGCTCCCCTCTATGCCATATCCCTGATATAGTGATACTTGATCTCAATATGCTTCGACTTGTCATGGAAAACTGGATTCTCTGACAACTTCACACAACTTTGATTGTCATAATGTATACAAGTAGCATCCATCTGGAGATCAAATAAATCAGACAGTAGCTTCCGTAGCTATACTGCCTCACAACTAGATGAACAAGCTATGACATACTTTGCTTCAGCTGTACTCAGTGCCACACAGGATTGCTTCCTGCTAAACCAAGAGATCACACCTGATCCCATATTATAGCAACACACTGAAGTGCTCTTTCTATCGATGGAACTGCTTGCCCAATATGAATCAACATAAACCTCTAGGTTAATCTTCTGATCCGCCTCGTACTTGAGCCCATAATCAATTGTACCCCTCAAGTACCTCAGAATATGCTTTGTAGCAATCAAGTGAACATTTCTTGGATCTGTTAAGAAATGGCTCAAGGTGTTCATAGCAAAGCAAATGTTTGGTCTCGTGTTCATCAGATACATCAAGGACCCAATCATATGATGATACATCATAGCATCAGCCGTCTCTGATGAAGTATCACTCAATAGCTTCAATTTCGATGCCATAGGTGTGGCCATAGCCTTGCACTCCATCATCCCAAACCTCTTTAGGATCTCTACTACATACTTCCATTGTCCGAGGGAGATTCCATCTGCATTCTGCCACACCTCCATACCTAGAAAATAATGCATCATACCCAAGTCCTTCATTTAAAACTTGGTAGCAAGCTTTCTCTTCGTATCAGTGATCAACCCATCCATACATGTTACAAACAGATCATCTACATATAGTAGAAGCATAACTGGGCTTCCATCTTCAACCTTGTAGTAAAGTTTGGAATCTGCTTTACTCTTGGTAAAGCCTAAATTGGATAGAAAGCTATCAATTCTGCTATACCATGTCCTGGTTACCTGTTTCAACCCGTACAGGGCTTTCTTTACTATGAATACATGAGACTCCCTGTCATGTGTCTCAAAACTGAGTGGATGTTCTACATACACTTCCTCTTCCACTACACCATTCAAGAAAGCAATCTTGACATCCATTTGGTGTATCTTCCATTTCATTACTACAGCCAAAGCAAGTACTGATCTAATGGAAGTGTATCTGGCTACAGGAGAAAAGGTTTCTTCATAGTCTATTCCTTCCTTCTATGAGAAGCCATGAGCCACAAATCTTGCCTTATATTTCTCTATGCTACCGTCTGCAGCATGCTTGATCTTGTAGATCCATTGTGAAGTTACAACTGAATTCCCTTCTAGTCTTGGGACAACATTCCAAACATCATTCTTCATGATTCATTGATATTCTTCGATCATCACATCGTTCCATTCTTTCTGTTTTGCTGCTTCTTCATAATTGGAAGGTTCTTCTTTGATAAAGTCACATAGTAAGGCTACATATCCAGAGCAAGATCTAGTTCTCTTTGTTTCTCTGTGATTTTCTTCTGTAGCCCCATATCTTCCTGCACCTTGGCTAATTTCTCGTACCCAAGAAGGTTTCCTCTTATGAGGATTCTTCTCTTGAGGTGGATCTACAGGTATTTTTGGTTCTTCAAATTCTCGATCTTATTCTTGAATTTCTTCATTCATGGTTGTATCATGAATTTTGGAAGCTTCGGATTCTTCAGGTTCTTCAGCAGGTCTCTTTCTGGATTTGATTTTAGCTATGTCTTCATCAGATTTAAAATCCTTGTTGATGTCAATCTTCTTGTATCCTGGGAAGTATATTCTGTAAGCCTTCAAGCTTTCAAAGTATCCCACAAATATACCCTTCTTTCCTGAAGGATCTAGTTTTTTTCTCTTCTCTTTTGGTATGTGTATGTACATTGGACAGCCGAATATTCTGAGTTGGATGACTTCTGGTTTCTTGCCGGAGAAGTCTTCTTCAGGAGTCTTACTCTTGAGTCCTCTATGTGGAGTAGAGTTCTGTACATACACCACTGTTCTGGATTCTTCTATCCATAAATGCATAGGAAGATCCTGATCATGAGGCATTGATCTTGTAACTTCCATGATAATTCTATTCTTCCTTTCTACAACCCCATTCTGTTATGGATTGTAAGGAGTGGAAAATCCCTCTTAATCCCTAATTCTTTGCATAAGTCTTTGAATTCATTTGATGTGAATTCTTCACTATTATCTGATTGAAAGGTCTTGATCTTATTTTCTATGTGGTTCTTGATCAAGGCTTTGAATTCCTTGAACTTGCTGAACACTTCATCTTTTTTCTTCTCGAAGTAAATCAATGTCTTCCTAGAAAAGTCATCAATGAAAGAAACATAGAATACACACCCACTTAGTGAACTTGATGACATTGGACCACATACATTGGAGTGGATGATTTCCAAGATTCCTTTTGCCTTGGTCTTGCTACTTGGAAATGTCTTCTTTGTATTCTTCCGTTTCGCACATCCTTTGCAGACCCCTCCATGTTTCGTTTAAATTTCCAGAAGACCTTCAACAGCTTTGCTTACAAGTGGTAGTGCTCTGTAATGCACATGTGCAAGCCTTCTATGCATAGTTCATTTGGCTCTAATGTGTCATGGACCATAGCTTGTTCTGAATGTCCCTTCAACTTGTATAAACCTCCTTCTTGTTCTCCAATCACTATTCCATCATCAATAGTCTTTCCTCTTGGCCACATGATAACTCGACCATCTATAAATGCAACCCTCATGCCTTTTGCATCCAGTGCAAATGTGGAGAGAAGTTTCTTCTTGAGTCCTGGTACAAATAGAACATCCTTCATTTTTATAGACTTTCCAGAGTCTAGCTTGTAGGAGGATTCACCACTACCTTTTATTGGATATTGGTAGTCATATACTAGCTTCACCTTATGGGGTGAATTATGTTCGGATAGTTTCTAAAAGGATTGTTTGAAACCTATCATGTGTTTGGAAGCCCCACTGTCAATAAGCCAATCTTTTCTTCCATGAGTGACAGTTCCCGTGAGAGAAGAAATCAAAACATATTCATCCTCGCTTGAATATTTTTCACTTTCTTACTTACTCTCTTCCTTGGAGGATCATCATCCTCAGTAGTGTGAGCATGATGTTTTCTTTTGGAGTTCTTTTTCTTCTTGGATCCATTCTTATTCATGGGATAGTTTCTAGTAAAGTGTCCTATTTCATAACATGTATAACATCTGAGTTTAGATGAACCTTTTTGATGAGAATACCTACCTTAGTGATGATGATTTTCCCTTCTTCCTTTCCTTGAGTGTGCTGTGAGAGCTTGATCTTCATTTCCAATATTTTCTTCTCAAGCTGCTATCCGAGACTCTTCTTGAGAGCATTCTTTCCACAGTCTGCTGAACTTGACCAACTTCTTCCTAGTGCAAATTCCTTGGATGAAAGAATCCCATGACCTAGGGAGGCCATTCAATGTTGTCATTACAATTTCTGAATTCTACACTTCTTCATCTACAGCTTCTAGTTGTTCTCTGATCTGGGAGACCCTTGTGAAGTATGATTGGATGGTCTTCTCATTTTGGATCTTGACATTCTTCAATTGGTTCCTTAGAGTCATCTTCATATTGATGTTATTCCCTTCAAATAGTTTGGTTAGGGCATCAAACATGGCTTTAGGTGTCTTGAGGGAGGACACCTATGGAATGAGGTGATCCTCTGCAATGATCCTCTTTGACATAACCAAATTCTTCTTATGTAAGGCCTTGGCCTCATCTCAATATTGAACTGGAACCTCCTCCTGGATATAGGAGTCCAACTCATTTTCTTCTAGGACCAAGGAGATCCATTACTTCCAATCTCGGAAGTTATCAGCTCCCTCAAGCTTTTCATCAAGCTTGGTATGACGAGACATCTTAACTGAGAACCTCAAATGGAAATACAAAAGTTTTAGATCTTACCAGATCAGGATGTCGGATCTGGATTTGAAGCTGAAATCCTGCAGTACTAGTTCAGGAGCATATTAGGGTTTTTCTTTTCCCAGAGTTCTATCCAACCAAATGCTTTGAAATTGATCCCTAACTTTGATTTTGGGGAGGAGATCAATCCAAGCCTAGGCTTAGTGGAAAATTCCTCTTTTGTGAAAAGCCCTAATTTTCGGCAGCAATGTCGGGTCCAAAACTAAAAAAACTCAGAATTGGATTATGCTTAGATAGAAAGATGCGCCCTAGGGAGCCGAGTTGTTCCACCATAATTTTGCTGAAAATATGTGTGGATAGATCCACAAAATAGGAAGCCCTAGTTTCAGGAGCTGCATAGTGTCTTCTTCTCAGGGTAGCTCTGATACCATGTTAGTTTTTCAACATTAAGCTAGCATATCATTAGGATATTTAAACTGAGAGAAAAACAAGCACATCAATCAAACACAAGAGACAATGTACACAATGTTTTTATTTGGGGAAACCATAAATGGAGAAAACCTCAGAGCTTCCTCTGAGATAGAATAAGCACCAAAGTGAAACCCAAAAACAGTAAGACAATATCCCGACAGCAGTAAGCTCTTTCCTCTTGCCCCAGTGTCTTTCTCTTCCTCAACTATGCGCTACACTTGAGTGTGTATGAGATGTGTGCTAAATAGAGAGTCCAGCTCTCTATTTATACTAATCCCAACATGACTAAAACCCTAGTAGGGCTGACCTCACTAGGAGAGTCTAATAACCCTAGTTCCTCGGAACTGCAGGGACTTTAACCCTTAGACAATAGAAGGGTTACCCACAATGACTTGACATGACTTGTTTACATTATTGATTCTCCTGATTGGAACATTGGGGCATGACATGACACAAGAACATCCCAGAATAAACATCGGGTTACAATATATGAGAAATACAAGTGAATACATTCTGAAGTTACAATTACATTAATAATGTGGAATCATCCTGCTTATACAAATTAGGGTAAAAGGGGTTTCAGTGGAGAAGAAATACTACTTCAGTTCCTTTCGTGTTCTAAATGCTTAGCTCAGTTATTGTTTTAGTTTTTTGGTTATTAAGGCCTTTCTTGTAGCAGGGTTTCTTTGGCCTTGATGTCATGACTTGTATTCCACTATTTTTGACTTATCGACAGGTTGACAGCCTTATGGCTAAGTAATGATATACTCTGTTCTTATTATATGGAAGTTCTTCTGTCTTTATGGTTTTAATGGTTCTTTGTTTCGTTTATACTAATAAATATACATTGTTTTATAAAGTTTAATACAGTGTTGAAGTTTTTATAAGTAGATTGTTAGTTTTGTCTTTTGAACCCTCGCCATGATGCTGGGTATAACCGGCCTTGAGTTGGGTGCAGTAAAATGGTTAAGTTTTCAGCCTTATGGCCTGTCAATGTAACACATTTGATTTAAAAATGATTTTAAAAGTTCGACCTCTGTCTCATTTATGCATCAGTTTTATAACTTGTAAAAAAAATTACGACTCTGTGTAATTTGAGTCTTCCCTTCCTCAGCTGTTAACAATGGTAATTATTGTTTTAAATATTTTTCTTGTAAATAAAATAAGATCAAATAAAGACTGTAAATTCAGTTGAAAAGTAATTTTTATATGTTTATGCTTTTCAGTTAGGATTAAATTCTAGGGTTACTGTAAAATAACCCTTAGATAAATATATTCTTAAAATTTATCAATGTGTTGGTTTCTGCTTACCTATTTTACATTGTTATAATATTATCGATATTATTTATCTTGTTTAAGTATTTTCTTTTCTTTTAAATAAAGAGTTATACAAATACTGCAAGTTCTTAGGTTATTTCTATTTATTGTTTACTTTTAAGTTCTTATTTGTCTACTGCTATGTTAATTAGTAAATATTCAGAGTTATGTAATAAACAAAACAATAACTCTGTAACCTTGATTATCTCTTTATTTATAATAGTTAAATAAATTGGTTAGGGTTTCAACCATGAAGTTTTACCTTTACACGTATAAGCCTATCTGATAATTATAAGATAGTTTATTCATAGTAATTATTTAGTTTTATACTAGTTATTAATTATATCTTCATTACTTCTATTTACTAAACTGTCAAGTAGAATTTACTCAGGGTTCTTGAAAAGTTAATGCATAGACTCTATAACTCAGTTTACTCTTTACAAATTAATTATTTTTAATATAAATATTAGTCTTAGATTTAGTTGATATTGTTAGAAAATAAACAATGTGATTAGTCGCTCGTTTATTTACTTAACTGTATCTAATCATTGTATCTCTAAACTGATTTTTCTGCTGCATTTCATTCAGTTACTAAGTGAAAACAAAGAAATATAAACATTTCATTACACTGTTTAACCTCCCTGATATTTTAATGTGAATAAAATTATTCTAATGTCTGTAAATACACAATATCATCTGCTAACACATTATTTTATCTACTTAAACATTCTACCTGTGCTAGAGTACTGCTTGGTTTTCCAGGTGTGGAAAAACACAGACTAGAAATTATTTTCCATTCTAACACATTAATTTTCAATTTCATTCCTTCAATCAACTAAAAAGACTAATAAATTCTAACATTTACAAAATGGATATTTATCCTTCATATAATAGTCAGACTCAGATTTTTCTATCTAACACAGTAAAACAAAATAATGTAGAACCTGATTAGGACAGATGACAATAGCATTAGGAGGTTGTTCCTCCCTACCGATCTCCTGGAGAGCGCTAAAACAACGCTTCCTAAGGACCCCCGATCCTGTTCATGGTATTCTTGGCTGAGAACTAGTGGAGAATGCAAACAATAAACTTAGTCCCAATATCTCAGTAACACTCTGCTCTAGCAATAAGATCTTTCAGCTAAAAAGCTGCACTAGATCAATCAGTAGTTAACCCTTCAAACAGTACCTACACTCCCTTCCATTGAATTTATCTAAAGTACATTCATTCAACCTGAATGATCACTTCTCTAGAATGAGCATCCTCAACTCTCTTAAATGGGAATTTTTATAAAGATTTCCTAGGTCTTTTGGACAAGTTTTCATTAATTGAGTCACCTGCTCTGATTCCACTTTCTTGGGGAATCATGACCCCCAATATAGGGAGGTTTTCACCTGCAACAGTTGGAAGTGGTTTGAGGATGCTGCCATATGTCAGTTTGCTCTCTACCCAGTATCCTCCACCAATTTGACCAGTAAACACTCTTTTAATAGCTCTCATAAGCTGTTGTCTCCTCCTTTATTTATTTATAATTAAAATATTCCGAATTACATTAAATATCCTTGACTCAGCTGAGTCATCAATTACAACTTAGAATAAAATTTAATTGTTCTCAAATAAAATCAAATAATATAAAATTATTTTTGCAAAATTGGGGCATGTGACATACACACCCCCTTAAAGTATAACATCATCTTCAATGTTATTTATTCTTCATCCTCAGAATTCTCCTGGAACAGAATTGGATATGCATCCTGCATATTACTTTCCAATTCCTAGGTGGCTTCCTTCGGACTAAGGTGCTTCCATTGCACCTTCACCTGACCAATGGTGTGGCTCCGAAGTGTGATCTCCCCCCGCCCGAGGATACANGGTTCCACCTGTACATCATTCCAGTTAACAACATGAGTAGCATCATGAACATATTTCTTTAATACAGAAATGTGAAAAACATTATGTACTCTTAAATTTTATGGTAATGTTAATTGATCAGCTACTTGTCCAATCCTAGACAGTATTTCAAATGGACCACAGTAACAAGGTGCTAGTTTTGCACAACTACCCAATCTCAGAGAGCTCTTTTTGGGCCTCACGTTGATGAACACATGTTCACCTACCTGGAACTCATTTAGAGTTCTTTTAAGGTCTGCTTGAATTTTTTGTCGATCCTGCCCAATTTTCAAATTACCTTGTACCTACTTTACAATTTCTTCTATTTCCTTTAATAGTTCAGGACCTAATACTAGCCTATCAACTAGATTACTCCAAGAGATAGGAGTATTACATTTCCTTCCATAGAAGATTTCGAAAGGACTAAATCTAGCTGATGCTTGATAATTATTATTATAGGCAAATTCTACCAGATGAAAATAATCCTCCCATTTACCTGGCTGGTCTTTCACATACATTCTTAATAAATCTTCCAGTACTTGGCTTACTCTTTCAGTCTGTCCATCGGTTTGAGGATGGAATGAAGTACTAAAATTTAGTGTTGTGTTTAATCCTTTAAACAGATATTTCCAAAAGTTACCTGTAAATTTAGGATCTCTATCTGAGATTATAACTTTCAGTATTCCATGCAGTCAGAAAATTTGTTTTTGAAATATATCAGCTATGTTTGGAGCTTTATACATAGTTTTAACAGGTATAAAATGAGTTGTTTTACTTAATTTATTGACCACTACCATGATAGAATCATTTAAATTCTGACTTTTAGGCAGTCCAGTAACAAAATCAAGACTAATTATCTCCCATTTCCAGCTAGGAATGGGTAATGGCTGAAGTAATCTAGCTGGGTGTTGATGTTCAATTTTCACCTGCTGACATTCAAAACACCTAGTGATATACTCTGCCAGTTCAGTATTCATGTTTGACCAAAAATATTCTTTTCTTAACATAGTTATAGTCTTTTGATAACATGGATGACCCGAGTATGGAGTTTTATGGATTTCATCCAAAATTAATAACTTAACTTTAGGTACATTAGGTACATACATTCTATCTTTATACAGTAAAAATTCTTTTGCATTCAAACTATACCCTTTACTTAAGCTTTATGTTGGATTTTCTTTCGTTTTAGCTTGTAAGTTTTGATAAATTTCATCTTGTTATATCCATGCTTTAAGTTGTTCATCCAAATATGTTATGTAAGTGCTGATAACTGCTGTTAAGTTCAGCCTTGCATTCCTACTTAATGCATCAACAACTTTATTTTTTTTCCCTTTTATGTGCTGAATTTCAAAATGATACTCACTTTAAAGCTAGCCGCCTAGCTTGTCTGGCATTTAGATTAGGCTGATCTAACAGATATTTTAGTCCTTTATTATCAGTCATTAAAATAAATTTTCTGTCAATTAGGTGATGACGCCACATCTTTAGAGCATGTATAACATCAGCTAATTCTAGATTATAAGTTGCATAATTCTTTTCATGAATTTTTAATTTCCTAGACTCATAGGTAATAACATGCCATTCCTGAGTCAGAACACCACCTAAACTATCATTGTACGCATCAGTGCACACTACAAATTCTTTAGTTGGATCAGCTATTCTTAAAATAGGTGCGCTGGTTAATAAAGTTTTCAACTTTTTAAAGATTTCCTCGCATTTCTGGTTCCAATAAAATTTCCTTCCTTTCTTCTGCAAAGAAGTTATCGGATTCACGATTCTCGAAAAACATTCAATGAACCTCCGGTAATAACCGGTAATTCCCATGAAGGATCGAACATCAGTTACATCCTTAGGAACCAGCCAATACTTGATCACCTTTATCTTTTTGGGATCCACCGAAATCCCTTCCTTAGTCACCACATGACCTAAGTATTTAATTTTATCCTTGAAGAAATCACATTTACTAAAATTTGCAAAGAGTTGATGATCTCGTAGCTCTTGCATAACAATTTTTAAATGTTCTTTATGTTCTTCTTTAGTTCTTGAATAGATTAATATTTCATTGATAAACATGACCACAAACTTATCTAGATACTTATGCATAACATTCTTCATTAAAAACATAAAAATAGTTTGGGCATTAGTAAGCCCAAATGTCATGACGACAAACTCGTAATTGCCATATCGAGTTATAAAAGATGTTTTAAAGATGTCTTCATATTTAATCCTAACTTGATGATATCCAGAGCTTAAATCAATTTTTGAGAACACTGTAGCTGCACGTATTTGATTAAATAGATCATCTATGCGAGGCAACGGGTATCTATTTTTGATAGTCATCTTATTCAACCGACGGTAATCTATGCAAAGTTGCATGGTTTCGTCCTTTTTCTTAACGAAGATGACAGGTGCCCCCCAAGGAGACATACTAGGTCGAATATGCTTTTTGTCAATAAGTTCTTTTAATTGTGACTTTAGTTATTAACGTTCAAGTATGTTAATTCGATAAGGGCCTTGGAGCTGGATACTGCACTAGGTACCAGCTCAGTGGTAAAATCTAGTTCCCTTTTTGGAGGTAGTCCCGAAATTTCTTCCAGAAATACATCAACATATTCTCTTAAAACTGGTATGTCTTCCAATTTTAATTTATCTGTCTTATTTAGATTTTTCTCATCAGTTATTGTTACTGCATAAGCTCTACATCCCTTCCTAACAGCCCTCTTAAGCTGCAGAGAAGAAATCTACCTTATGGTAGTTTTTGTAGGGATTCCCTTTACATTTATTGATTTTCCATCATTTTTTATACATGTAAAGGTTTTATCATAACAATTTAAAACCACCCTATGTTGTTCTAACCAATCCATACCGATTAGTAAGTCATAAGAACTAAGAGGTAATACATTAAGCTTTACAACAGTTTCAAATTGATCCATAACTACTGCACATTCTTTTACAAAACAATTTACCTTCCTTTTTGCATTAGTGGCTAACTGAACAACCAAGAATTTTCAAAATTTTCAACAGGCAACTTACATTTTTCTACCATTTTAGTTGAAATATAACTAAGGCTAGCTCCTAGATAAATTAAAATAGTTATAGGGGTTTGGTTTATCATACCTTCTACTTCAACCATAGAAGTTTGATATTCTGCTTGTCAATTCTCCAAGGCTGCATTGATTCTGGGCATAGTCCTCGCTAACTCTCCAACAGACATTTCCTCCTGTATGGTATGAATATTACTAATAGTCTTTTTTGGATTTGGATAGATTGAGGCATAATGTGGGCCATTACACTCCCAATAGTTTATAGGTTCTTTGCATTCAAATTTCTTGGTGTAATTACCATGGTTATTAGAAAATTCTTTACCCTTTGAATTATTCTGATTGTTTGGTGAATTATTCTTATTCCCTTGGAAATTCTTGTTAGGAAAATTTTTGGCCTTATTGTTTTTAGAATTCCTGTTGGGCACAAATTCTTTCTTCTTTTGATCATAATGGTTGTCATTCTTCTTGGCCTTCCAGTTGGCCATGCTTTCCTTCTTCCGATTTTGTTCATAATAGAAGTTGGCTTTAGCTTCTTCCAAAGTTTTTGGTTTTTCATACTCAATCCTATCCTTAATATGATAAGGTAGACAACTGAGCAATCGTTGTACCATTTGTTTTTCATCTACAACGTATGGCACATACCTAAGCAGACTTAAAACTTGTTGTTTAGATCTTTCATAGTCATTGATCCTAATTTAAGCTCATAGAATTCTTTTGCTCTCTCTTCATAGTACTGCTCAGACATAAATTTATTTTGAAAGTACCTCTTGAAGGTACTCCAATTTACATTCTTCTCTTTTATTCCCTTCACTCTCTTCAAGTCCTGCCACCAAATATCAGCCTTCCTTGAGAGATTGTAGATAGCCATTCTAGCCTTTAATTGGTTAGAATAGTTATAAATCTGGAAGTACTTCTTCATCCCAGATAACCAGGATTCCACTTCCTCCCCCTTCTTAGTCTCTCCATTGAATGTTGGTGGTTTAATCTTTTTAAACTCCCCAGAAATTTCCTCATAGGGTTTATATTTTCTCTTTTTAGTATACTGATTTTGATCACTATTATCACTAGTGGAATGAAAATTACGTTGATCACCATGTAGTGAGGATTTCTCCTCACTGCAAGAGCAAGAATGGCTCCCTTGTGCCTATAGGGCACAAGGGTAGGTTCCTACTCTTTGAAAATAGGAAAAAACAAAATGGAAATAGCATAAACAGAACAGTAAAATAAACTAAGCTAATCTAGTGACATAAAACTAAAACTAGACTAAACTATGAGCTAATAACAAAAAATATTGAGGGAGATGAAGCCCTTGTGAACCCCTGTGCAAAAAACAGGTTAGGGTTCCACCTCCTTGATACCTGCAAGCAACCTAAGCTACTACAATGGCAAACCTGCAAACAATTTCAACAATAGAACCTGCAAATAAAAATAATAGCTAGAAAGAAAAAACAATTAGACAAACATGAAAAGAAATGTTATACCTCACTTGGGTGGAAATGGGCGACCATGCCCTAGCTCATGGGAGCACCTCTCTCTTTGTTGGGAAGCAATGGCTTGATGGGATGGAGATGGAGGAGAGGGAATGTGGGTGGTTTGAGAGGAAAAGGTCTCAAAGCATCCACAGGCAACATAACAATAGGCAAGTGAGGAGTGTGTTGAGAGTGACCCCCCACCCTCCTTTTATAGTTTTTCCAAGGGATTATAGGGTTTTAAGCCCTTGATCAGGGATTTAGCCCCTTTTTGGGGCCTTTATTCCCTTCCACCCAAACATTATCCCCTTTTAGGGTTTTATCCCCATTTTGAGGGCTTTGGATCCTAGGGGGCTATTTTGGGCTCTTTTTTGGGGTTTTTAGCTCTTTTCTTCATCCTTGGGCTCTTTTGGAGGTGCAGGGGTCAAATAGAAGGTCTTATGGAGTGAAATGAGTGTTGTGAGATGGTGTCCTTCGGTGGTGTAGGCCATAGAGAGTTATGTGGGGGATTTTTGGGTTAACACACCAAACACCTATGAATATGAGTTGCTTTCATTTTTAGTTTGTTTAATCTTTTTATATTTATGTTGATGACTTGTATCTTTTGAATCAACTATTTTACCCTTTCCTTTAGTTTGAAATATTTCTTTTAGGATATTATTCAAATCCTCCTGATCCCTTAGAATCCTTTCATTCTCTTGTGGAACAGATTCCATTTCAGATTTTAAGTCTTTTACTATTTGTAACAGCTCTGAAGAATTAGTGGTTAGGTATTCTTTTATAGGGTCTCTTGGTAAGTTTTCTGGTTCAGTAAATGGAGATTCCTCTTCCGCATATTCCTCTAGCCTTTCCATACCTGTTGTTAAACTTCAGAAACAATTTCTCTGTTGAATAACATTTAAAATAAAATATATTAGCAAAATAATTTAAATTCACTGTTTCATAAAAGCTAGTTGCTTTGATACAACATGTCAAAACCCCAAATTTTCACAAAAATTAAAATTTTTTGATGTAACATAAACTGTCTATAGTCGCAGTTTGATAACTGCTAGCAACTAATGGAAAACTAAAACAGTTAACAAAAGTAACCATTAACTTAAACACATAGAAATTAATACTATTTAAATTTCGATATGTGATGTAAATAATCTGCATTCAATTGTTTCTAGATGTATTGATGGTTTTATTTTGTCAAGTAGGTGAGAAGTTACTTTCTAACTGGGGCTTACTTAGCGATTGCTAACTTACCTAGAATTTTGGATCTTACAGGCTTGACAGGTAAATTTTTGAACTAGTAAGAGTTTATTAAGGCGTTAATCCATATATACTTCTTTTAGCATAATATACTGCTAGAGTAAAAGTTATCTTAATAGAATTCAAGGATACTACAAGGTAAAGTAATTTTTCTTTACTTGTATTGCAACTATTTGAGTATTTTAAAAGCATGTCATTATGATCAATATCTTTACCCTACTGATTGTCTATTATCAGAATCTCTGCTACATTATATAAATCTTCTTTCCCTCTTTACGCTAAGTTATTTCCAGTTCTTCATAGAGCTCAAGATTTAGTATATCAACGCTCTTACTGAAATCCAGATTTTATTGCTGTTGCTATTTATAAAATTTACAACACTGCTTGTAAGTATGGAAACATACCTAAGGCCCTTCAAGAAACAAGCTTACGTAGAACTCTTGGCTTTACCTTTTATTAAGATTCAGTAGAGGAAGTTTATCAGCTTATTATTGCATTGTATTTTTAATTGACCATTGCCTAAAAGTCGTCAAGTTGTGATTCTAACTTCCAAATTTCTTCATGACATAAGTAATGTGATGAAATTACATTATCATATTATTTATTTATAAATAATAGTAATGCTATATGTATTCTTAGATAATTATATCATCCTTTATTACGAAGACTAATCTATCCTTGACTGAATTTATTTGGAGCTTTGTTTACTTATGGATACCAAACGATTACAACTTCCATGAATTTTATCTTACTCTTAGTACTATAGACTTCATACAAAAGTAAGAATTTATTCTAGAGTAGAAATACTTTTTATATACACAATGTTGATTTATAGATTAAATTCTCTCCATTAGTGTTTACATAAAGACTAGTTCTAATAACATAGTCCTTCAATGTAATATTTGAATCAATGATTATTATTAGAATTATTAACTTGTAATCAAGGGCTTATACCCTAATATTGATTTTCCATAAGTGTTGTCTTACCAATGAGAGATTTCAATGTTTACATAAAACAAGGATTAACGATATCATAAAAACCTCACTATTCAAAATAGTTTGACTTAATGTTTATCATTGATACATTATGGTTTTGACTTTGTATATTATATTATCATTGTGATCATTGTAGATATTATTAACAATAATTTGATCATGACAGTGCAGTGGATAATATACAACTCAACCCACTATGGACTGGATAAATTTGTGGGCACGTGGAACATCCACTACCGTGCAATGCATGATTTAAAAACCTCCAACGCAACCCTAACTCCTCATTCTTTGTTGAAGGTTTTGGTCTTTGCTCTGTTTGGTTTACTGCGGCCATGAGGGATCGCTTGTGCTCATCTCCAGCTCCATTGTCTGTGTGCAGAGAAGTGTTTCCACTCTAGCATATGGGTTGCGAAGTTCACAACTCACATTTTCTTTTTCTTCTTGCATACAATACTTTGCTGTGTGTGAGGGTAGTGTAGCTCTGTCATTAGTTTTTTGGTGTTGTTTTCCTTCATGGCCATTGCCAAGGCTTACTCCTATTCCTGTCGTCAGTGTATCATGCATTGCAAGCCTCGTCACCTCTATCACTAGTGAACACAAGGGTTTGGGCTATTCGTCGTGCTGGTTCGTTCCTCCGTGGCTCCATATTTCATCACTTCCAGGTAAGGAATTTATCTTATAATTGTTACAAATTCTTAGTTACAATTTTAATAAAAGAATAGACAGCTCTAACTTAAATCTTTTGGGTTTTGCTTGCAGGATTGCAGTTCGAAATAGGGTTGGAAAGAATCCACCCACGTTTGGATTTCCAACAAGACCTACAGGTAAGACCCAGTTACAATGTGGCATCACCTTGCTTATACAGATTAGGGTAAAAGGGGTTTTAGTGGAGAAGAAATACAACTTCGGTTCCTTTGGTGTTTTAAATGCTTAGCTCAGTTATTGTTTTAGTTGTTTGGTTATTAAGCCCTTGCTTGTAGCAGGGTTGCTCCAGCATTGATGCCGTGACTTGTATTCCATTGTTTTTGACTTATCGATAGGTTGACAGCCTTATGGCTAAGTAATGATATACTCTGTTCTTATTATATGGAATTTCTTCTGTCTTTATGGTTTTAAGGGTTCTCTGTTTTGTTTATACTAATAAATATACATTGTTTTATAAACATTAATACAATGCTAAAGTTTTTTTAAGTATATTGTTAGTTTTGTCTTTTGAACCGTAGCCATGATGCTGGGTATAACTAGCCTTGAGTTGCGTGCAATAAAATGGTTAGGTTTTCAGCCTTACGGCCTGTCAATGTAACCCATTTGATTTAAAAAGGATTTTAAAAGTTCGAGCTCTGTCTTGTTTATGCATCCGTTTTATAACCTGTAAAAAAAATTATGACTCTGTGTAATTTGAGTCTTCCCTTCCTCAGTTGTTAACGATGGTAATTATTGTTTTAAATATTTTTCTTGTAAATAAAATAAGATCAAATAAAGACTGTAAGTTCAGTTGAAAAGTAATTTTTATATGTTTATGCTTTTCGGTTAGGATTAAATCCTAGGATTACTGTAAAAGAACCCTTAGATAAATATATTCTTAAAATTTATCAATGTGTTGGTTTCTTTTACCTATTTTACATTGTTATAATAGTATTGATATTATTTATCATGTTTAAGTATTTTCTTTTCTTTTAAATAAAGAGTTATACAAATACTGTAAGTTCTTAGCTTATTTATATTTACTATTTACTTTTAAGTTCTTATTTGTTTATTGCTTGTTAATTAGTAAAGATTTAGAGTTATGTAATAAATAAAACAATAACTCTTTAACCTTGATTATCTCTTTATTTATAATACTTAAATAAATTGGTTAGGGTTTCAACCCTGAAGTTTTACCTTTACAGGTATAAGCCTCTTTGATAGTTATAAGATAGTTTATTGATAGTAATTGTTTAGTTTTATACTAGTTATTAATTATATCTTCATTGCTTCTATTTACTAAATTGTCAAGTAGAATTTACTCAGGGTTCTTGAAAAGTTAATCCATAGACTCTGTAACTCAGTTTACTCTTTATAAATTAATTAATTTTATTATAAATATTAGTCTTAGATTTAGTTGATATTGTTATTAAAAAAACTATGTGATTAGTAGCTCGTTTATTTACTTAACTGTATCTAATCGTTGTATCTCTAAAGTGATTTTTCTGTTGCATTTCATTCAGTTACTAAGTGAAAATAGGGAAATATAAACATTTCATAGCACTATTTAACCTCCCTGATATTTTAACAAGAATAACATTATTCTACTATTTGTAAATACACAATCTCATCTGCTATCACATTCTTTTATCTACTTAAACATTCTACCTGTGCTAGAGTACTGCCTAGTTTTCCAGGTGTGGAAAAACACAGACTATAAATTATTTTCCATTCTAGCACATTACTTTTCAATTTCATTCCTTCAATAAACTAAAAGGACTGCTAAATTCTAACATTTACAAACTGGATATTTATCATTCATATAATAGTTAGACTCAGATTTGTCTATCTAACACAGTAAAACAAAATAATTTAGAACCTGATTAGGACAGATGACAATAGTGTTAGGAGGCCATTCCTCCCTACCAATCTCCTGGAGAGTGCTCAAACAACGCTTCCTGAGGACCCCCGAGCCTGTTCTTAGTCTTCTTGGCTGAGAATTGATGGAGAATGCAAATAGTAGAATTAGTCCCAATATCTCAGTAATGCTCTGCTCTCAGCAGTAAGATCTTTTAGCTAAAAAGCTACACTAGATCAATCAGCAGTTAACCCCTCAAGCAGCCTTAGCTCTCTTCAATGAGAATTTTTATAAAGATTGCCTAGGTATTTTGGGTCAGTTTTAATTAATTGAGCCACCTACTCTGATTCCACTTTCTTGGGTAATCATGACCCCAAATACAGGGAGGTTGCCACCTGCAACAGTTGAAAGTGGTTTAAGGATGCTACCATATGTCAGTTTGCTCTCCACCCAGTCTCCTCCACCAATTTGACTAATAAACACTCTTTTAATAGCTCTCCTAACCTGTTGTATCCTCTATTTATTTATACTTAAAATATTCAGAATTACATTAGATATCCTTAACTCTGTCGAGTCATCAATTACAACTTAGCATAAAATTTAACATATCGTTCTCAAATAAAATCAAATAATATAAAATTATTTTTGCAAAATTGGGGCATGTGACAGAGGTAGACCATATGGACTTGGATCTTCCATCTAGATCTTAGGTTACCACATTGCATGAGAATTCAATTCCATCCGGACGAAATGATAAAGACGAATGGTCTAGGTCTAGAAAAATTAGAAGCTAAAATGGAATCCTTGTAAATATCCAAGAAAGTAATAGATGTCATATATTTTGGTAATGTTCCTCTGTTGTCTCTATTTTTATATGCATTTCAAGGCCAGAACTTGATTTATTCAAGCTAGGTCAAGTGGTGACCTAGATACGCCTAGGGGGGATGTATACTTCTTGTTGGTCTACCAAGAGAACATTTCCATTTCCGTTTAAATTCCAAGTTTGGGATAGTAATATTCATTATTGAAAATGGGCTTGAAGAACCCATTTACGTAAGCACTCATTCAGTTCCTTTGGAAATGAAACAGAAGGGAATCTCTCATGGATATGAATAGTAAGTTGGTAACGAAACTGAGGGGAGTCTTATTAAATGTGGGACTGGTGATGTAATACCTTGGTTTTGATCCTATTTCATTTAAATAAATGATGTAAATAATCATGGTGTGGAGCTAGGAAAAAGACCCACCAATGATTTACTATTTATGTTTCAACAATTAAGGTGTGGCCGATGGTATTCTTTCTTTATGCGAGTTGAACATTAACAACTAAACATCATGTTAAAATTTCAATTTGTAATTAAAACCCACAACCGGCTATGTCAATGCGACTAAATGAGATGGGGGAATTATTTTTTGTAAGGATGAGGGAGTGGGGGATTGGAAGAGTAGGGAAATTCGAATTGGGCAGAGCGTCACTTTGGAAAAAATGTTTTTTGATTTTCTAGGGAAAGAAAACACCAAAATGGCCACCTTTCCCTCATGCGGCAGTGTTTTAGCTTCCCTCATGAATTGGAATGAACAAAATGGTTTTTGGAAACCAATTCAGCATTCATTCATGGCAACCAGCAAGCAAAACTACTCGGAGTCTGAACCATCACGATTTTCTCCGGTCCAACGATCTGTTCCTTTTCACATTTTGGTTTTTCATGTGTGGATTTGTTCGGTTCACATTTTCTCCAGTGAGTTAGTTGTTTCCCAAACAGTAATTCCCTGATTCTGATTTTGTGCCTTTGTTCTCAAATACCGACAACATTTTCATTGTGGCATTGTTGCAACAATTGGTTTGGCATTGTTAATGTTCAAAAACTTGTATAGTTATGTGTGTGTATGTAATCCTTGGTATCTATGTTTGGAATTTGAATTGATTGAAGGAATGGAAATAGAGTCTTGACTTGCTTGATAAACCTTGTGTGTGAAAGAACCTCACATACTAATCTAGAAGGCTAGTTTTCTTCTTTGCGTGCTCTGAATAGCACTGGAAGGGAAGGCATAGCATGAGGGACTATGTAGCAGAGAAGGGAATGCTTCCTTGTGTTGGGTGTGTAATTATTTAGAAATCAGGCTAGATCTAGTGTGGGTGTTCATAGCTTTGGGGTTGAGCTCACTAGCTTAGCAGTTAGTCTTTCCACCTCCTTAATAGTCGGATAAACCCAAATGGAAGGATGGCTTGGCTGGTAGCTTGATAAACCCATCTGTTGCCTTGGTTGTGTCTCATGTGAATTTGGCTAAGTGTAAACCACTGCCTGTGTAATACTGATAAACCCAACTAGAAGGATGGTCTGGATGATAGCCTAATAAACTCATCTATTAGCTTGGTTGTGTCTCAAGTGAATTTGGCTAAGTGTAAACCACTCCCTGTGTAAGTCTGATAAACCCAACTGTGTTGGCTTAACTGAATTTTAGTGTATCCTTGGCTATGGGTGAATCCTATTAGTGTTCCTTATTCCTTAGGGAAGATCATGCCCATCTAGGGGGTGGCAGTGTTGCTGAGAGATTAAAGAGCACACTAGCCTATGGTTGGGTGGAACGTTGTATAAACATAGTTGCAGGACAAGTTCTATTCAAGATAAGTGTTATTGGCTATGTTATTCTCTGCAATTGTATTCTTGTATTGTAAATTACTTGATGGAATGTGATGAACATGTTGCTGTGTTGAATGGATGCATTGTTCCTTTGAAAAACTGTAATTATAGGCATCTATGTATGTTTTCCATCAATGCATTTTGAGGTAACTTGCAAGGTAGATTTTCTAGATCGGTAATGGCCTGAATGATCAGATCGATCCAATACTTTAGTGAAAAAGTTGAGTTTCCTGCTAGAAATCTTCCTTTTCGCAACTTGCGGGATGTGGGTTGGTATTTCACAGATCGTGGTTTCCGTAATTTCCCCTTCTGCATCTTGCATGATGCAGGATGTGGGATGCGGGATGTTGAATTGCGGTGTCACGATTTCCACAATTCCCAGTCCCACAAGTTCAGGTTTCTGCACCATCGATATTCACAGGATGATTGTTCGTTGTTGATCTATTCTCGATGTGGGATGCAAGGTGCAGGTTGCGGGATACGGGTCGCAGGAAGTGAGATGGAAATTTTTTGTAACTTTATGACCCCACAATTCAAGCTTTCTACACCGTCGATTTTTGTGGGTGGATTCTAAAATGTCAATTTGGTTCAAGTCTATGGGACCATTTGGGATCGTTGATTTTTGTCATGTTTTCTCTCCGCTGTCCAATCTCCTCTGAGATATTTTCCTGCAATTCATTGAGCTGGTCAATGGAAGACGGGAGGGAGAATTACAGTGTTGGAAATGTCGAGAAGTAGTTCACAACCATGCCCTGTGTTTTGATGAACATTATAAGTTCTTGATGAAATGTTTAATACAAATGATAATAGGGTATCGGTACATAACAACGTGGTATCAGAGCTGCGGGTTCCATCATTGCACCTATATGGGCCGAGAATCATTCAAGAGTACCCTCTGATACCAACTTGTAGTAATACAACGTGGTATTAGAGCCCTGGTTGCATTATTGGGCCTCTATGGGCTAATATTAAGCAGCTGATAGTGGCAGAATTACCCCCTATGTTCAACAGTTAGTCTGATACCACTACAGCGTGGTATCAGAGCTGCGGGTTGCAGCATTGGGCCTAGATGGGCCAGAAAGTAGTCAAAAGTACCCTCTAATACCAACTTGTAATACACTACATTTTGGTATTAGAGATACAAGTTGCAGTGTTGGGCATAGATAGGTTGGGTGACAATAAGTAAAATGATTTTGACTTTTAATTACTGTGTATCTAACAAATGGTGTTGATAAGACATTTTGTAGAGGCATAGTACATTTTAGTAAAGTGAGTTTGGTTCATATATGAGAACCGAAAACATTTAGCCACCATGAGAAGCCTAATAGCGGAGATGCAGAGTTACAAGGAAGATAATGAAATATTGGTTAAGGCTTAGGAGGAGTAAAATCAGCTTAATGCAGCCATGCTACAAATTTTGAAAGATATTCAGAGAAATATGAACTCTAAGGACCGAACATAAAAGACAGAAGAGAGTAAGAACACTGCTAGAAGAAGAAATAGATCACCTAGTGAGTCATATGAATCTGAAGGGTCCACTAGAGATTCAAGTTCTTCCTTTCACGAGAATTAGTGGAAGAGGCACTACCAAAACTACTCACGAGATGAATTTAAGAAGGTAATGCCTCTTACCTTTAATTGTGAGATAAAGACTAGTCAAGAAGCTAAAGCTTGGCTTCTTGGGATGAGGAAATATTTCCAAGTCCAATACTATTCTGGGAATATGAAAGCTAGAGTAGCCATTTTAAATTTGACTAGAAAAGCATCCATATGGTGGGATCATTTCAGGAAAGTAAAGAATATCAATGAAAGGAAGATTGTGTGGAATTAGTTTCAGAAGTATTTCAAGGAGAAGTACCTCTCAGATAGGTACAATGATGACAAAATCAAAGAGTTCCATGAGCTGAGATTGGGATAGCAGACTATGGAAGAGTATGCCGATAATTTTTTGGTGCTGTTGAGCTATGTCAGGTACATAAAATATGAGAAGGTGAATATCCAACTTTTTCTGAGTGGATTGCCTCATTCCTACAAAGACCAAATTGATTTCTATGAACCTAGAATTCTAGAATAAGCAATAAGAAAAGCTAACTATTTCCACGAGCAAAGCAAGAACAAACTAGATCACTAGATAACATGGAAGAACAAGATGAATAAGAATTCAGATCAGAGGAAGAATAATTACAAACTTTCTAACTTCAAGAATCAACATAAGAAACCAACACAAGTTGAGAAGCAACTAGCTAGAGTGATGGGAGACAAGCCAAAATATCCATAGCAAAACAGAGGACCACTCCAATGTTGGAAATGTGGAGGACCCCACATGCGTAGGTACTGTCCACTTGAGAATGAGAATGCAAGGCCAGCGTACAATATTCAAGAGGCAGAAATGGTGGGACAAGTGGTAAGAGCTGTACCTAGAATTTATGCAGCACTGGAAGACCACTAGGTAGATCACTAGTCAACAGTGGTTGAAGTTGCAGGTAAGATTGTAGAGAAATCTATTTCTATTTTGATTGAACCTGGTTCTACCCACAGTTATATTGCTCCTAGAGTAGTGTAGGTTTGTGTTCTTAGGAAGGTAAAGCATAGAAATTCTTGGTTAGTTCAGCTAGCCACTAGAAATAAGAGAAAATTCAATGAAGTGGTGGAGAAATGTCCATTGGTGATGAATGGATTGATCACTTGTGTAGATATGAATGTTCTACTGCTTGGTTCTTATGATGTTCTCATTGGAATGGATTGGTTAGAATCTCATAGAGTGAAGCTTGACTATTATAATAATAATTTTGAATGCATGGATGAAGAAGGGAAACCAGTAGTGGTAAGAGGCATTCCAAAGGTAATCTTGGTGAGGCATATTTCTGCAATGCAGTTAAAGAGGTTTTGTAGAAATGGTTGTCAGTTGTATGTAGCCCATATTGAGGATACAATAGAGAATACAACTCCTAGGTTGGAAGACTATCCTGTGTCTCAAGACTTCAATGATTTTTTTCCTAATGAGATTCCAGGTCTTCCTCCAAAGAGGGACATACATTTCACAATTGAGCTTGTGCCAGGAGCAGCACCGGTGTCAGGGAACCCTACAGAATGAGTACACCAGAAATGTTAGAGTTGAAGATGCAACTACAATAATTGTTGGATAAAAAGTATATCAGGATGAGTGTGTCTCCTTGGGGAGCACCAGTTCTGTTTGTAAAGAATAAAGATGGTATACTTAGATTGTGTATTGATTACAGGTAGCTAAATAAAGTTACGGTGAAGAACAAATATCCCTTTCCAACAATTTATGACCTCTTTGATCAAATGAAATGAGCGAAGATATTTTCCAAGATTGACTTGAGGTCTAGGTACCATTAGGTGAGAATCAAGTATGAAGAAATTCATAAGACAACCTTCAGGACAAGGTATGGACATTATGAGTTTGTAGTGGTACCATTTGTTCTCTCAAATGCACCAGCAACATTTATGTGCCTTATGAATAGTGTCTTTAGCAGGTATTTGGATAAATCTGCTCTTGTTTTCCTTGATTATATTCTTGTTTATTCTAAGAATGAAGAAGAGTATGAAGAACATTTGAGATTCACATTGCAATTTCTTAGAGAACATCAACTGTATGAAAAGTTGAGCAAGTGTGACTTCTATAGGGATAGAATTAAGTACTTGGGTCACATTATTTGAGAGGAGGGTATATCTGTAGACCCTGAGAAAATTGAAGTTATTAAGAATTGTCCTACTCCAAAGAATGTCACAGAGGTAAGATGTTTTATGGGGATTGTAGGATACTATAGGAGATTCATTGAAGGATTCTCCAAGGTTGCACATGCTATCACTTCTTTGTAAAGGAAGGGGATAAAGTTTGAATGGACCTCGAAGTGTGAAGAAAGTTTCTAGTGGTTGAAGTATCTTCTTAGAAGTGCACCGTTCTTAAAAGTTGTAGAACCAGAGAAATATTCTGTGGTATGTATGGATGCATGCGGTCAAGGACTTGGAGGAGTTCTTATGCAAGACAACCAAGTGATAGGTTATGAGTTAAGAAAATTAAAGGAGCACGAAAATAACTATGCCACTCATGATCTAGAACTTGCAGCCATAGTACATGCTCTCAAGATGTGGAGACATTACTTGATGGGAAGAAGATTTGAGCTAAGGACATACCATTGTGGTTTGAAGTATTGTTTGATTATCCTACTCTGAATGCTAGGAAAGTGAGATGGTTGGAGTTTTTATGTGAGTTTGATTTTGAAATCAAGCACATAAAGGGAAAACAGAATAAGGTAGCTGAGGCACTCAGCAGGAAGGTGCAAGAAATGCATGTGGCATATCTTAGTATTTTCCAATCAGATTTGAGGCAACATATTGCTAATCATGTCGCTGACGATGAATTGTATGCACAAGTGAAGGACATGTTGCAACAACAAAGCCATGAAAAGAAGTATGAGGGATATAAATTCGAAGAATGTGGACTTCTTACCTATAAGAACATAATTTATATTCCAAATGTAGCGTATTTGAGGAAGGTTGTTATGGATGAGATCCATCAAGCTCCATATTCTGGTCACCCAAGATATCATAACACCATTGCTAAAGCTAGAAAGCAGTACTTTTGGCCAGGAATGAAAAAGAACATGGTTGAATATATTTCAAGGTGCATTAAGTGTTAGCAAGTGAAGGTTGAACATCAAAACCCAGTAGGTTTGTTGTAGCCCTTTCTAGTTCCAGAATGGAAATGGAAAGTTATTTCCATGGATTTAATTACATGATTGCCGATGACTTGGAGACAACATGATTCCATCATGGTTGTGGTTGACAAGTTGAAAAAGGAAACACATTTTATATCTATTAAGTCTATGCACAAGACTGATGACATTGTGAAGATATTCATGAAAGATATTTTCAAACTGCATGGATTGCCTAAGGCAATAGTCTCTGACAGTGATGTCAAGTTCACTTCCAATTTTTGGAAGGGGTTGTTTGCATATTTGGGTACAAAGTTAAATTTCAGCACAACCTACCATCCTCAGACCAATGGACAGACCGAGAGATTTAACCAGGTACTGGAAGACATGCTTCACATGTATGTGATGGATAAACCAACCAAGTTGGAAGATTATTTACACCTGGTAGAGTTTGCTTATAAAAATGGGTAGCAGGAATCCTTGGGGATGAGTCCATATGAAGATTTGTATGGCAGGAGGTGCAGGACACCAATGACTTGGGATAATCCAGTGAACAGGGTTGTGCTTGGTCCAAAATTAATCAAGGAGATGGAGCAGGAAGTTGTAAAGACCAGGCATAATTTGAAGGAAGCCCAAGACAGACAGAAAATTTATGCAGATAAGCATAGGGTGAACAGAGAGTTTAGTTTTGGGGATCATGTTTACCTCAGAGTGAGGGAAAAGAAGAGTTCCTTGAAGCTTGGAAGTTGTGCCAACTTTTCACCTAGATACTGTGGGTCATTTGAAGTGCTTGAAATAATAGGGCCAGTTGCATATAAACTTGCATTGCCTGCTATCACTAGAGATTATAATTTTTTTCATGTTTCTTTGCTTAAGAAGTATGTACGTGATCCTAACCATGTAATAAATTGAGATGTGATTCAAGTGGAACCAGAGGGAGAGTTCCAAATAGAGCCTATGTGCATCCTCGCCAGGAAGGTCACAATGCTATGAAACCAAGAAATAGGACAGTTGAAGGTGCAATGGGAGCACTATGGTCCTAAAGAAGCTATGTGGGAACTGGAGGATGCCATTGGACTGGCACATCCATTTTTGTTCAAATTTGTGCATTGTTAAGGGAAGTACCAGCAAGCATTTTTGTTCAATGTTGTAAAGCACCGAGGACAATGCTGTTGAAGAGGGAGGGGAATGTAATACCTTGGTTTTGAACCCATTGCATTTAAATAAATGATGTAAATAATCATGGTGCAGAGCTAGGAAAAATACCACCATCGATTTAGTATTTATGTTTCGGCAATTAAGGTGTGGCCGATGGTATTTTTTCTTTATGCTAGCCGAACATTATCTGCTGAACATCGTGTTAAAATTGCAATTTGTAATTAGAACCCATAGCCAGCTATGTCAACACAACTAAATGACATGGGGGCATGATTTTTCCTAAGGATGAGGGAGTGGGGGCTTGGAAGAGTGGGGAATTTTGAATTGGGTAGAGCCCCACTTTGGGAAAAACGTTTTTTGATTTTCATGGGAAATAAAACATCAAAATGACCACCTTTCTATCATGTGGCAGTGTTTCAGCTTCCCTCATGAATTGGAATGAACAAAACATTTTTTGGAAACAAATTTGGCATTCATTCATGGCAACCAGCAAGGAAAACTACTCGGATTCTGAACCATCATGATTTTCTCGAGTCCATCGAACTGTTCCTTTTCACGCTTTCTTCTTTGCATGCCCTGAATAGCACCAGAAGGGAAGGCATGGACTGAGGGGGTGTGTAGCAGAGAAGAGAATGCTTCCCTGTGTTGGGTGTGTAATTGTTTAGAAATTAGTCTAGATCCGGTGTGGGTGTTCATAGCTCTGGGGTTGAGCTCACTAGCTTAGCAGTCAGTCTTTCCACCTCCTTGACAGCCTGATAAACCCATCTAGAAGGATGGGTTGGCTGGTAGCCTGACAAACCCATATGTTGGCTTGGTTGTGTCTCATGTGAATTTGGATAAGTGTAAACCATTGCCTGTGTAAGCCTGGTAAACCCAATTGGAAGGATGGCTTGGCTGATAACCTGATAAACCCATTTGTTGGCTTGACTGTGTCTCATGTGAATTTGGCTAAGTGTAAACCACTACCTATGTAACTATGATAAACCCAGCTGTGTTGTCTTGACTAAATTTTATTGTATCGTTGGATATGGGTGAAGCCTGTTAGTCTTCATTATTCCTTGGGAAAAATCATGCCCAGCTCAGGGGTTGCAGTGTTGCTGAGTGATTAAAGAGCACACTGGCCTATGGTTGGGTGGACCATTGCAGGGACATAGCTGGTTGTGGGTCAAGTTCTATTCAATATAAGTGTTCTTGTCTATGTTGATCTCTGCAGTTGTATTCTTGTATTGTAAATTACTTGATGGAATTTGATGAACATGTTGCTATGTTGAATGGATGCATTGTTCCTTTGAAAAACTGTAATTATAGGCATCTATGTATGTTTTCCATCAATGCATTTCAAACTAAGTTGCAGGGTTGATTGGAAAGATTGGTAACGACCTAAATGATCAGATTGATCTAAGACTTTAGTGAAAAAGTTGAGTTTCTTTCTAGAAATATTCCTTTTTGCAACTTGCGGGATGTAGGATGTAGGATTCCAGTTCGCAGATTGTGGTTTCCACAATTTTCCCTTCCACAACTTCCTTTTTGCAACTTGCGGGATGAGGGATGCGGAATCGTGGTGTTGCGATTTCCACAATTCCCATCCCTGCAAGTTCAGGTTTCTGCACCGTCGATCTTTGCAGGATGATTTTCCACCGTTGATCTATTCCTGATGTGGGATGCAGGTAAGAGGATGTGAGATACAGGTTGCGTGATGTGAGATGTCAATTTTCATAACTATCCGACCCTGCAATTTGGGCTTTCTGCATTGTCGATTTTTGCGGGTAGATTCTTAACCGTCGATTTTGTTCCAGTTTGTGGTACCGTTTGGGATAGTTGATTTCCATCATGTTTTCTCTCTGGCATTTCATATCCTCTGAGATATTTTCCTACAGATCGTTGAGCTGGTAAATAGAAGACAGGAGGGAGTGTGAGAGTGTTGGAAATGTTGAGAAGTAGTTTTCCACCTTGCCCTATGTTTCGATGAGCAGTAGAAGTTCTCGATGAAATTTTAATTCAGCATGATAATGGGGTATGGGTAGGTGACAAGTGATACAAAAAAGGGTAATCCTCAAGTCCATTGGATCCCAATTGATAAGAGTGGGTACCATAGACAAACGTAGGAAAAAAGGGAATCCATGGAAACAACATAATGCTACCAAAAATGGGTTTCATCCTTTGTCAATAATGAAGTTGAGAGAATTGGGAGGAATGCTAGGAGAAGACAGGAAATACATTTTATTGAGAAGGTGTATAAGGATCTACTAAACTATATTTTGGATCTGAATTTCTCCAGAAGTAGACACACCAAATATTTCAAGATGGTAGAACTATATTGACATAACAAATAAGTTTATTGCGAAGGTAGTGGAATAGAAGAGAACTCAAGAGAAAGAAATCCTAGATAAGATGGGATTTATGGATGAAAAATATAAATCCCTAGTAAAATAATTATAGGGGATAGAAGTGGTGATTGAGATGTAGGAATGGAAAGGGAATAACCATATAATATCCACTCAACCAACCTACGTCCATTTATACTCAGAATCAGAAAATGAAGATTAGCAATGTCAATAGTCATAGGTAATCCTATGGTAGTCATAAGTGGTCTTATGATAGTCATAGGTAATAGGGTTATCTATTTTTACATTTTTTTGTTATTTCAAGACATTTGAGTAGTATGGGTATCTCTTGATATTACTTACTATTATATCAGGATCTTTTAGTTTAGATGATCATATGGAAAGTTTTGATTAGCTCAAATTGAACTGTAAGGAGTTCAAACTCTAGTCTGCAAGTTATGTAACATTTGGTATAATATTAATGGAGTAGCTATATATATATATATATATATATATATATATAAACACACACACACACAAACACACACACAAACACACACACACACACACACACACACACACACACACACACACACACACATTCCATCTATTAGATAATGATAATGATAGAATTCTCTCAGTAAAGAAGATTTACTTGTTCAAAGAATGTTTTCATTTAAGTTACAATTGTTAGCAGTTATAAAAAATATGATGTCATTATGCTGCATGACTCACATAAGTTATTCCAATGTTATACACAAAAATAACTTCCAGTAGGACTACTGGTTGTTGGTTTCATTTGTTTGTTAATTGAGTGCCATCCACTTTCATTTTCAACTTTATTTGCATTCCAATTGCACACACAATTCCTCACAAGCTATGATTTAATGTGTTTTAATAATTTGATGTTATTGTTTAACATGGGCTCATTTTTAGGGGAGGAAGGTGCGGGACGGGGGGGAGGGGGTCATTTTTTTCATCCCATAGGAAATCTAATCAATTCCTTTTCCTGGGGTCTTGGAAAAAAATCAAATCATGAATTTGAATGGATATCGATCTATCACAACTTGAAACTAATTGATGGGAAAACCATGCCAGATTTAATGGTCTTCGATGACACTAGACAAATCATTCAAAAGATGAGAACTAGCTACAATAAGGGCTCCATTAGATGCAAAATAATCTTCGAAATAATTATTCTTCTAAACTCTCTCTCTCAAGTTTAATACATGTGGGGTTCACTAGAGAGACAATATCATAGCACATCCATTCATATTTAGGGTTTGAGTACTCCTAAGAACCTCACAAATATATTTTCTCGTATTAAGGGGTCAAGGGGGGTTTTTAATTTGAGATAGTAATTTAAATATTAAGGGTTATTTTATTTGGGTGGGTTGGGGAATAACCTCTAAATCATGGGATGGATTCATACCTCCACATCATGGGATCAATTCATACCTCCAAATCATGGGCTGGATTCATAGCTCAATTCATTTCATAATTTCTTTTTCTAGCATAGAATTGAATATTTTTGTCAAGATCTCCAAGCAACTGCTACAATTGTATTTGGATGTTTAAATTATTATAATATTGAAACTATTATTGTTAACTCTGATCTGTGCTTTATTTTTGCGTGGTTATTTTTTTTGCTTCTTAGCAAAGTTATTTAGATACGATATATGATTCTTGGAATAGAAGGCACTACAATATTATAATTTTGTGGAATTGAGATAACCAAGGTGATAGTATTTTGTACTTCTATGCATAATGTTATTGACGTGATGCACAAAAGGTTATCACTTCCACCTGTTATGAATATGTATGCAATATTTCACACATTCTCCATAATTGAGGTTTATTTTGCTAATGTTAAAACTAAGGAATTTTTGTAACATTATACCTTTGTTGTTCTATATGAGGCCAATTTCCAAAATGTCACTTATTTTCTAGATAAGAGACACATTGTAGCCTATGTCATTTTTAGTATGCTTGAATATGCATTTTTTTCATCTTCAACTCCAAAGTTAAGAGATGTAGCTAATCGATAGTTTCAGAGTTGAACAATTGTAATGTATTTTTTGTAGGCATTCTATTAAAAGATCTAACTCTTGATTTATTAGGTTGGGGTTTACGTGGGTATTGAAGTTCAATCAAACCTTGTTTATTGAAAACCAAGAAAAGTGATATAAATATTTATTGTCTCATTAAAACAAAGAAAACTTAGATCATTCCTTCCTTTAGGCCAATTATTTCTTTCAACTTTTTGTATTATTTGTTAAGATTTTCACATTGTCGGTTAGGAATAGTTGTTAGATTTAGTTATGTTTTGCACATTCATAATTGTAATTTCAATTCTGATATGCAAGGAATCCATCTTAATACTGTATTGGAACTCGCATGAACATATGTGAAAATATAAATCCTTATTTACATACCTTGTGTGTTTTCGTTACCATGAAATGGTATCATATAAGTTGCACCATCTGTGTATCTTTATAACTATTGAATTCTTGAAATTTAACAATGGTTATTTTTTCACTTTCTTGTAAAGATAATAAAATTTAGATATAAGATGAGAAAATGTAACTAAATGTTGTTGACTCCATTGATTGCAAGAATAAATGTAGGGGAAGTGGAGGAAATTCATCACATCTTGTGAATGACCCAACTCCAAGCTATCTACATGATCAATGATGTTTGTTTTGAAAGGAAGGTAGTGAAGTCCATCCAAGAAAGGGTTTAAATTTTTCATTTTTTTGGAATTTAATTTATTAAGATTATAGAAAACATGAGAGTCTCTTTGGATATACTTGTATTTACATGGTATAAAATTGTTAGATTGGTAGGTTGTGGTGTGAAACATATGGAGATCTAATGTTTTCTAAGCATTGCATTGACTATTGTACTATCAACCTTTTACATTCTTTGTTGCATTGATATCTTGGTTGGGTTTCCTTTTACATGCTTTCCTTCTTCATTACTATTTCATTACGTCTTCCACTATCCAACGCTACAAATTGAACAGTAACCCATGCAATCCCTATGGGATCATTACTAGAATTCTACTATTAGTTTATTTAGCATCTTGTTTTCATACACTAAGATGTGTTAGGGATCATTTTCTTTACAACTTAATAATATGATATATATGGCGTATTAAAAATGGGTTGATAAAAATGGATACCTACAATATCTAGTGAAACTAGGGATTTTCTTAATTGGAAAGGTATATTGGGAGGGGGGTTCAACAATACAATTTTAGAAGGAATTTTTCAATATTTAGTGAAAAGAGGGATATTCTTTAATATCGTACGAATGATCATGCTATGTAACAAGTTCGCTAAGTGAACCCCTCGTGGTTTTGTATTTCCACATTATCCTAGAAAATAATGGCTTAGCTTATAAACTAGCCAATCAAGGTTCTAGAAGCACCCAAGGCATGATTGTTTATAATGGTAAAAAATGGTTATACAAATATCTTCCCTAACCAACACCCATAGTCATTCACATTCCCTGTTCACTTAATACTCATGACACATTTTCAATTTTAAACGTGATACCTAGCTCACTGCCTTCCAAGTGGTTCCCACCATTGGTCAACATTAAATTACCTCCCCGAGCTCATGTACCCTCGGGTTTAGACGAGGAATCTCACACAAGTGATATGGAAGAAGAGTTTGATTCTAAAGGAAGCCATCATCCTTATCCATTGTATGTCGGTTCAAGCAAAGAGGAAGGAGTTGAGAAACCATATGGTTTTCTTGTAGGTTTTTCGTCCCGGTCTAGAACAATCGTAACGTTTTCAATGGAACAATCACAACGATTTTTTGTTTGCCACTACATGTTGATACTCCTCCATTCTTGTTAGATCACAGATTTTTTGTTGGAGAAAGAGATAGGAACGCCTTGGGTTTGGAACTAAACATGGCTTTTTTCTTTTTTGTTTTTTTTTTAAGTAGCGACCAGGTTTTGGCCAGTTGAGCATTTCACCAACTGTGCCTCCCTTGGTGTATTATGTTATACATCATTTGGGTGAGGTTTCCCCTTTGGTCAATGTAGGGTGGCATGAAGAGTTTTTTCATAATTTTATTTTAGGATTCAAACCTGCCCATGTTGTCCAATCCAATAGGCCAGTGTGGGGTTTCCTTTGGCTCCTGTGAGGAGAATCCCCGATAGTGTTCTTTTAAGAGTAAAGTGTTGAATTCAAGATAGTAAGAGAACTTAGTGAGGGGGTGTGCAGAATGAGCTTGAGCAAAAAGCCATGGATGAATGTTTTTTTTCAAAATATGAAATCGAAACCCATGCAAAATAAGATGTTTTACATTTGAATCGATCTTGCGGTGACATGAGATTCACTTTCTAGTTTTTGGAGTAGCTTAATAACCTTCGCTTCATATCATAGACTCATTTGAGATGTTTGAAGATGAATCTATAAATTCCTTTTTCTAATGCAATCTGGTGTTTATCATCTAAAGTTTCATTCATTTCATTACATTTTCTTTTCATCATCTCAGTATTTTATTAATTATGCACACATGCTGGAGATCGCAATAACTCTAAGACATATTTTGGCATGTTTATTAAAGTATCAATCTGTATATAACATCATGCCTAAGAAAGGGGAAAAGAAGGCCAAGACCACAAGAGAATATTCAGATGTAGAGGTTTTACCCAGGACATAAATTATCTATGAAGATACTAAAGAATTTCCTGGAGCACAACCATAATTTAGATGGGGTTAGATCTATCAGATGATCAAATACCAAGTTAATCCGGATGCAAGTTTAGAAGACATACCAGTATATGTAAATATAATGAAATCCGCTATCATGAAAGTGTCTATGCACCGCAAAATTTTCCGATGCTCCGAGGTAATCGGATGGATTCTCCCACAGGAAGATATGAAGACTATGATCCCGTCAAATTCAGAAAAACAATGTTTTGTTGTTTTCAACCCTGCATATATAACTAAAGCATGTAAGCTACCTATACCCCATGTTTACATGATAGATAAATGGATAAAGGAGCCGGATTTCGATGTGTTGGAATGTGTGAAGAAAATGATGGTATCTGGGAATCAGTTTTGCTAGAAACCTTCATGAGAATATGAAAATGCCAACTTACGTACACCATACCGAATATTTTCTCTGATGTTAAATTGGATCTTTGGTGGAGCAAATGGGAATTTTTATAAGATAAGTTGGATACCATTGATATATTATGTGGCTATCCAAGGCACTGTCTTCAATTGGGAAGATATCGTGACAAACAACCTATCTTCCTGTATAGTTGTAGCATAGGGGCTTCTAACTTAGAGGAAGTCATAATTTTATATGAGCTCATTCTTGATTGACTGCATCTTATGCACCCATTCTTAGTGGCACTAAATTGCAAATGAAATCCCACAAGGACTCCTATATATGCTGCGTATAAAATTTTTTGGGCACATAAGTATTATAGTTTCTACAAGAATAACTGTGAATATTTTTTGATACCATTATACAAGCTAATATTTATTAGAGATCGTAATTGCATGTATGAAGGAAAATTAGAGATGGTGAGTGAATATGGGGACCATTTTTTCTCTGAGGAGGGTTTGTACTTAAGAATGTATGGAGGATCTGTTGAGCCTCATTTTGTTGTCATTTTTGGCATTAAAATAACACATTTAAATGCATATTTTATTATCTTTCATGTATTTTATGTCATGCATATTGTTATTTAGCATGAGGTAAGAACGAATTTGATGTTTACGCAACTCTGGTTATTAAAATTATTCTTTAAAACTTTAATGAATTAAATTTCTATTATTTAAAGCATATTTGATATATTAATTAACATGTGTATTTGTTTGCAGGATATGTAGTATGTTTGGGAAAATTAATAACAACTACGCATTTATCTTACCATTCAGCCCGATCTATGCAACCACCATTTATCTCACCTTCCATCTTTTTGTCCAGATCGATAATCAATTTGCGCAGTCTATAACTGATCTCAAGTATTAAACATTGAAGCAATCTGCAAACTGTTTTGTTGACCACGTGCCCAGGTGATAACATGATTAGCAATTTAGAAGGATCGTCAGTGCATTGATTTCTCCCAACACCAGGCTGCTCACTGGCCGCATGTTTAAAGAACCCACACTCTTGTTTTAGAATCATTTGTGTCCTCCTCCAAATTCGCCACCAGTCTGCGCATTTAAAACGATGAACGACCTACGAGATCGCCCTCACGCTACCCTTGTTCACCACCACGTCACCATCCCATGCGTTTAAATGATGAACATCCTATTTTCTAAAAACCCGCCACCGTGTACATTTCCTGTGCTTAACACCACTCCACCAACCATGTGAAAGGAGGAGTAGATACACCACCACGACGCCCTGCTCATGCCGAAGATGCCACGATCATGCCGAGGGAGGAACCAGACTATGCGCTGGCCTGTAAACTATTATATGCCTTTAAGATTGACTAAATTTAGAGAGCAGTCGACCACTAAAGGGTCAACTTGCTCATCTCCTGTATATTCTATATATACCAGCCTCTTTTGAGAGTTGTGGAGAGAAGACAGTTCTAGTTTTATGCATGTAATTTATCCCTAAGCACAATGTAATTTTTTCCCATATTCTAAATAAAATTCTATACATTCTATTGTTCATGGTTTGTTTTTCATCCCCTGATTGCTGAGAGGGCCCCTCAACAACCAGTAGATTTCATGTCCGTACGTGTTTCTGTTATTTCTCTTTCACAGATAAGTAGTTTTGTTTTAATTTTTTTATGTGATTATGTTACTATACTTGTCCATTTATTTACTTTCTATGACATATGTTTGTTATGGTTAATGTAATTATGATGCTAATGTAGTCTTTGCCTATAGAATTAGAGTGACTGGTCACGTGTAGTTTGTTTTCAGTTTTCCTTTCAGTTAAATGCTTAATGTTATATTTACAAATAGATAAAATTTAGTTAGTTTTAGGTCTGATATGTCGTTAGAATTAGATTCGTTAACTTTTGTTTAAATATAGATTAATTCATCAATGTTTCAGTTTGTTTTATTTTATAATCGAAGCAATCTCTTCATACCCATAGATTAGTAATCCCTTTTGCTTATTTTAAATTTTTAAATAGGTTTACATTATGTCCTTTATGCATTTTGTTTTCAAATGCACAAAATCAGCTGATAATTAAAACATTTAGGTTTGTTTTTATTATTTTCTGTATACAGCCTCTCATTCAGACTATGTGTTTGGACTGTCATTCGGACCTTCCTTCCAGACTGTCATCCATCCTTCCATCCGACCTTTAGTATTCTTCATTTATTTTTTAACCTATTTTCAGTTTTATTTCTTTAGCTTTTTGAATTCTATTATGTTTTGGTAATTAGGTAATAGTTACATCAGCTTCTAGGACCTTAGGTTAGATTATTTTTAAAGTACTTATTAAAAACCCTTTTTGTATTTCTTTTCAATCAAAGAATTTTTTTGAATTATGATTTGATTTGCTTCTTTTGTTTTTGATTTCATCATTTATCATCGCTGTAATATCTAATAATTATATCTTTGGTTTAGTTTAATTCATCGTTGTTTAGATTGAATTTAGGGTTAGACATGTTAAATATAGCAATACTTTGTAGATTGATACTAGTATAGGATTTATTCCTTTTATTGTATGCTTACTAAAAACGCTTATAGGCTAAAGAATTAGAGAAGTCTTCTTAATTAAGTTTTCTTTATTAAGTTTTCTACTTTCTTAATTATTTATTTTTTCTACTTATTCATAAATTAGACCTTTCTCAGTTTCTGAAGTTGTTTATGAAAGTTTTTCCATTCTTAGATTAAGAAGAAGAAGAGTTAATTAATGAGTAGTCTGATATTATCCTAGTATGATGTTTTTCTTTAATCACATTAATATTTAATTTTTAGGTGTTCAAATCAGTTTTTCATTTTAAAAGACTTTTCAATCTTTTGTTTATTAAATTATTTCTACAATGCCCTAGGAATCCCTCTACTTTCGCATATATTTTGTAGCAACTCTAAGCCTACCAACCCTGCTTGATAATTAAATATTAGGTGTATTTAAAATATTAGAATACACCCAAACATGATCCAAACCACCTTCCTTGCTACTGAAATATGCCACTGATTATGTTATTTATAAGGAGGTGGTGAGGTAGCTGTACATAGCTAGAATTGGAAATTTCTTGTTCGATATGAAGAAATTTTCCTACCCACCACTACCATTCTTCATTGGTAGTTATAAGTTTACCAAGGTAAAGAGTGCAACAGACTTCGTAAGAGAACTACAAAAATTCCATTTCGAAGAGAAACATTTTCGTAGAAATGATTCCTAGGACAAGGTCTTCGAATATTGTACATCTGCGGGTGTACACTTTGAATACACTCATCATTTGGATAAATATGAGGAGTTATACTACAATTCATGCAACATGGATTCTTTAAGAAAATTATTCAAGAAGAAAATCACGACCATATGAGGAAAAGGAAGCAGTAGCAACACTGCTGAACAACAAAAGAAGATAGAAAAAGATACAAAGAAAAAGGAAGAGGAGTCCCGAAGGTTATTACAGGAAGTAGAGAAATGATTAGATGAGGAAGCACATAAGAAAAAGGAAGAAGAAGAACATAGGGATAGGGAAGAGGATGAAAGGATGCAAAAGGAATTAGCTGACTGAGCAAGAGAAGAACTAGAAAAGGCAGCAGAAGAACTAAGAAAGAAAGAGCAAGAAGATCGGGATAGATAGAATCAAAAGCAAGACCAAACCAATGACAACCCAATGGATTATTTTGTCCCATCATGTAGCACCATGATGGAAATCCAAGATTACTCGATAGAGATTGGATTGATACCTTTCATCCCATCTTATACACATGACGTGGCTAACTTAAACACAATATTCTTTAACAAAAGAAAGAAGAGAATTGTAAGAAGGACAAAAAAAAGGTTGAATGTAGGGGATCAGCCTATAGAAGTTATGGTGATGGAAAATACAGTAATGAAAGGAACCCATGAAGACCCTAAACTCCTTGCAATGACAAGTGAAGCATCAATACAGGCCAACATAGAAAATGTCATTAAGTTGGTAGATGATGTTGGGTATTATAAAGAAACAATGTCCTAGATGAAGGAAACTATGAGGAAAGAAAGAGGAGAGGTACAAGAACTAAAAATAAACCATGATAATACTTTCTCTGAGTTTGAGAAGCTCAAGGAAGCATACCAAGTTCTAGAATTGGAAAAGGATGCATTAATACTGTCAAATTCAATCACCGAAGGAGAAAAAAGAGACCTTGAAAGAAAGATTGTAGAGTTGGAAACACAAAAATCTGCAGCCGATCAACGAGTAAAAGAATTAGAGACTCATAATAGTGTTCTAGAGAAACAATGCAAGATAGATAATGAAAAATAACCCGATGTTACTCCATTCCACAATCAAGCATGTTTGTTGCAAAGGAAAATAAATCAGGTTCAACTAAAAATGGTAGAAGAAATGTATACAATTAGAAAGATAGAGGCTGGAGTAAAGCAGATAGAAAATGATTCAACAGAGTTCAGGAAAAGGTTATCAGAAGTTTTAGAACTTATGCAAATCCAGTTGACTTCGATCAGAGCTAATTCAACCTTTCTGCATAACATGCCTCAAAATAATACAGGAGGATTGAAGACGGAATTGGAACTTTTGAATTTCAGCTGCAAAGCAGCAGCAAGATTGAGCACAACAATTGAAAAAAATATGGAAAAGTGTTATGAATTCTATAAGAAAATGTGCGCAACACATAATAAATGAAAAACTTCAACAACCACTCAAGTACAAGATTTCTAGACAGAGACCAACATCTGAAGAATCTCCAGGACAAGCTGCAGATAGATGAGGAAAGCGTTTCGAAGATCGAGAACATTGGCGAGGAAGCAATTGAAATTTGGGTTATACAAGCATCAGTTCATAAATATCTCTTTAAGAAGTTGTTGATGCAAAACTCACCAAATTTGCAAGAGATAGAATCCCATATATCCAAACATGAAGTGGTTGCATGTTTGCTAGATCCAATAGACAATTGAGTCATCAGAGAAGAAGCCCATGCATGGGGCATTTCATTAAGAAGCCATTTGGGCCCACATAAGAATTGCTTTATCTCGATGTGGAAAATTTATGTAATTATAATTTATTTTCTATTTTCCTATTTTAGTACACTAGAAGACAAAATATTGTACATCGAAGAGTTAAGGAAACTCAAAAGGAAGAAGCAACCCAAGAGTCAATTGTAAAAAGTATAAATAGGGGTAGATTAGGGATTAGAAAGGGAAATTTTCTAGCGCATATATGTTGAAGCTATTTGTATGATAAATACTTCTTTTATAAATAAAGAGAACCAAATTTTTGTTGGACGATGGACTATACAAGTTTCTTAACGGGTTGTGTGGATCGCTGAATGATGAATTATTTCTATTTTTGCATGTTGTACAATATGTGAGATCGTTCTTAACTTGCTGAATTATTTATGTGTTTATGAATGATTTTATCTTCTATTATGAATCTTGCGCAATGGAATGAGTAGTGATGTTTTTCATTTAATAGAGCTATCTTTGTTCATATTTTCTTGCTATTGTAATTGTTTCTATTGAATTTAATCAGCTATCTATAGGATTCAATTAGCAAATTTATAGTACATTACTCATGTTAATTATAAACTCTGCTCCCTCAGGATAGTTAAAATAGTTAGAATAATTTAGAATATTTTAGTTGTATTTTTCTTTGGGTGATTGAGGAGAAATTGATTCATATAAGACGAGAGTTGACACCCTGCACTGCTCTTCGGTGGATAACTACTTATGAGATTCTTGTTTTGGAAATAATTTGCATTTAATATAGGCACTTGCATTTCATCCCTTAAAATACATAAAATACATAAATGGTGGACCAAGACACAACCGATAAAACAAATTTAAACGTCATTTAATTCTACGATAGTCGGGCCACTAACCAAACGGATTCCCCATCCCAAATAGTAAATGGTCTAGCTGGGATCAATTATTGGGGAGAATCCCTACTATTAGTAACTGGGATTTTCCAGAAATCAACAGTTTTGGCGCGATAAGGAGGGCTGCCAATGCATGGTTGGCCAAGAAAATCCATTTCCTAGAAATTATTCCATTTTTTATAGCTATGAAACTAATTTTCCCGATAATTTCCTTCCTAAAGAGACATTAAACTCTGGAGTAGGAAGTATAAAACACCTTTTTCCTGTCCCATTCGAAGTAGTTGAGGACTGTAGGGGACATACAAGGTCATATGTAAAGAAGCTTGGAGGATTGAAAGAAATCCCTGAATTACCCAGAAGCCAAGCTCCCAGGAGAGTACCTACTTATACTGAAGATTCAAGATTGTTGGGAAATTTGGAGGAGTTGGTAAACTTGTCCATACAAGAAATCGTTGAACCAATCAATGAGTTGGGACTAGATTCTCCAGTTTTTTAGTCTTCGTTACATACACCTATTTAGTCTCCACCACAGTCTCCTCCATCAATCATGGCTGTAAATGTAAATGCTAATCAACCTTTGAATCCTAATCCATCGTTGGCTTGGAGAGCCAGAACAACACTCAACCCGACTGCTCCTTTGCACCCTTTTCCTCAGAATCTTGAAAATGAACTATCTAAATTTTTCCCTGGAAAAGGAATTTTAGTAGTTGAACACCTACAAGGATTCTATTTGGCCCTTGAAATTTTTGCAGTAGAACATGAAGATGTGGTATGCAGAATTTTTCCTCACACCTTTGATGCTAAAGCATCTGCCTGGTATTTCGGTTTACAAGCAAACTCAATAAAAAATTGGGATACTTTTGAAAGACTATTTAGAAGTAAATTTAGTGGTCAATGAACTATTGTAACTCTCATGAAAGAATTTATATCCCTGAGGATGGATAAAAAGGAGAAGGTTTAAGATTTCATTCAAAGGTTTGTTTCTCATTTGAGTAATTTCAGCACTACAACAAGGCATGTTGAAGACAATTTAATAGAGTACTACACTTCAGCACTCTGTCCTAGCATAGAAATGTTTGTCAACGGGGCAGTAAAACCTACTTTGGCATAAACTTATGAATAAGAAAATAAAGTAGAAGATGAACTTGACAACATAAACAAACATAATACAGAACCAGACGTAAAGAATTTTAGTGGTAAAAAACATGTACTGCTAACCAAACCCACGGAAGAGCATTCAACTGATTTGGAGAATGTAGTTAAAATGGTTCAAAAGTTGTCAAATAAGATTGTAGATCTGGAAAAATATAAAGAATCAAGTGCATCTAAGAAACAATTCAAACCTTGTTTTAAGAAAAGAGAATAAATTGGAACATCTCAACCACCTATGTATAATTATTTTGTTTTAAATCTGAATGAAGTAGGAATGGATCATTTCTGCACTTATCATCAAGAACATCACTCTGAAAATAGTTGTCCACAATGTATTAACTCAATGACTATGTTGATGAATCAAATATTAGATTCTCAAATAATAGAGCTTGAGGTAGAAGAAGAAAAAACGAATGAACCAGAAGAAATCCATGAAACCACAATGGTCTTATGGGATTGTGCAGCTACACTTGGACTAGATGAAGAAGAACCCACTAAAGAAATCCAACTTTCATCAGTAAATGTTTCAACTAGAAGTAAAGGACCAGTCATAGATAATACATCCATACTGCCTAGGATTAGGAAGATTCAAGAAAGTATGAAAAAAATGAACAGTAACACTCAAATGAAACCTAAATATGATTTGGTTAAAAAAAAAGATAAGGATCCAATAGTAAATACACATGTGAAGATTGTGGAAAATACAACCGAAAACACTAAGAAATGTTCAATGGATTATGATATGGGGTATGATATAGTGGAAGACATTAAGCAAATGAAATCAAATGTCTCTTTATTTGAAATGTGCAATTTACCCGAGCAGAGAAAGAAGCTTTTGGAAGCTGTTGACCATCAACCCAATAAATCCCAGGATGACATTCAAACTGATAAAGAAACCAATGAAGATAGCATTGGATTGAAATCCAAATCTCAAACTAAACAATTCCTATTGTATTTTGAGATTTTCAATTATAGTGTGCACAATTGTTTAGTGGATTTTGGAGCTTCATCAAATGTCATGACTCTTTCAGTGTGTAAAATGATCAATGGTCAACCTACACCACCTTCATGTAAGATCATTCAATTGGATAGATATGTGCTCTAGGTAGTAGGAGAAATGAAAAATGTGCCGACTCGGTTGTGTGCAGATGACAGAGTATGTCAGTTTCTAGACATTATGGTGGTTGATATACCAAAAGATTATCATCTAATTTTGAGTAGGGACTGGTCTGCAAAAATGAATGGGTATTTCGCAACTGATTAGTCAGAGATGTGGCTTCCATATAATAACATTCAAAATCAAATTAAGGTGATGAGAGAGCCTCACATGAAACTCAACGTAACTCAATTGGAAGGAAAAAATGAGCCTGTAAATTTCTCATTGTCAGTCTTGGGTAACTATTTTTTGGAACTTGAACGTAGAAACTACCAAGCTGAAGAAGCCATTAACGAATCAAACACACAGTCTGAGCTCCTTCATTTTTCACAGACTGGTGATATCGATTTTAATATAGTTATCTTAGTTTCTAACTTAGAAATTATCAACACTAATCCAGTAGATGTAGAAGATAGATTTTGGTTTTTATATTTTGATAGTTTGAAAACACAAGAGGGATCAAGAACAATTTGTGTCCTAATTGATCCTAAAAAGAACAATCATTTTATCTCTTGTCAAATAGATTTTGAATGTATGAATTACACAGGTGAATATGAATCTCTAGTCCAGGGCTTGAGGAAATCCATTGATCTCAAAGTTAAAAATTTAAAATTTTTTGGTGATTCTGAAGTAATTGTTAGACTGATTAGAAACACAATCCATTGTCTTTCACCACACTTCAACGTATACCAAAATGAATTATGGAATCTTATAACAAATTTCAATGCCTTTAATATCAATTCAATTCCTAGATTGCAAAACACAACAACTGATTTTTTAGTTCTTTCTATAGCAAGGTTAGTACCTACTAATAACAAATGCTCTATTGAATTAATTTTCAGGCCATCTATTCTAGACAATGTCACAAATTTGAGAGTGTTCGATGATGATCACCAAATAATAGATTTTCTAACAAATGACGAAACTTTCAAGGACTCAGTGATTGAGGATGAATAGCATCAAGTGAATCTTCAAATTGGAAATTTCATGCCTAAGGGAGTAAGAACATTGGAAGGGATGTTTGATTTAAACAACAAATTTTGGAGACCTTCAAATGTCAAGACAAATAGTTCATCTATGCAATATGAGTTGATTAATCTAGGAACTGAAGCAGTAACCAAGTATGTAAACTTGGGAAAATGTTGTTCACGAGGAGAAAGAAGCAAGTTTATCAGTTTATTTCAACAATATAAGGATGTTTTTCTTGGACATATGAAAATTTGAAGACCTATGACACCCATATTATCCAACATGTCATTCCTAACAAAGAAGGTGTCAAACCATTCCAACGGCAACTAAGAAAGATGCATCTAAAGCTAGAACCATTGATTTGAAATGAGGTAAAGAAACCGCTTGATACAAATGTCATTTTCAGAGTTAGGCACTCAGAATGGGTGGAAAATATGGTGCCAGTTAGAAAGAAATCTAGTGAAATAAGATTACATTTAGACTTTAGAAATCTGGACCGAGATTCACATAAGATAATTACCCAGTTCCACCAATGGAAAAAATCTTGCAAATGGTCTTAGGTTCTAAACTCTTGTCCCTATTAGATGTGTTTTCGGGCTACAAAAAAGTGTTGGTAGCTAAGAAAGACACGATGAAAACTACATTCCTAACAAAGTGGGGAACTTTTGCATACAAAAGGATGCCTTTTGGGCTCATCAATGCTGGAGCAACTTTTCAAAGGGAAATGGACATTGCTTTCCGGGGGTTAATTGACCACAGTGTGGTAGTTTATCTAGATGATGTAACGGTTTTCTCTAAGAAGAGAGAAGATCATATGTTTCATTTGAAATATATTTTTTATCGATGTGGAAAAAATGGCATATATTTGAATCCTAAGAAAATCATCTTCGATGCATTGTAAGGAAAGCTGTTAGGACATAGTATTTCTAAGATGAGAATATCTGTAGACCTGGAAAGGATAGAAGCCATATCTCATATTCCCTTACCCCACATCAAAAAGGGAATGCAATCATTCATGGGTACTATAAATTTTGTTTGAAGGTTTTTCCCCAACTTTGCATAGATAGTAAAACCTTTGCAACAAATGGTAAAATAGAGTGTACAGTTTAAATGGAACGAGAAAGAGAAGGTTTCCTATAACAACATCAAATCAACAATAGCTCACGCACCTTCTCTTAAAAGTACTAATTTTGAAAAATATTTTATTCTCAACACTTTTTCATCTGATAAGTCACTCGCAGCAGTGCTCACATAGAGAGAACAAATGGCATATGAGTACCGCATATCATTTATGAGCACTGGGTTACAGGGTGCTGAATTAAACTATCCTATTATAGATAAACATGCATATGCAGTATTTAAAGCTGTGAAGCAATTCATGCCATGCATTCTTAAGAACTGAACCAAATTAATTGTACCGCACCTAGCTGTCAGTATCCTTTTTGTACAAAAAGAATTAGGTGAACGAAAAGGGAATTGGGTGACAGGATTACAGGAATACGACTTGGAATTCAAACCAGCTACCATTATCAAAAGGCAAGGGCTATCTAAATTAATGGCTAAGGGTCAGAATAGTGAAGATGATGATTGGGAAGATAAAGTAGAATTACATATGATTGATATGTGTTGTATCTTTACAACTCCTGAATCCTGGTATAGAGACTTAGTACATTACCTTCAGCAAGGATATTTGTCAGAACACTGGAATTCTAAACAACGAAGGGCATGATAACTCAGCCTTCGTTTAAAATCAACCTCTTATCAAATAATTGATGGAGTTCTTTTTAGAAATAACTATGATGGGGTATTTTTGAGATGCCTTGAGCATGAGGATGCCTCTAAAGTTGTCAAAGAATTGCATGATGGTCCTGTTGGGGGGAATTTTCTGGGACACACCATTGCACACAAGTTTCTAAGAGATGGATATTAATCGCCAACATTTTTTAAATATGTTCATGCCTATGTAAGAAAGTGTGATGTATTCCAGAGAAGTGGGGAAATACTGGCAAAAGCGACTAGATCTTTGCAACCAGTTATTATTGCAGAACCATTCGAACAATGGGGCATCGATATCATTGGAGAAATTAATCCCAATAACTCATTACAACACAAGTATATCCTCAAAACAATTGATTAATTTACAATATGGGTAGAAGTAATTGCTCTACGTAAAGTGAATGAAGACGTGGTCATTGGATTCTTACAAGAACACATCATGAGAAGGTTTGTGGTTCCAATTTCACTAGTTTTTGATAATTCATCATACTTTTCATTAGTTAGGTTAACTAATTTCTCTATTGAGAAAGGAATTAAGCTTCATTATTCTGCAAATTATTTTCCACAAGGGAATGGGTTAGCTGAATCAACTAATTTAAATCTAATCAGAATTGTAAAGAAGACTGCTATAGAAAATCAGAGAAATTGGCATGTATCGCCTCCCAATGCATTATGGGCTGATAGGGTCACCCCCAATAATTCCTTATAAGTGTCCCCTTATACTTTAGTTTACTAGAAGGAATCTGTTCTCCCCCAAACATCTTAGTGTCGTCCTCTTATGTAGCTCAAGCCTCACAGGGATTCGACAACAATGTTTTACAAGCTAGAATCAATACCTTACTAAATCTTGAAGGTTTACTAAAGCTTGAAGTTAAGCTCTTTTCGGAATCTTCATACAAGGTTTGTTGAATTGATATATTCTTCTATTCACTTCTCTTTAGAGCTTGATTAAAAAGCAGAAAATATTTATCTTCTTCATATCTCATAAGTGGCAAGCGCCTTTGAATATTTTCCATAATAATCAATTTAAACTTGTCGTTATTTATAAAGAAGAGTATTTAAAAGTTTACATTTATGTTGTTTTCTTATGATTGCTACAAAAAAATAGTCTAGATGTGGAATTTTAAAGCAATGTTTCCAATCCCCCAAATAAGGTATTAGGGGCATGAGAATTGGTTCAAATGAATACTTGTCAATCCACTCAACAAGTGGTTGGAAATTGCCATGTTAACTTAAGGTGTGAATGAGATATGAGAGAGGTAGACCATATGAACTTGGCTCTTCCATCTAGATCTTAGGTTACCGCATTGCATGAGAATTCAATTTCATCCTGACCAAATGATAAGGATGAATGGTCTATGTCTAGAAAAATTAGAAGCTAAAAGGGAATCCTTGTAAATATCCAAGAAAGTAATAGATGTCATATATTCTGGCAATGTTCCTGTTTTGTCTCTGTTTTTATATGCATTTCAAGGCTAGGCCTTGATTTTGTCAAGCTAGGTCAAGTGGGGACCTAGATACCCCTAAGGGACCTATATACTTCTTGTTGGTATACCAAGAGGACATTTCCATTTCTATTTAAATTCCAAGGTTGGGATAGTAATATTCGTTATTGAAAAAGGGCTTGAAGAACCCATTTATATAAGTACTCATTCAGTTCCTTTGGAAATGAAACACAAGGGAATCTCTCGTGGATATGAATAGTAAGTTGGTAATGAACCTGAGGGGAGTCCTATCAAAGGTGAAACTGGTGATACCAGAAAAGGTAATCCTCAAGTCCATTGGATCCCAATTGATAAGAGTGAGCACCATAGACAAACCTAGGACAAAATGGAATACATAGACACAACAGAATGCTACTAGAAGTGGGTTTCATCCTTTGTCAATAATGAAGTTGAGAGAATTGGGAGGAATGCTAGGAGAAGACAAGCAATACATTTTACTGAGAAGGTGTATGAGGAGCTACTAAACTATATTTTGGATATAAATTTCTCCATAAGTAGAGACACCAAATCTTTCATTATGGTAGAACTGTATTGACATAACAAATACTTTACTGCGAAGGTATTTCAATAGAAGGGCACTCAAGAGAAAGAAATCCTATATAAGCTGGGATTTATGGACAAAAAATATAAATCCCTAGTAAAAGAATTATGGGGCATAGAAGTGGTGATTGAGAAGTAGGAACAAAAAGGGAAGAACCATATACTATCCACTCAATCAAACTACAACCATTTATACTCAGACTTAGAAAATGAAGATTAGCAATGTCAATGATGGGTCTTAGTTAATTTTTCTTTCACTCTTAGTTTATCTTTTCATGGGAACATTTTTTTGGACCGCATCATAGAACACTATGATCTTATGATAGTCATAGGTTGTCTTATAATAGTCATAAGTGGTCTTATGATAGTCATAGGTAATAGGGTTAGTTATTTCTACATTTTTTTGTTATTTGAAGACATTTGAGTAGTATGGGTAGCTCTCGATATTACTTACTATTATATCAGGATATTTTAGTTTAGATGATCATATGGAAAGTTTTGATTAGCTC